>CM072527.1:49980813-50325813 GCA_036898135.1 Oncomelania hupensis
AGATGAATGTTCTGTGGCGGATGGCGATGGGGAAGGCAAAGTAGCGGACACCGGTAATGCTGGGCTGGAATCTGGACCAGGGGGATCCCCGCTCATTATAATCATACCTACGACCCTTGTTTTGCTGCAAAACCGTAAGACTTGAAATGGTGTTCATCAGTGTTGACAGCAACACTCTCTGGCCCTGCTGTTCGCGATGGACCAGAGTTTGGAAAGGACAAAAAAACGTCCAGTCATGTCATGTCTCTTCCCTCTCTGGAACAAGACCCATTGTTTTCACTCCCGGTCAATCACCAGTCAAAATGTCAATACGGGGGGACCTACCTCAATTAATAGGTTTTGTCCAAAAACTGTGCGTGCCTCGCCTCACAAATGTCGTCTGCTACATGCACCGCCCCTAGTCTCGCGGCTTCCTATTGGTCAAGGGGCGTCACGACCGAGGAACTTTACCCAATGAGGAAGGCCGCAACACTATACGTAGGTTGCGTCAATCGGCTTGCCTGGCCAGACGACCAAACGACGTTGGATCGCTATTAGGCCGTCTGGAGTGCAAGGAGTGAAAAGCGACCGCCGTAAAGCACACAGTGAGCTTGTTGCAGTGATCGCTTCGTGACGGGGTACAAAGGGAAAGAGAAAGACCTAGCGGTGTGCTGATAATTAGGCTTAATGAACTGGGAAAGGCGAATTCTGACCACCTCTCAGAATATCCAGTGCCATTCGGTCAACGTCGCACGATATTATCTTTCTTGTTTTCTTCCAATATTTGAAGGAGAAAACAAAATCTGGATGAGAGAAGCTAATATGTGTGTGCGGAAAGGGAGGGTGGGGTTGCGTGGATGGATGGAGGTGGAGCAGGAGGAGGAGAGAGGGGAGATAAGACGTACTGAGTGGTTTGGCGAGTTAAAAAGAAATTAAAGACGAGTCTGAAGTTTAAGAAAAAAAAATTACACGCTTCAGTGGAGGACTTGGTCAACAGCAGAAACATTTTTTTACAGTCTAATTAATACACACACAATCATGACAAGGTGGTTGCTATTTTTGTTATTTTACGACTTTATAAAAATAATGTTGTTAAGCCAACATAATTATTACTTAAGTCTGCCTAATTATTTACTGTGTACTCGTTCATATACAGGTCTACTGTTTACCACATTTATTTAGATTTCTTTTAAAAGATGCAATTTAAGGGCATTGTGAAATACACTTAAAAAACAATTTTTAGCTTATTTCAAACGAGATATCAGCACAGATTTTTTAAATATCTAACTTCTCGGGTCGTGGCAAACATTATTGTATTGTAACAGTTTTAAATAAATAATTTATTATAAAACCTTTTTTTAAAGTACAGACACCGTTAAAATGTCATACAGAAAAAGACGAGGTGTCGAGGAGTTTGAAAGAGTAGACCGTCATAAAAGAATGGAAAAAAAAAACCCAAACCTTTGGCCATAGTAACAATACTTATATCGTGGTCTAGATGACTGACGAAAGTATTTCATTATTATTAAAGGTAAATATTTTCAGACATACAGAGTGTCAGAGCTCTATCCAAATTATCTAAACTGTATTATTGAATTCAGTATACAGGCGTGTTAGAATACGACTCCTCAGTCTCTAAGATACTCTTGAGTGCGATCTGTTTGCATTAAGGTGCTTGCTTCCTCACTGTCCCGCTGCTTGAAGATGATCAGGGCATCCCTTGAAGCGTAGGACCCAGACAGTCTGAATCACTTGGCCAGACGATCTGCGGATGGTGACGGATCTGAGGATTAGAAGAGGCTTTACAGCATGTCCTGACCATTTGTGATGGTACGCTGGAAGTAATATGAGAGGTTATATGACTGGCAATATTGACTATTTCAGGGATGAGGATGTTTGCTTCAGTTCGGTTATTCGGTCAAAATCGGTGATGGGTCTTTCTGATGACATCATAATTATGTAATCAGGTCTTATTGGCACACAGCGTCTTCATTTTCCTATCCTATCCCATGACTGGAAAGTCGTTGGGACACGGCCACATTATCGTTTAACCAGCATACTACATTTTTCTCTGTCATCAACAACACTCATGGCTTCGCTCAGTGTCAAGCTTGTCTATTCTCAAATGTTATCCTCCCACCTTATTTTCTGTCTCCCTCTTCTTTTGCCTCCTTACACCGTGCCTTGCAGAATGGTCTTTGCAAGGCCTGGTGCTCTGGTGACGTGGCCATACACTTCATCTCCATGCTTAGTATTCTTCGTTGTAGATCTGCTGTGAGGGTCCATGTTTCGCAAGCGTATAGGAAGATGGAGATGACAAGGGAGCGCAGCAGCCTTACCTTGGAATATAAACTGATGGTCCTGTCTTTCCAAATGGGCTTAACCTTGTCAGGGCCGCAGTTGTTTGTGCGATCCTAGAGAGGACTTTCTGTCGGGATCAATTGTCTGATACAATGGCTCCTAAATATTTGAAGCTATACAAAGCATGGAGATGAGATGCTACAGAAGACTTCTCGGCATTTCCTATACCCAGCTCATCACCAACGACGAAGTCAGACAGACCATCACACAAGCCATTGGACAACACGATGACCTGCTCACAGTGGTGAAGAAACGGAAACTCCGATGGTATAGCCACGTCACCAGAGCATCAGGTCTTACAAAGACCATCTTGCAAGGCACAGCGCAAGGAGGTAGAAGAAGAGGGAGACCGAAAAAGAGGTGGGAGGACAACATTCGAGAATGGACTGGTCTGACACTGAGCGAAACCATTAGGGTTGCCGAAAACAGAGAAAGATGGAGTACGCTGGTTAAAAGATCATCTGTGGTGCCCCTACGACCTCAGAGTTACGGGATAGGATAGGATAGGATAGGGTGCAATGTGTTGAGGGACTGGCGTTGGACTTGGATGTCCATGTTGATGGTCATCATTTTGATCTTCCCTTCACTAATTTCCATTCCATAGGCTCTGGAGGTGGTGTCAAGCCTCTGTACCAGCTGTTCAAGTTCTTGTTCCTCTCCAGCCAATCCATCAATTTCATCCGCAAAATGGAAGTTGGAGATTGCTCTATCCCTATGCTGACTGTGCCTTCGTGATCTGCAAGGGCATCTGACAAGATGCGCTCTAGGAAGATGTTAAAGAGTGTTGGAGAGAGTAGGCATCCTTGACGCACACCGATTGTTGTTCTGAATCAGTTCCAGATGGCGCTGTTGTGGAGGACTGCAATGGTAGCCTTGTCATACAAGCTTTTGATGACGGGAGCTGATGTTGTACACTCTCATGGTTGCCTACAGAGCTGCATGCCAGACTCGGCCAAACGTTTTCTTGAAGTCTACAAACACATGATATAGATTTTGTTGGTGCTGTAGGTATTTCTCGCAGATAATTCTGAGGTTGAAAATCTGCTCAGTGGTACTTTGTCCTGTCCTGAATCCTGCTTGTTCTTCAGCTATGATTGTTGAGTCTGGGGTTTCAAGCGGTTGAGTATTATTTTCAGGAGGACCTTGCTGGGATGGCTGATGAGGCTGATGGAGCGGCAATTTTTACACTCCTGAATGTCACCTTTTTGGTGACGTCCATGGTGTAGGCCATTCCTAATTCTGCCAGATCTTGTTACAGATAATGGTGAGGGCATCAATCATCGCTTCTCCTCTTGCTTGAAACAATGCCGCGGGTATATTGTCCACTCCCGCAGACTTCCCCTTCTTCAGTGATTGCATTGCTGCCTCAACTTCTTCTCGGAGAATCTTTATCAGTACAACTTATGTTAATCTGATGAATAAAATTTGATACAACAACAATCTCGGAGAATTGGGAGGATTTCTTCTTCTTATCTGTTCTCAGGACGTGCTAGAACTGATGGGTCTCCTTTTGGTTTGTGGTTGTAAAGGTCAAAGCAGTACTCTGTCCATCTACCCAAGACTTCTTGTTCTTCTTTAAGGCATATGCCAGACTTGATTTAAATCGTGGAGACCTTGGGCTGTTTAACACTTGCCAGCCGCTTCAAGTCTGGTAGGTCTTCTTGCTGTTGATCTTGTTCAGACTGTTCTCTATTTCCTGGCATTGCTCTTCTATCCAGTTCTCCTTTGCTGTGCGCATGCCTTTTCGGATGTCATTGTTGATTTTTCGGTAGGCCTCAGCTCCATGTGGGGTGTTCTTTTTCTTTTTCATCTCTCTTCGTTTATCATACAGGTCCAAAAGTTAAGGTGTGATCCACGGTTTCTTCTTTAGGCGGTGCTTTCCAAGAATCTCTGTTGCCGCATCTGTCACAACTGAGTTGAAGGTGGTGGTCTTGGTGTTGACATGTACTTCACCAGCCCCCAAAATGAGCAGTGGTGCAAATTCCCTCCAATTGTGACTTGGAATACTTCTGCCACTTCCGGGTTTTTGTTGTTTTTTTTTTTTAACGTCTATTCATTTTTGGCCATGATTTGGCATCCTAAACTTTAAATCTTTTTAAACTTTTTTTTTTAAAAATCCTCCTAATCTTTGTTCATGTGTTCCATTTTGAAACAACATTGATAATCTGTCTAGGTCGATTTTCACAGTGCTCTTCTATTTATTTTTCATCTAATGTTTAAAATTATCCATTGCAGGCTTCGGCTGGGTGTAAGCAACCTTAACTACGATAGGTATCTGTTACGTTGAAACGCGAATGGTAGTACGTCAGAAACGCGCAAGATAGATCTAATCGTTTCGTTTTGCAAAGTATTCAATAATGGAGTTTATTTACCTTTGATTTGAGTTTGCATTGTTGTTAGGAGTGGTTTTGTATAACGTTGATAATTTTCGTTGGTCGATATTATTGAAGAATTTTCGTGATCTGTCGATAGAAATTTCCCGATGGATATCGAAGGTCGTGAATGTTCCCGGAAGTAGAGGAAATAGGTATGACGTAAGTCAGTGATGACGATCTTTAGTTCGATAGGTGGCATTACGTCATTTCTACCATGTACCAAATTGTTCCAGAAGAGAGAGAGGTTATTTAATCGTGTGCCGAGTTGCTGTTGCGGAGATAGTAAAGTTGTTGATAGTGATTTAAAGAGTTGCTGTGAAAGTTGTTGAGTTGAGTTGAGAATTGTATGCAGTTGTTGATGTGTGCTGAATAAAAGCGGAAAACTTCATACGTCGACTTTGTGACTTGTATGCTGTTTGGACGGGTTGCGTGGATAAACGAATCTGAGTTATACAACTATCAGGAATTCAAGCATCGGGGCTGAATCAGATACTGATAGAAAACACCAACATCAAACTGAGTGTAACATTTTGGGGGTCAAGCCGCGATTCACGCCATAGCCAAGGGTTCAACTGCTACAACAAGCGAGTCAACGTTACGAGAGGCAGTCATCGAGGGTAGCCGCCAACAAGTTGCGTCGAGAGGGGCCAACATACTGGGACTACATCACCTATAGGTTCGGGTTGACTGTAAGGGCGTGTAGTCGCTGAAGAGTTGCTTCGTGAGCGAACAACAGATCAGGACTACGTGGCTGCCGCAGGACTACGTCGAGGGACAGTCTCGGGGCTACATCGCCAGTGTTACAGAGAGCGGCGAGCGGACGTCGCGTCTACTTCAGCACAGGAGCGTGTACATCAACACCAGCGTGGTGCAGCGTCGCATACGACGAGGACAGCGGGGCCTGCGTCAACGAAGGCGACTAGTGACAAGCATCAGCGCTACTGCAGAAAGCGTGCTGTTCTAGAACAGTCTAGAAAGGTACAGCACAGTCAAGAACTTTCCAGAAAAAAAGAACTCTACAGTCAAGAACTTTCTAGAAGAAGAACCTTCCAGAAAAGAACTTTCTAGAAAAGAACTTTCTTGAAAAGAACTTTCCAGAAGCATCAAGATGGCTGACTTCTGGCAGAAAGGGGTTGAACTGAATCTAAAAGGCAAGCAGCTGACGGAGTACGTCAAGTCTCAGGAGAGAATACGAGAAAGAGAATTGGAAGAGAAGCGTCTAGAAAAAGAAATAGAACTAGAACAGAAGCGTCTAGAAATTGAACAGCAGCGGCAAGAAAAAGAAGAGCAACGACGTGAAGAAAGAGAAATAGAGGAGCAGCGACGTCGTGAAGACAGAGAATTTGAACTGAAGCGTCTGGAAATTGAACAGCAGCAGCAAGAAAGAGATCGTCAGTACCAGCTAGAGTTGGCGCGTATCCAGAACAATCAGCATGCGCCACAAGTCACCAACGACCATACGGCTCCTAAATTGCCAGCTTTCGTCGACGGGAAGGACCAGATCGACAGCTATCTGGCGAGATTCGAAAGGTTCGCCGAAAGCTCCAATTGGCAACCTCGAGACTGGGCGATTCGACTGAGTGCACTTCTGACGGGGCAAGCTCTCGAAGTTTACACCAGACTGTCGAACGATGACGCCAAAAAAACTACGACGTCTTGAAAGAGGCCCTGTTGCAGTGCTACAACTTTACAGAGAAGGGCTACCGTAAACGCTTCCGTGAATGCCGGCCTAAGTCAGACGAGACGCCAAAGCAGTTTGTGGAGCGACTGTCGTCATATCTACACAAGTGGGTGGAATTATCAGGCAAAGGGAAGACTTACGAGAGTCTCCATGATCTGATTGTAAGGGAGCAATTACTCAACGCCTGCCCTAAGGACCTCGCGATCCACTTGGAAATACAAAAGTTGGAGACGCTAAAAGACGTTGCTGAAGCTGCTGAAAGATATCTCATCGCTCATGAGAAGACGCTGGGGCCACCCAAGGCGACGAAACATTTTCAGAAGACTGGAAACCATGGGATCCAGATCCAGGGGAGCCAGACGAGCCAGAGACACACTGACTCCACGCCACCTTCCAGGGAAGGGCACTCGAGAGGATGTTTTATCTGCAATGCTACAGACCACAGAGCTGCCAACTGCCCTCAAAACAGAAATAGCGGACAGCAGAGCAATACGGACAACGCAGCGGCGGGCAACCGACAGAGACGTTTCTCCAATCAACGGCAAACCAGTAGATCTGACCGTCAAGTGTGCGGCGGGAGCGTCATTCTTCCGAGTGAGACCAAGCGCACAGCTACTCCTGCGGACGTGCAAGAGTGCATGACCGATGGCCAACTTCTCCTTGCCAACGGAAAATCCATCCCCGTCGTCGCCAGCGCAGCTGTGACCGTACAGAATATGCCTGTTTCCAAGGGACGCGTCGGAAATCATGAAGTGACTGTTTTAAGAGACTCTGGCTGCAGTGGGGTCATCGTCAGAGAAGACCTAATCGCTAAAGAACAGTTCACTGGCGATTCAAAATGGACACTTATGGCCGACAGCAAATGTGTGAGAGCGCCAGTTGCGAAGATTCATGTCAACACCCCTTTCTACATAGGCGAAGTCGAAGCGGTTTGCCTGAAGAAGCCGCTGTACGATTTGATGATCGGGAATATCGACGGCGCGAGACGACCCGACGACCCCGATCCAGAGTGGAGTCCTGCCTCAACCCAACACGTCGAAGTTGTGGAGGAGGATCCATTGCCATTTCCCGATGGAGACCTTACAGAGCTGCTACGGGACAATGTGGTTACTCCGGCTCAGCCCTGCCGACCAGAGATCGTCGGTGCCGTTACAACCAGGGCCCAGGCCAAGAGAGACAAGACGTCTACGCCACTGAAGGTCGCCGACAACTCTAAAGCCGCCATCGTGGACAGAGATAAGCTGATCCAGCTCCAGGAAGCTGATAGCACTTTAAACAAGTACAGGAACCGCCAAGACCACGTGACCAAAGGCAGTGGTACGGTCTACTTTGAGGTGAAGGCCAAGATCCTGTACCGAATCTTCCAGCACCCGAGGGTCAACGGAGGGAAACCGCTACGTCAAGTCTTGGTACCGTTACCCTTAAGGCGCCAAGTGATGGAAGTACCTCATGACTCTATCATGGGAGGTCACCTGGGTATCAAGAAGACGTCGGATAGAATCCAGGCGGTATTCTACTGGCCAGGACTTCATGCGGAAGTCAGCCGATTCTGCCGATCATGTGACATTTGCCAGAAGACCATACCTCGAGGAAGGGTCCCGAAAGTGCCTATGCAGAGGATGCCTCTGATCGACCGACCTTTCAAGAGGGTGGCCTTAGACTTAATCGGCGAAATAAGACCTCCGAGTGAAGAAGGTCATCGGTGGGTACTGACTTTAGTGGACTATGCGACTCGGTACCCAGAAGCAGTGCCGCTGAAGAAGATTGACACTGAAACTGTAGCAGAGGCACTGGTGGACATGTTCAGTAGACTTGGAGTGCCTGAAGAAATTCTGACAGACCTCGGGACACAGTTCGTCTCTGACTGTATGAAGGAGGTCAACAGACTGCTGAGCATCCGGCATTTGACTACGACACCCTACCATCCGATGTGCAACGGGCTTGTCGAGAAGTTCAATGCTACGCTGAAGTCCACCCTGAAGAAACTGTGCAGCGAGCAGCCCAGACAATGGCATCGCTATATCAACGCCTTACTTTTCGCCTACAGAGAAGTACCGCAGGAGTCCACCGGCTTTTCTCCGTTCGAGCTGCTGTACGGAAGGACCATCCGAGGGCCGATGCACATCCTGAAAGAACTGTGGACGAAGGAAGTGGACACCCCAGAGGTGAAGAACAGTTACCAGTACGTGTTTGAGCTACGAGAGAAGCTGGAGCAGACTCTCGAGATAGCCAGAGAAAACCTGAAGAAGTCCCAGGACTGTGGAAAGCTGGGCTGTGAACAGGAAGTTTAAACCTGGCAACAAAGTGCTGGTGCTGCTACCAACCGATCATAATAAGTTGCTGATGCAGTGGAAAGGCCCGTACGAAGTGGAGACCGTGGTGGGGATCAACGACTACAAGGTGAAGGTCGGCCAGCATTCCAAGATATACCACGCCAACCTCCTTAAGCTGTACGTGGAAAGGCCAACATAGACTGTGCACGCAGCCACAGCAGCTGTGACCGACAACAGCTTTGACAGCGAAGAACTGTTGGAACTGGGAGACTTCCACAGCAAAGAAGGCATCGATGATGTTAAGCTAGGACCAAGCTTGACGGAAGGTCAAAAGTTGGAGCTTAAGGACCTTATGGGCGAATTTCCCCATAGCTTCAGTGATGTCCCAGGCTCTACGACTTTGGTCGAACATGAAGTCCACACCCAGACCTGGAAAGAGCATCTGCAGACCTTGAGGGAGCTGTTCCACCGTCCCGCAGAAGCCAACCCGGCCGTGAGACCCAGCGAATGCATTCTGGGAGCTGACAACGTCGACTGCGTCGGACATCCGATGGAAGAAGGAGACAACGGAGGACGCACTGATTCCAGGGAAGCCCACGTGATCATCGTCTTTGACCCTGGGCCGATGACGACCGCAACTGACAAGGGCGTCGTCTCCTTGCGAACGAAAGAACATTGACTGTGTGGACGAACTAAGAATATTGGTAATGACAGACTTGAAAATGAAAAACGTTGATTGGGTAAATGAACTGTGAACATTGACAGTATCCAGAAAGACTTGCAGATGAGAAACTTTGTGTGAATGAACTGAGAACGTTGATAGTGTTCAGATAGTCTGAAATAAGTTTTAATTCTGTACATTGTTTGTGCATTACGTTTCAACGTTGTTGAAAGAAATTGGATAAATTTCTTCTTGAGTGGGGGGTTATGTTACGTTGAAACGCGAATGGTAGTACGTCAGAAACGCGCAAGATAGATCTAATCGTTTCGTTTTGCAAAGTATTCAATAATGGAGTTTATTTACCTTTGATTTGAGTTTGCATTGTTGTTAGGAGTGGTTTTGTATAACGTTGATAATTTTCGTTGGTCGATATTATTGAAGAATTTTCGTGATCTGTCGATAGAAATTTCCCGATGGATATCGAAGGTCGTGAATGTTCCCGGAAGTAGAGGAAATAGGTATGACGTGTCAGTGATGACGATCTTTAGTTCGATTGGTGGCATTACGTCATTTCTACCATGTACCAAATTGTTCCAGAAGAGAGAGAGGTTATTTAATCGTGTGCCGAGTTGCTGTTGCGGAGATAGTAAAGTTGTTGATAGTGATTTAAAGAGTTGCTGTGAAAGTTGTTGAGTTGAGTTGAGAATTGTATGCAGTTGTTGATGTGTGCTGAATAAAAGCGGAAAACTTCATACGTCGACTTTGTGACTTGTATGCTGTTTGGACGGGTTGCGTTGATAAACGAATCTGAGTTACACAACTATCAGGAATTCAAGCATCGGGGCTGAATCAGATACTGATAGAAAACACCAACATCAAACTGAGTGTAACAGTATCATCGCCATTTGATAGATGACCCGGTTTGCCGTTGCGGACACCCGGCTGAAACGTCTGAACACTTCCTACTTTTTTGTCCTTTGTTTGACGATGCCCGTATTCAAACGATTGGTCTTCTTGATCCTATCCTCAGGGAAGTTAATACCCTACTCTTTGAAAATGCAGAATTGTCATTGCAAGAAAATGCCAAGACGTTTTCAACTGTTCACGCATTTTTACTTTCATGTAACAGTTTCTGACCGCATATTATATTATATTATATTATATTATATTATATTATATTATATTATATTATATTATATTATATTATATTATATTATATTATATTATATTATATTTTCATATTTTATTTTCAACGACTTTCCACATACTTCGCTTTCTAACTTTGATCTTCAACACACATCGTTAGTTTCTTCCCACAAGTATAACTCTCTCGCACCCGCCTCTCCCCGTCCCCTCCCCTCCCCCCCCAACTCCTCTCCCCCACACCACCTTCCCTCGCAACCCCTCCCTTTTTTCTCTTTTTTCTTTTTTTTCTTTCCCCCCTTCACTTGCATTTTTTTTAAAAAATTTTCTTGTCTTTTCATAAAAATTTTTTTGATCTATTTCTTGTATTGTTAATAATGTTCTGTTGTTTTTTCATGTTGTCTGCCAGTGATATTTTGATACATTATTATTACTATTTGGGTAGCACTCGTTTAAGTCTTGTGCTTTTGTGCGCCAAGTGCCGGTGTGCATGAAGAATCTTAAAGGGCAACTTAAGCTTAAGTTCGCTTACTCAAGCTTAAGTTTGAACTCTCCGTGTGCTTGAGTAAGCGAACTTAAGCTTAAGTTGCCCTTTAAGATTCTTCATGCACACCGGCACTGGTGTTTTGCCTTGTATTAATATCTGGTTTGTTTGTTAAGTAACATTTATGTTTAAAAAAAAATTTAAATGTTGAAAATATTAATAAGGGTAATGTCAATCCATGAATGTTTAACAATAATTAAGTTGTTCTTTGGGAGGCACTGTGGCCTAATGGTAGTGCTTCGGCTTGCGGATCTGAAGGTCCCGGGTTCGAGCCCTGGCCGGGCCATTGTGTTGTGTCCCTGGGAAAGACACTTTACTCCTGTTTTCCTACTCCTTCGGATGAGAGTATAAACCGAGGTCTAGTCTGTATGTCGCATACATTCCATCATAACGGACTTTAAAGATCCTGACGCTCATGTCCTAGACGGGTGAGTGCCGCGCCTGTAACAAGAACACACCCAGCATGCACTTGGTCCTTCTCGCCCATCTCTGGCTGCCCAGGATTGTGCTTAGTTGTCCGGGCGTCAGATTATGCGCCCAAAGGCTGCGGGTGAGCGTCTCGGGCGGTTTGAGTTAGATCCTGTATCGGCCAGTGCCTAGATCTTTAGGCTAAGGCGCCTTATAAATGATGAACATTATTATTATTATTATTATTATTATTATTATTATTATTATTATTATTATTATTATTATTATTAGTTTTAAAATCTAGGTGAGATCCACATTAAGAATGCTAAGCATGTTATATTATTCGTATTATTTTGTACGTTATCAAAGGTCAAGGTCATTGTGCTTCACCATGTTCTAAGCACGGTTGCGCTTTCAAGGGCAGATCTTGGGGGGGTGCAACGGGTGCACGTGCATCCCCCCACGGACGACAAAAAAAAAAAAAAAAAAAAAAAGAAGAAGAAGAAAAATAAGAAGAAAAAAGAGGAAGGAGAAAAAGAAGAGGAAGAAGAATATTCCGAATATCCATAATATTCATAATAATCATCATGCAAATAATCATCATGCTAATCATCATCATGCTAATCATCATCATCATTATCATCATCATCAGCAGCAGCAGCAGCATAATGATAATAATAATAATAAGAAGAAGAAGAAGAACAGAGGACAATAATAATAATAATAATAATAATAATAATAATAATAATAATAATAATAATAATAATAATAAAGGACAATAATAATGATAAGAAGAAGAAGAAGAAGAAGAAGAAGAAGAAGAAGAAGAAGAAGAAAAAGTTGTTTAATGTATTTAAAGTCTTTCCACCAAAGTGATACAATAATAATAATAATAATAATAATAATAATAATAATAATAATAATAATAATAATAATAATAATAATATTATTATTATTATTATTATTATTATTATTATTATTATTATTATTATTATTATTATTATTATTATTATTATTATTATTATTAAATTCTGCATGCTGTTTTCTCAGTGCACGGGGCCCACGGTGTTTGTCTCGAAACCATTTAAGAATTGGCAAAAAGCTATGGAGAAATGTTGCGAACACAGCAGGACGAAACAGCACAAGCTAGCGACAAAAAGATCCGAAAAATGTCTTTGCGTCATGAAAGACCCCCAAAAGAGTGTAGACACGCAGTTAGACCAGGAGCGTCAGAAGCAAATTGAAACAAATCGCGAAATTTTGGGCAGTATCACCAAAACTGTGATTTTTTTGTGGCACACAGGGATTAGCCCTTAGAGGTAAGTGTGATGATGGGGTGCTAGAAGAAGACAACAACAGCAACTTCAACGCCTTGTTGAAATTTAGAATTGATGCAGGTGATGAAACACTGGCAAGACACTTAAAAACGTGTGAGAAAAATGCGACGTATGTTTCCAAGACCACACAGAATCGACTGATAGAACTGATTGGTGATCGCATTCGTGAAAAATTGATAGCCAGAGTCCAGAAAGCAATACACTTCTCAGTGTCGGCAGACGAAGTCGCAGACGCGTCAAACTGGGAACAGTTGTCACTCGTCTTGAGGTACGTTGACTGTGATACAAACAGCATTAAAGAAGACTTTACTGCCTTCATCCCTTGCGAAAAAATCACAGGCGAAGAGATTGCACCCAACATTGTTCAGTATTTGAACGCATGTGGCCTGTCTGTACAGAACATACGAGGTCAAGGATATGACGGAGCAGCTAACATGGCCGGCAAGTTTAAGGGAGTTCAAGCTCGAATCAGCGAGTTGAAGTGAGAACGACAAGGCATTGTATGTCCATTGCGCAGCTCATTCCCTTAACCTGTGCGTGGTGAAGGCTTGCAGCATCACTGAAGTTACCTCCATGCTTGGTGTCTTGAAAGAAGCTGCCCTTTTCTTCTCTCTGTCACCTAAGCGCCAAAGGAAACTTGAGACCACAATTGGGGCAGAAAATAAGGCGGGAAGAATCCTCGACGCAAAGAAAGCTAAAATGGTGGATCTATGTCGAACGCGATGGGTTGAACGTCATTCGGCGTTTGAAGCGTTTGCTGACCTTCTTCCAGTTGTGACAAGTTGTCTCCGTGAGATGCAGCGTGGAGGAGCAGAGTGGGACAGTGAAACTGTAACAAAGGCAGCTGGATTCCTACGAGCCTTTCAAGCCAGCGACTTTCTTGTTGCCTTTGTTGTCACAAGAAAATGTCTCCAATTTCTCAAACCCCTGACTGTAAAGCTGCAGAAGAAAGCAAAAGATATCGTGGCTGCATTCAACGAAATTAGTGCCGTGAAAAACATTTTGCAACGCATCAGGGCAGATGTGGAGGGAACATTCACGCGCTGGTTCCAAGAAGCACAGCAAATGGCTGCATCCCTTGATTAGTTGATAGTGAGATTAGGAGGACTCGATGCCCAGAACGACAGTCTCATCGCAGCAACCAACCAGCAGAAAATACGGAAGAGTTTTTCCGGCGATCGATCGCAGTGCCCTTCCTAGACCATCTCCTCTCTCAGATGGATTCAAGATTCAGTTCAGCATCGGAAGTGGCTGTAGATGGACTTGGTTTGGTGCCATCTGTGATCGCCACAATGCAACAAGACGGGGGTCTTTACAGCCTCCCAGATGGTGTGAAACGTCTTCTGGGAAGCTAATCTCCCAAACATGAACGAACTGGAATCAGAGTACATAAGATGGTCTCACAAGTGGGAAGCATTCCAAGGGGACTTACCAGAAACAGTCCAGGAGAGCTTGAAAGTCTGCGACCCAGACTTTTACCCCAACATTCACGCTATGCATCGCCTGCTGTGCACACTACCGATCACAAGTGCTGAATGTGAACGAACTATTAGTGGACTACGCACACTGAAAACTTATTTGCATTCCACTATGGGTGAAACAAGGTTGAATGGACTGGCCCTTATGCGTGTACATAAGGAGATCTGTGTTGATCCAAACGACATCGTCGACAGGTTTGCCAGAAAATACAGAAGTTGGTCATGCAGTAAGTTCTTTTCAGGTAAAAGCTTTGTGTCATTTTCTTAAAGTGTATATTTACATCAGTTATAGCAACAGCTTGATCTAAGTACAATTAGGTAGCAACTCAACAACAAAAGAAAGTGTAACACATGTATGTCAGGGCGTTTTGCCCATAAACTGTTGTTTTGAAAGAATAACTGTTCTTTGCTATGAATCTGAGGTAAGATACAAAAACTTCTCTCTACCACCCCCCCCCCCCCCCAAAAAAAAAAATGTGCACCCTCCCGCGTGAACCTGCTGATCCGCCCCTGGTAAACAATTGATGTTTTTACAACGTGTTGCTTGTAGATAGTTAAAAACGCATTATTCCATATAACGTTAACCCGTGGGCAGGTAGATACAATAAAAATTAATGAAAATAAAACATACAATAATAATGGCACGCATGAAATGCAACACAAAACACGTATGTAAAGCTTACATTACCAAAAAAAGTTAATCGGTCACACTCGCATTCTATAGGGGATACAATAAATATTCGCAATAATATACACATTAATTATTATAATGCAACACAAGAACACTACATATTTCCACACACAGCCTAATCACAAATCGCACTCTCTCTCGCAAGATTAGTTGTGGGTTTTGTTTTTAAATGGAGGGGAGGGATTACACATCGGTATTGAAAGGGGGTGGTTTACATAGTTAAATTGACATTATTGCAGTAGGCTACATTATTACTATTATTAGTATATTTAGATCGATACGGTAGCCTCTAACATTCGATTTTTTTTCCTTTTGTCTTGATAGGATAAAGTCGAGTCACCAAACATTTAACACTTTTGATAATACTGTACTTATTTTTCCGCTGTGTGCGAATATCTGGAAATACATGTGAGTGGCTTGTCAGCTCGTTTGAAGTCCGTATTACTCATTGTTACAAGTTGTGATTGGTTACTTATTTCTATCCTCTTAATCAGCATTTCTCCAACTTTTTTTTTAAAATGACTTTTTAGAAAATCTCCAATTTTTCGGGTTTTTTGTTTTGTTTAACGCCCTTATTAGTTTTCATCTTACGGTTGCTCGCACATAAAATTATGTCATAAGTAGTAGTAGTAGTAGTAGTAGTAGTAGTAGTAGTAGTAGTAGTAGTAGTAGTAGTAGTAGTAGTAGTAGTAGTAGTAGTAGTAGTAGTGTGAGTAAAACAGGCCGTGTAGGTTATTCCATTTTGTAGCAACTCGGTTAGAAAATGAAAACTTCCTTATCTCAGTATCGGAATGCTGAGTAAATACTTTTCCTTCGGACATGCAGCCGCTTTACCTTGGAGAGTAGACTGATGGTCCTGTCTTTCCAAATGGGTTTCAACCTTGTCAGGGCACAAGCTGTTTGTGCGATCCTGGAGAGGACTTCCTGTCGGGACCCATTGTGTGATACAATGGCTCTTAAATATTTGAAGCTATGCACGGTGTTTGAGGGATTGGCATTGGACTTTGATGTCCGTGTTGATCTGATGCCATTGGTGTTGTTGGTCATCATTTTGGTCTTATCTGCACTTATTTCCATTCCAAAGGCTCTACCAGCTCTTGTTCTTCTCCAGCCAATCCATAAATGTAATCCGCAATAGACGGAGTTTGGATTTTGCTCTATCCTTTATGCTGACGGTGCCTTCGTGATCTGCAAGTGAATCTGCCATGAGGCTTTTGATAACTACCATATTGTTAGGCCTGATATTGTAAGCCTACGCTCTCATGGTTGCCCACAGAGCTGCATGCCAGACTCGGTCAAACGCTTTCTTTAAATCAATAAACACATGAAACAGATGTTGGTGCTGTAGGTATTTCTCGCAAATTATTCTGAGTTTGAAAATGTGCTCAGTGTTACTTCGCTCTGCCCTGAATCCTGCTTTTTCTTCAGCTATGATTTGATGGTTCGGTAGTTTTGACACCTTTTTCAAGAAGAGTGATGACAAGTGACTGGGTCCATGGTGTAGGCCACTCCCCACTCTGCCAGATCTTGTTACAGATAATGGTGAGGGCAACAATCATCGCTTTACACCCTGCTTGAAGCAATTCTGCAGGTATATTGTCAACTCCCGCTAACTTCCCCTTCTTCAGGGGTTGCACTGCTGCCTCTTCCCGGAGAATTGGGAGGATTTCTTCTTCTTTTCTGTTCTGGGAGCATGCTAGAATTTATGGGTATCAGTTTGGTGTGTGGTTGTAAAGGTCAGAGCAGTACTCTGTCCATCTGTCCAAGACTTCTTGTTCTTCTGTAAGGCACATACCAGACTTGCTTTGGATCATGGAGACCTTGGGCTGTTTAACACTTGTCACCCGCTTCACAGTCTGGTAGGCCTTCTTGCTGTTGTTCTTGTTCAGACTGTTCTCTATTTCCTAACATTGATCTTCTATCCAATTCTCCTTTGCTGTGCACATGCCTTTTCGGATATCACTGTTGATTTTTCGGTAAGCATCGGCTCCCTGTTATGTGTTCTTTTTCTTCTTTCTTCATTTGTCACACAGGTCTAAAAGTTCAGGTGTGATCCACGGTTTCGTTTTTTGGGCGGTGCTTGCCAAGGATCTCAGTGGCGACATCCGTCACAGCTGAGTTGAAAGTGGTGGTCATGGTGTTGACATCTACTTCACCAGCTCCCAAAATGGGCAGTGGTGCAAATTTCCCTCCAATTGTGGCTTGGAATATTTCTGCCACCTCCGGGTCTTGAAGTCTGGTCTGGTGCACTTTGCTTTGTTTACTCTCTTCAAGTGGAGGCGGAAAGATATCAACACGAGATCGTGTTCACTTCCGATATCTGCTCCTGGAAACGTGCGTGTCCTGCGAATGTTGATGTTTGATCTGAAGCGTTTCTTGACCATGATACAGTCATTCTGGTTGTGATGCTCCCCGCTGGGACTGTGCCAGGTCCATTGTCTGGATTTTTGTGGGGACCAAGCAGTATCAGATTGTTGTATCTGGTAAATTCCAAGAGTCTCAGCACGTGGTCGTTGAATCTATAGTAACGTGAGGTTCCTCCGCCATGGCCGCTGACTTCTATGTACGCCCAGTGATGCCGTGCTGACATCACCCCTGTTAGTCGCTTCTTACGACATGCCGGAAAACGTTGGGTCTATTCTATGGAAGGCGAGGTATAACAAACGCTCCAGCGTTTGCACGAGGTTCACATACTATTCTGTTCAGTGCCCGAACCCTCAGAGGCTTCTGAAATCACGTGATTCCAAAGCATATTCTCATCTCTCCTTCCGCTGAGCATCGGTTATCGGAGTCACCATGACGTTACTTTATATGGTCCTGATACGCAGAACACATAGGCGCTTGCATCTGAACACGCGAGCGCCTATGCCATGCTACCATATCTAACACTTAGACTAAAATTAGTGGGTTGGATTTTGTTATTGGGCGTGGAGAATGGGAAGAAGGAAGGGAGTACGGGAGGGGGGAAAGGGTAAGGGTTGTAGCCTACTTTCTTCAGTGAATGACCCGGTGTCACATCCTCCAAGTTCCGGGTCTCCTAGTTTATCTGGGCGCCTTTGCGCATGCGCCAGTTTATGCGGGCCGGCTTTTTCACGATGTTCTTAGGCGTCGTAACCCTAACCCTAACCCAAACCCTAACCCAAACCCTAACTCTAACCCAAACCCTAATCCTTACTAAGACTACGATAACACTGTGCGCATGCGCGGAATTTTGTAACGCGTCGACCAATCAGAATGCTCCCAGTCGCTCCCAGCCCAGCTAAGATACTAGGAACTGTGACGATGTCACACCGGGATGCTCCAGTCTCAATAATGTATATCGTAGGCTACTTGAACTACTTGCTTTCACCGCTTCTGGTGGTAATTTGTTCCACTCCATATAAAGGTTGCCCACAGAGCTACATTCATTTAGTGGGGCCGGGTAGCTCAGTTGGTAAGAGCGTCTTGCTAGTAACCGAAAGGTCGCTGGTTCGAATCCCGGATTGGTCAACGTGTGATCATATTATTTTCCCCTTTACCAACAACTGGCCCGCTGGTGTCAGTATAAATCGGTCCAGTAGTCACCTATATGCGAAAGTGTCGTGTGACTATAATCTACAAAACAACAAAACAACAGCTACATTCAAGAGGGGCCGGGTAGCTCAGTTGGTAAGAGCGTCTTGCTAGTAACCGAAAGGTCGCAGGTTCGAATCCCGGATTGGTCAACGTGTAATCATATTATTTTCCCCTTTACCAACAACTGGCCCGCTGGTGTCAGTATAAATCGGTCCAGTAGTCACCTATATGAGAAAGTGTCGTGTGACTATAATCTACAAAACAAACAAACAAGCTACATTCAGAGGGGCCGGGTAGCTCAGTTGGTAGAGCGTCTTACTAGTAACCGAAAGGTACCTGGTTAGAATAATGTGACCAGTAGTCGCCTATACGCTTCGGTGTCGTGTGACTATATCTACAATTACACAATTACGCTACATTCAGCTCTGTGGGCAACAATCAGAGTCTACAACATCAGCATTAAAATTAATAAGTCATCAAAAAAACTGTATGACAAGGCTACCAGTGCAGTCCACAACAGCGCCATCGAAAACTGGTTCAGAACAACAATCGTTGTGCGTCAAAAATGCCTACTCTCTCCAACACCCTTCAACATCTTTCTAGAGCGCATCATGTCAGATGTCCTTGCAGATCACGAAGGCACAGTCAGCATATGGGGTAGAGCAATCTCCAACATTCGTTTTGCGGAATATGGATGGATGGATTTTGCGATGGATTAGCTGGAGAGGAACAAGAACTTGAACAGCTGGTACAGAGGCTTGACACCACCTCCAGAAACCTGTGGAATGGAAATAAGTGCAGAGAAGACCAAAATGATGACCAACAACACAAGTGGCATCAACACGGACATCAAAGTCAAAGGCCAATCCCTCAAAACAATGCATGGTTTCAATTATTTAGGAGCCACTATATTAGATAATGGGTCCCGACAGGAAGTCCACGCCAGGATCGCACAAACAACAGTAGATCTACTGCTGCTCTGGCAAGGTTGAAACCCATTTGAAAAGACAAGACAATCAGTCTACATTCCAAGGTAAGATGCTGCGCTCCCTTGTCATCTCCATCTTCCTACATGCTTGCGAAACATGGACCCTCACAGCAGATCTACAACGAAGAATACAAAGCATGTAGATGAGGTGTTACAGAAGACTTCTGGGCACTTCCTATACCCAGCACATCACCAACGACGAAGTCCGACATACCATCAAGCCATTGGACAACACGATGACCTGCTCACAGTGGAGATGATACTGATACTCCGGTGGTATGGCCACGTCACCAGATCAGGCCTTGCAAAGACCATCCGGCAAGGCACGGTGCAATGAGGAAGAAGAAGAGGGAGACAGAAAAATAGGTGAGATGACAACATTCGAGAATGGACTGGCTTTACACTGAGTGAAGCCATAAGGGTTGCAGAGGACAGAGAAAGATGGAGTACGCTGGTTAAACGATCATCTGTGATGCCCCAAAGACCTTCGAGTTACGGGATAGGATAGGATTGAATATCAAGGTATGGGCAGTAATGCTGCGTTCTGCGTTGGAGCACAGGGGCATTATGCAAGTTGGGCGGATCCTCGATAGCGTAGCGGTAAATAATACCATAATACACAGCCATTTGTACCGCTATGCTCTTGAAGATTCTACTTGGTTAATGCCCTTGTACTCACCGTTTAGTTCTAGGCGTTGTGGCAAATTGAGCGGAAGACGTCTTATTTTTTTTGGAGTAAAATTAACGTCCCCAGACACATTAAGCGTATAGGAGAACGACGTCTTCTTTTGATGTGCTCCACAATTATGGTAATTTCGATAGCGGTCAAGCGTGGCCGTTTCGTTTCGTGGTTAGATTAACGTCCCCTGAAACAATGCGTATAGGGTAAATGCGTGGCCGGACTAGTGACTGCTTATATGAGACTAACCAAGGCAGTGTGGGCCAGTGGGGCAGTTTCGTTTCGTAGATTAATATCCCCGGAAACTTTCGCATATAAGGGACGGAGTCGGGCAATGGACCCAGAGATTTTATAAGGGATCGCGACTTTGCTATGATGCTTAATGAAATGTTGGTTGCATAATGTATAGTGTGACATAGTTGTAACATGGACACAAATGAAAGGTTGATGTTTCTCTTTGGGAGTAGGTGTGCATTAAAGATAATGTTCTCACATGTGCTTTTGCATTTCCTTTGAACAGGATTTACTTGTGTGTGAGTATATTTCATCTTTTTTTTTTTTACATCCATGCTGGAGAGTGAAGATGGTTCACAGTTCAAGAAAAGGCGGCGGCTTCAAGAAAAGCGTAGCAATCCAGCTCAGTCTTCGACTGCTCCTGCAACTCCTTCAGGGGACTCTGTGAGTGTGGTTATTGCTTCGGAGTCTCTCATCACCTTCCTGAGGGACTGTGGGGAGTTTTAAGCATATACCGGTAACCCATGTCCCTGACGAGCTGGGTCCTAGTGGAGGACATCATCCAGAGCATGGGCCATCCTTTCATCAACCAGCGGGATCAGCTGAAATTTGCCTAGCTGGATTTTTCTTCTTACGTTTTCTTCACCAATTTTCATGCCTTGCTGCGAATAGTTTCACTATTAGACTTCTGTAATTTGTGTACACAATGTGTTTGTTGTTATTAGTCATTTAAAGAGTTCAGTAATTGGTGTGCCTCCATGTCTGTCTGTCTTCTGTTTTTATCTGTTGTGTCTCTGTTACAACTTTGATGGTGTCCATGTTACAACTGAAATGACAAATTACCAAATTCATCACAATATGCCACCTTTCCCTTTTAAGCTTTGCCACAGGAAAGCATATCTGTTGGGCAATCAGTTTAATGTTTTATGTCCTTTCTTCTGGTAAATTTGACAATGTGAGGGAAAAGATTCTGACGCGTAAACTTATCAGGACCACCACATGTTTTTACAAAATGTTGTCCAACATCAAATTTCATAAATAAGTGACTAGAATCATCTCAGATTGTGTTAAATACCTTCTTTCATTGTGTTTCATGTACATTTTCCCTGAAATGGCTCTTTAGTGCAATACATTTAACCTCACTTTAGTGTCCGTTGTTACAACCGAGATGTGTCTCTACTGACCTATGAAACCATCATTTTGCCCACAGTGGACAGTCTTCTTGCTCTGATTTCATTACAGATGGCTAGTAACATTATTTTTTAATCAGAAAAAGTGCTTTGCACTAAAATATTGTGATTTTTATTTTTTGCCTCATATGTAACTGAACTGTGCCACGTTTCAAGAGACAGCATCTAATATTACAATGGAACCTAAAAGTGGCCTTGATCTGACAAGCTTTTTTTAATAACACTGAATTCTTTAAGTGTGACGTATCAAAAAACTGCTACAACTATCATCTGCTACAACTATCATCTTACAAAAGAGACCAACAAGGACCTTGATCCGACATTGACCATCCAATAATCTTGAATGTAATCTTTTTTCTCATTGTGAACTTTTAATATGCTGCTTGCTAGGGCTTCTGTGCCTTAATAGTTATCATCATTACTAATCAACGCATCTCCATGGTAATGTCCCCCATGAACCATCTTTCTGCTACTTGTTCCTTTAACGAAGAAACTCAGGCAAACTACATGTACCAACAATGACAGGCACAAGCACACAAAAAGAATAACACGCGCTTTCACTTTTTCATTACCACAAACCACACAAACATTCCATGACATTTTTTATGTGTATCACTACACTGTTTATTGACAAGTGTGTTTGTACACAATTTATTGACATGCGTTTTTCTACACAGTTATTAACACAGTCCGCGATTTGATTGATGCCACACGTATGACAAATGGAAATAGTGCCGTTATCCACGATCCTGTCAAACATGACTTGTTGGATAAATATCTAACACGCTCCTCCTCTCCCTCCCGCTACTGCTGTCCAGAGGGCCTGCAAAAGAAATAATAATATTATTATTAATAATGAAACACTTACGGACAATACTCAGGGTGGCTGAAATATATGTCGCGGAGTACAGAAATATAATGAGAGACGGAAAAGTTATTTCATCCATTCGTGGTTTAAATGCTGGCATTAGATATGTGCAAAATTTCATTAGTGAACAAAAACAATTGTTGGGATTCAAAGAATTTCAGCAAATTTTGTTGTACCAAGGAGTTACAAATGCTATTTGTTAGTACATGCAAAAAAAGAAGATTGAACTATCACCAAAGGTTAAAATATTAATGTCAAATTGGGGATATCATTGGACTGAATGGCTATTTATCTTTTAATGAATTTAAGCATAAATACCCGAATGTTACAACCCAATTTTTTTGTTATATGAAGGTGTAACGCGTGCTGTCAAACGCTACCAAAGCGCAATGCACATTGAAACAGAAAGCGAATTTGTAATCAAAGATGCCTTAGTTTGGCGGTATTTATTGAAAGGAGATGTGAAGCAAATATATTCAGCTTTAATCTATTGTCCGGATATCCCTAAAGCTATTGAAAAGTGGAATGAAGAATTCAACACCCAATTAGATTACCAAAAGTTGTTTAAGCAAATCATATTTACAACACATGATTCTAAACTAAGATGGTTTCAATATAAAGTTCTATACAGGATTCTTCCTACAGGCCGCTTTCTGTACCAAAGACGTATAATTCCCTCGGCCTTATGTACATTCTGTCAACAAGATGAAGAAACCTTACTGCATCTTTTGTGGGATTGCTCTAAATGCCAAAATTATTGGATTGAAATTAAAAACTGGATCACTGATACTTTCCCGCATTGCTCAGGTTTTATACTTTCACGGGAACTAACTGTGTTCGGAGTTAATAATGATACAAAGACTGACAGAGTTATTGATCTCTTCTTGTTGACAGCCAAATACAATATCTTTTGCTCCAAACAGAAGGCAGTGCCACCGTCGCTAACCTCTTTTCTAATAAGACTCAAACAATATTTTGAGGCTGAAAGAGCAAAAGCCTTTATTAACCCCGGCTCTCGTTTCTTCTGACTGGATGTTGTATAGAAAAGCCTTTGAATAGTTAAAAAATGTACAGTGACTTTTTGTGTGCCGTATACTTTTCTTTTTTTTTCTTCTTCTACCCCTCAAATGTTAAATAATATATTCCAAATACTTAAGACTCGATATATTCTACTAGGCTGCTCTTGCAACTGCGAAAAGGCATTTACATGCTTCTAGTGTTCATTTCCTAAAACAAAATCCCTGCTTGGATGTATGCTTGTCTCTGTTTGTGTGACTTTGTGTTTACTATAAGCTAGAAAATGTATGTATTTGATGTTTTGATGTTGTATATGTACGTATTGTGATTTATTAAATTAAAAAAAAAAAAATATTAATGTCTAATAAGACTTGGTTTTGCATAGCCAAGGGAAACAAAGTCATACGGTCTGCTTTAGAAATGTTGCTGCAGGTGTAAACAAATGGAATAACATCTTTCTAAATTTAAACTGGAAATTAGTTTTACAACATGTTTATATTGTATCTAAGGATAAACAATTAAGATTATTATTATTTTTATTATCGAGGATTTTTATAGCTCACATATCTCGCCGTACTTTGTGACTCAAGGTGCTGTCCGATACAAGATCTAATTCACGCTGCCAGAGGCGTTAACTTGCAGCCTTTGGGCGCATCGTAATAACGCTCCAGACAACTGAGAACAATCATGGGCAGCCAGGAATGGGGGAGAAGGACCTAGGTGCATGCTGGGTGTGTTCTTGTCACAGGCACTCACCCGTCTGTTATGATGGAATGCATGCGACACTGACTAGACCTCGGTTTATACTCTCATCCGAAGTAGTAGAAAACGGGAGTAAAGTGTCTTTCCCAAGGACACAACACAATGGCCCGGTCTGGGCTTGAACCCGGGACCTTCAGATCCGCAAGCCAAAGCTCTACCATTAGGCCACCGTTCCAGTACAGACATCTGCATCGCACTTTTTCTTTTTTGTACAAAAATCGCTGCAAAGCCCTCTGTAACCTACATGAAGAAACACTTCCGCACTTGTTCTGGAATTATACTTATACCCATGCTTTCTGGTTGAGATTGCAAAACCTCCTTCGTGATATGTGTATGTACTGTAATAACCTTTAGTTCTCAGAGAACTTATAATTTTTGGTGTCCGGAATAACGTTGTTACCAATAATCCATTAGATTTTATCATCTTGTGTTTTTTAATTTACAAATGCAAGCTTCCAAATACTACAGTGGAACCTCCGGTATCCGGCTCTCTGGTATTCCTCTTCCTCCGTTATGTGACCTGAAAACTTCTGACGGATTTACTTCCAATAATAAATGACCTCTGGTATGCGACAACCTCGTTTATGCGACCAGCGACCGTGTCTTAAGCCCTTTATACGACCGTCTTAGGGCAATTTAAAAGAGATATCAGTTAATTTGCTGTCTGTACCTTTCGTTTTTTCTCTCATGTTAGTCTACGCCTGCTGTTGTCTGCTATTTCCGGTTCGCAAATAAGGGACATTACTCGCCTACACTGGCTGTCAAAATGGCGTCGCGCAAGAGAAACGTTTTGAGTTTGGCAGAGAGAATGAAAGTGATTGAAAGAAGTGACAATGGGGAGAGTTGTTTGTCTATTGCAAGAAGTTTAGACGTTGGGAAGACCCAAATTCATCTCATCATAAAGGATAAGGAATCTGTGAAACTACGATGGGAGAGTGGAGAAAGTGGTGAAAAGGGAAACATCGAAACTGAGAGCTTCTGCACTGACAGACTTGGATGAACGCGTCTGGCAGTGGTTCGACTGTTTTCTATTTTTGAAGTTGTAAATAAAAGACAAATCTAAAAATGAAACATGTTTTACAGTTTCCTTTGTCAGAGAATACATGCTGGTGAGTGTGAAAATTATGACTACATACCCCTCCGAGCCTGACCCCCCTCCCCCCCCCACCCCACCCCTTGTTTCCGGTATAAGACCACCTCTATTATAAGACCGTTTTTTCTCAGATTTTGGACGGTCATATACCGGAGGTTCCACTGCATTACGGAAATTGATCCATTTATAAAATCTTTGAAATGGAAACAAAGAACTGAAAGATATGTGAAATTGTCTAAAGGAAGAGTGAACCATTTTGATTCAGCTTGGTTACTATATAAGACAACCCTTAGTTGAATAGTTTACTTCTTGCTGCTCTCCCCTTAATTTACTATTCAACTATGCTTGTATACCTCAAACTGACAGCATTACGTAAACTCTCTCTCCTCTCTTTAACTCTACCTTATCTACTCCATTCCTTCTCTTTCTTTTGTCCCCTCCCCCCCCCCCTCCCCTCCGCTCCTCTTCTCTCTCTCTCTGCTTCTGTTCCTCTGTCTCTCGCTCTTTTGCTCTCTCTTCCTCTCTTCTGTGTCTATCTATACTTTTGTGAATTTTTTTTTTTTAAACAACACTATGATGCATAAATATTTGGCTTTTGATATTTATTCCATCATTGTATGACATAAATCATCTCTTGTTTTGCCTAACTGGTAGTTGATCACCAAAAAAAAAAGTGTATCGTGATAAAAAAAAGAAAGAAGAAGAATGAAACACTTCAATAATACATAATTTACAACTATGTTGGGCTTTTAATGAAAACTAAATAACCAACTGCCTTAACCTAAAAAAAAAAATTATTTGCGTACATTCTTATGGACAGTTTCATTTTAAATGAAAAACACACTATTACTTTGGCTACATAGACAAGGTGGATAAAACCTTGTCATCCGAAAGCTATTAAAAGAAGATGATGGCAAAGATTTTTATTTTCGTAAGTATGGTTAAGATTTTTTTTTCTCTCACTAGCCCTATATGACTGATGAACCAGCAGTGTTTTATTCCAATCAAAACCAGATGCACAAGCCAACAATAAATAAACTGAAATAAATACGCTTCACACGTCATTATTTCTCCACCATTGTATTGTTGGTACTTACTTCGCCCATTCAACATTGAGAATAAGATGATCATAGCCAAATCCTGACACACCAGCTATAGCACGAGCAGCATCCTCCCGTCTGTGGAAGTTGATGAAGGCAAATCCCTGTGCACAGAAAAAAATGCATTAGTAAACAAAACAACAACAAAAATCAAATGCTGAGTCTTTTTAAAAAAAAGAAAAAAAAAGTCCAATTTCATGCTCTGATCTTGTATAATTTTCAAATGATCAGCTTTTACGTATAAAAAAGACCCTCTCTTCTCCTTATATTTTGGTCAACTGACAATAAAAGCAACTGGATGTTTACAAAGTGAGCTCATTATAATTTTGTGTAACTGTTTTGTGTGTTCGTAGGTTTTGGCTGAACAGCACACAATACATCCTACCAACATCACCTCCCAAAACTACTCATATTTTTACAAGCTGAACTCCAGCCAAGAAAGGGGACTAACCTTGCTCTGTCCAGTGACTTTGTCCTTGGCAAGGTAGATGCGAGAGATGGGTCCAAATGGTCTGAACAGCTCCTGGAGATCCGACTCGCGGGTGTCCTCTGACAAGTTTGTCACACGGATTGTAGCAGCCTCATCTGTTCAACACAATAGCAATCACTGGATTGAAAAATCAAGAAACAATAGCAAATCACTGGATTGAAAAATCAAGAAACAATAACAATCACTGGATTGAAATATCAAGAAACAATAGCAATCACTGGATTGAAATATCAAGAAACAATAGCAATCACTGGATTGAAATATCAAGAAACAATAACAAATGATGTGTTGGACAATAAAAAGCTGTTGCAATATTCTACGTTTTATAATATGAAAATTCTGGAATGTTCTCTTGAAATAAAGTAATATCAGCAAGTACATATTTTCTCTGAAACAGCAAGGGTGCTGCTCGAACAGAACAAGAAAAATTTACAACACAGAATGTTGAACAGCTACAATTAAACTTTCAATTGTGTATGTGTGTGTATGTGTGTGTGTGTGTGCATCATGGACAATTAGAGTGTGATACTGAGACTTACTATATTGGGATATATGTGCAAGTGACTATCATGTGACGTCATTTATGTCATATTAATGTGCAATGTCCTTCCGTATCATATATCTCTATGGTGAATTATTCATTTCTCACTTAATTATATTGTACTGCGAAAATGAATTTATCTTCTATTCTGTGTGTAATTTTATGTCTTACGGTATGTGTTGGCACCACTAGTGAATGTCTAAGATTTAAAGACTTTATTAGTCCTCTCTCCCGCCATCGCTTTTAGATTTTCATTCCTATCGAGTTATTCTTCGCATCATTCTTATGCATATTAAACATTTATTTTGGATGGATAAATGCCGGACACCCATAATGTGTTCAACCCTCTGCTTTATCCTCATCACCAAAACTAACCCTTTCTCTGCGTTGACATGGACTCTCCTTGACCCTTCCTGGCTCCATCTCTCAAGCTGGGAGGGACGTACTTGCCACCAGGTGTCTTGGGACCCTGGCCACCAGTGCTAGCGCTGGCACTGGTTGGTGTTGGCTCCGCTGGCTTCCTCTGGTCTTCTGTCAGCTTCTCCTGTGGGCAGGAAAATGGCTTGAAGGGCAAAGCCCATGTGACTCATATGTTCCTTGTTGAAAGTGCAACATTCTACATAAAAATTGCCACCCCCAAAAACACAAATGAAACAGGGGCATTAACATGCAAAGTAATAGGCATTATCCCTAAATAAACCGAAAGTAGAGTTGCTTCCCCTGAAATGCGGTACATAATACATGTTGACAGCTATTTAGGAAGTACTCCTTCACTGCCTTTGTTCTTGCTGTGATTGTGACCTTGAGACAAACAAATAAACACTCATGTGCAATCAAGCAAACAATAACGAGTTGAATTATGCCAAAAATACAATGACCTTGGGAAGACTTTGATCTTCAATGGCCGGGAGATGAACTTGACCTTTACATGACTTCTAATGATCATGTATGATCAAATAACCCAATGCTGATGCATATGAGGGTCAAAAATAGAGCTATTCCTCTATATGATGATACATTTTTGTTTTTGTATGGCCTAAAATGACCTTGACCTTCTAGATCAATGCAAAAACGTCACTCACATATATGAAAGAACAATCTATTATCTTTACATAAAACAAGTTTGGACATAGTTTATGGTCAAAGTCATTTCAAACAACCCATATGAACCAACTTTAGACAGCTCCTGTGACCATGACCCTGGAGCGAGGTTGACCAAATATGCATCTCATTGAAATCTATCATGCATCAAAGAACCATAAGTTAATATAAATAACTTACAAAAAAAGAGAAGTTTAAAAAAATTGAATTTTAAGAAATTTTCATTTTTTTTAACCCTCCACAGGAGCGCCTTATCTGCTTCTATTTCCTAGGTCAAGGCAAGTAACTCCGTCAAAATGCTACCCCATGCACATAAAAAAATTAATTAAAAATGCACCACCCAAAATTATGTTCCACTTATCGTTATTAATAAATCAACCACATATTTTTCTTTAAAATGAAATGTTACACATACATTTTTACAATGTGTTGCAACTGGAAAAAAATGTGAATGTCAACATTGCATACTGCACAACATGCAGCAATACGATCACTGCCACAAAAAATAAAGCATCGATTGTTCATCGTTTCTGTTATTCAAATCTGACAGAAAAAGATCGTCAAAGTGAAAGTCCAAATCACTTTCCTCTCCATCATTAACCTGTACCATCAGCCTCCTAAAATCCTTCAAATGGGTCATTTTCTTCATCAAATTCTGCAAGAATCTGATGCCATAATTCTCCGCCTCTCAAACTTCAAACTTTAATAAAACTTTGAAAATTCACTGTGTGCGTTCTACACACTCTAAAAATGCAGTGAAAATTGCGCAGGAAACAGCAGGAAATCACGATCACGTGTGCGAGAATCTCGCACGTTTGCTATAAATAGATTTTCACATGGCAGCCTCTGATCAGACCACGTCATTACCGGCCGCTGCCGGTCGCTCCGCGAGCATGCGCGTAGCAAACCTGTGACCTTGACCTTGAGGTGAAATCATTCACTGATAAATTTCAAGGTGTTATGGGTATACACCATCCTACCAAGCTTAGGTTCTGAGAAATTTTGTCACTTGCTAGTTTTGCAACACCGAAGAGCAGATGGACGGACAAAAAGGAGGACTTGATTGATTGATTAATTGTTGCTTTAGGTCCAGCGGACTCCTCCGAGCCAAATCACCACCGGACAACCCCCGATCCGCATAAAAGATCTGCTGAAACAACCCTAGTGGGAAAACTGAATGCCCTCCACCGGCCAGTCACTTTACAATAAAGACATCCCACGCAGGGGACGGCTGAGGCTTTACCCCAACTACTCGAACCACCGGTTACAAAAGAAAATAGAATACAAACATCATTATAAATTATCAACAAAACACATACATATAAAATGCCTATATTGCTAACTAATAACATAATAGGAAGCCCTAGTGACCACCCGGCAGAAAGCATCCAATACTCCCAAGCTGATCCAACAGACCCCATACACAAACAAGGAGTCTTGTCCAGGGAGAGTTTTCAAGAAAAAAGGTAGGTCATTGATCTAGTGAAGAAGAAGATAGTATAGCAGAGTGATAGGACAGAGCAGGAATGGGAAAGAGCAAATGAGGAAGACAGCGACAGTGGGAATTTAAAGCACTAAATTTCCAGAAAGTGGGGATACTATTTATACTGAAACCCCCGGCACTCCAACGGGGGTACTGTTGCCGCAGTGAATTGGTCATGCCTATAAAGGAAAGACAGGTTTTTAACTGGGGCTTTCACTTTTCCCTTTATAGGTTTGAACAATCTACAGTGGCAAGATTGCTCATGACCCCAAGGGAGGACACAACATTTTTATGACATATTATTTTGGGACAGATTTGCAATGAAGATAATTTTTTTTTTTGGGGGGGTGGGGGTGGGCGGAGGGAGAGTACACACTCTCATTGCTACATACATGTGAGTAAAAAATAATATTTACATCAGATCCTGAATGATAATTATACACAGAATAACACAACACACAGAATCCTAGGCTGACACTATAAAAAGAAACCATCCTGTAGAACTTCTACAAATTGTTATAGTAACGCCGAAAATTCCATACGTCAAGATTAGCAAAAATAATTCCCGCATGGGAAATGTGCCACAACAAAGTTACATAAAATACTTGTAAAATAACTCTTGTAGGATTTATAAATATAAGATTCCTGTAATGCACACTATCCTATCCCGTAACCCGGAGGTCGTAGGGGCACCACAGATGATCGTTTAACCAGCGTACTCCATCATTCTCTGTCCTCAGCAACCCTCATGGCTTCGCTCAGTGTCAAGCCAGTCTATTCTCGAATGTTGTCCTCCCACCTCTTTTTCGGTCTCCCTCTTCTTTTGCCTCCTTGCACTGTGCCTTGCAGGATGGTCTTTGCAAGGCCTGATGCTCTGGTGACGTGGCCATACCATCGAGTTTCTGTTTCTTCACCACTGTGAGCATGTCATTGTGTTGTCCAATGCCTTGTGTGATGGTCTGTCGGACTTTGTTGTTGGTGATGTGCTGGGTATAGAATATGCCCTGAAGTTATCTGAAGCACCTCATCTTCATGCTCTGTATTCTTCACTGTAGGTCTGCTGTGAGGGTCCATGTTTCGCAAGCGTATAGGAAGATGGAGATGACAAGAGAGCGCAGCAGCCTTATCTTGGAATGTAGACTGATGGTCCTGTCTTTCTAAATGGGCTTCAACCTTGTCAGGGCCGCAGTTGTCTGATACAATGGATCCTAAATACTTGAAGCTATGCACTGTGTTTAGGGATTGGAATTTGATGTCCATGTTGATGCCATTGATGGAGTTGGTCATTATTTTGGTCTTCTCTGCACTCGTTTCCATCCCATATGCTCTGGAGGTGAAGTTCTTGTTCCTCTCTAGCAAATACATCATCAAATCAAATGAAATTCATACAAAATTAATAAAACTCATTTAATAAAAAAATAATATGCACAAATGTCATAAATAACGACTATATTACAGAACAAGTGAAAGCTTACCTGAAGAGGAGCCAGAGTGTCTTTGTACGGACACTTTGTGGTCCAATGGTCGCCCTTGCAGATACGACACTGTACAATCTTCTGGTTCTTCAGCTTGCCCAGAGGATCATCATCTTCTTCTGGCGGCTTTTGCTGCAAACAGAGGTGAATGAAAGAATCTTAATCTCGCAAAACAATCAGTTTTATGAAAATTGACAAGACAAACATTTATGAGTCAATGTAGGTGAGAGAATACATACTAGTGGTTTTTGTACCCTGGCAAGCCAGGGTACACAGGTTGCTGTTTAAAATGTAGACAGAGAGACAACTGTTGTCTGCGAGTTTCATTTGGACGATGATACCTCCCAATATCCCCCTTGATACCTCACCATACCCCCCCCCCTCTGATATCTCCCCGTCCCTCCCCCCCCATGATGCCTCATCATACCCCCTTGATACCTCCCCGAACCCACTTGATACCTCCTATAACCCCTTGATACCTTTCGTACCCCCCTTGTAACCTACCTGTACCCTCCTTGATACTTCCCCGTTGATCGTTTCGCAGGTATGGATGAAAGGAATCGACCATCACCATACCCCCTTATATATACCCGTATCCCCGTTATGCCTACCCATGCCCCTTTAAACCTACCCGTAGCCCCCTTTTACCTACACGTACCACCTCATTCCGATCCTTGATATTAATAATAATAATAATAATAATAATATTGAATAATACAAATAGAAATCATAAAAAACACCAAGGTTTTAAAATAAAATTTGATATAAGATATTATAATTATAATAATAATAATAAGTATTATTAGTTTATAAATAATAATAATAATAATAATAATAATAATAATAATAATAATAATAACGTACCACCCCATCCCGATCCTTGGTAATAACAGACCTGCTTACCTTAAAATTTTTTTGTCAGTACTCCAGGCACTTCAAAACCAGATTTTGTAAATCATGACCAGATTTTGACTTTCGGTATTTATATAAACTGTCGTTATTTTACGTGAACCAAAATAATGATAATAAATAAATAAAAATATAGAACTGTGTAAACTTATTGTCATTATTCATCTTAATTTGCTCTTAGCTAAATTTTCATATATTATTACACACGTAAAATAAATCAAGAAACGGTACACTGTTCAATAAATTTATTGTTTAAAAATTAGGGTGCTTAATTGAAAAACAATGCAAAAGTGTAAGGCCACCACATCAACATAATATGTGATAATGATCTACTTGTATTTTTTATTTTAAAAAAACATGCATGTATGCACTTTTCAGTTGCTGCAGTTCTTTTTTTGTGAAAGAGCTTTCAGGTCTGAACATGCCTACCATCAGTGAGTCAATAGCATCTTTGCCCATACTGGACCTACCGTCAGTGGACGTTTTACGTACGCAACTAAACACCCTCTCACAAGCAGCACTGTTGTGTGGGATGGTGCAGAGTCCCAGCATGAACTGGCACAGTTGCAAAAGCTAAGGGTGTTTTTGCTGACCTGCACACAAATTTCGTCCACCTGCATAGCTGGGCCCACCAATCCCTTGACATCAGTTGACTGATACTCGGAGAATTGCTCCTGATTTGTTCAGATGTTGTATTTGGTGGAAAGAGTGCAGGGAATCGCTTCACAAAAAAGCGTAGATCTTGGGAAGATGCAGTCAACTGAACTGAAGGACATATGATTCTGCAGTGCTGGAGCAAATGGTCAGTGAGGGGCGGTTTCAGGAGAAGATAGCTGCAAGTTTCCTCAAAGTATACACGCACTTAAGCATAGAACTTTGCAATACGTTCAGATTTTAGGTTGTAGTCTTTGGGACTGTCAAGCATTTTCCTTGCCTGATCACCAACCAGCAGGTCTTCATCAGCTACCAAACAAGGCCAATTTTTTAATAAGAAACCAGAAATGTCTGTTTTCGTTTCACACAAACACGCTTGGATGAACTCGCCACCTCAACATCTGAATCATCATCTGTTGTTTCATGAATTCTTTTCTCCATGACAATTAAATATTTGCAGAGTATACACTTGAAAAACACAATGCTATCCAATGAGTTATAGTTTTCTGGCGCAATTTGTTTAGCTTCCGCTTCCGGTTAAGTGTACTTTTTACCGAAATTTGTAAAAAAATTAAAAAATAAAACAAAAAAATTTTTTGGTCGATTTTTGTATTTTTTAAAAAGAGATCGTAACAGCGTACTCGAGGTCAAAATATCGGGACAATACGGCGAAATACGGACGGGTAAGCAGGTCTGTAATAATAATAATAATAACAATAATAATAATAATATTGAATATAGAATAATACAAATAGAAATCATAAACACCAAGGTTTTAAAAGAATTTGATATAAGATAATATTATAAATAATAATAATAATAATAATAATAATAATAATAATAATAATAATAATAAATAATAATAATAATAAAGGTAAAAAGCCTAAATTAAAAAGAAAAATATCCATATTGTAGTGGGGAAAAAAAAAAACATAAAAAAAAAACATGGCCCGAGTCGGATTCGAACTTGGGTCGTCCTAAACGGGAGGCGAAAGTGTTACCAACTAAGCTATCAATCCTTTGTACAAAAACAATAAATTTTTGGTCTATATGGGAAAACATGCTGAAACCTCAATTTGATTTTTAATGGAAGCGCGCGGAATGAGGCTATTGCAGTTTGTGGAAATTTTGTTTATTTATTTATCTCAGAAACGGTTACATGTTCGGTAAAGAAATGTCGGCTATAACGATTTCATGGGTTTTGAGCACACAGCAGGCCGATTCGCGGCCTCCAGCACCTGCCCAGATCAGCGTCCATAGGGGACAAACTTTATAGTAGAGGCGAAGAAGGACTTCCGGCTAAGCAATTTATATATATAGATGAAGAATCCACTACATAGGCGCCCACAACTGTACTTGCCGATTACTCTGGCAGTATAAAAGGTTGTATAAGCACAACCCTTGAAGCAGCATTAAAGCTAGCTTTGCTTCCTTATATGCAGTCATACAGAGATAACAACATCCACTCTCACAAACATTTGCATCCATTGTCAAAACAATGGATACGTTGGCAAAATTATGCCACAAACACGACACAGTCTAAAGGCCTACCATGCGTTCAAACTAATTCTCTTTTTGTTTTGTCTTTTTTAAAATTCTGCCCATATTTTATATTCTCTTACCTCACTGCTGCTGACAAATTGCATGAAAATCTCTTCACTGATGATGGTGTTTGAAGGATTGGGACCTGGAGGGTCCCTCTCTGCAGCCCCAAACTTCTTCCATGTCTGCACAGAAACACTCAGCATGTAAAATAAATCACCCTAATTTAGTCATTAACAGTGCTAGTGGACAAAATGTCATAACAACCTGTGCAGACAATATCAATAAGCAGAAACCATTGCGAGAATCGAACCCTTGCCTGTTTGTTTAGCATCAGTAATTTCGGCATTACAGACCGTTATACCTAACAGGCGACTCTGAGCTGTGGAAATTTTCTATTCCACTGTAAAAGTAGCCAAGTTCATACATGTGTGTGTGTGTATGTGTGTTTGTCTGCGTGTTTGTTTCTGTATCTTTATGTATGTGTCGGAGCGTATGTGCTTGAGGTTATATCCATGTTTATGGGTGTTTCTGCGCATGATATTGCAACCTTGATCCGTTCTTGTGTTAATTTTGTGTTGAAAGTTGTATTGCCTATTGTTTCTTGTAATGTTTTAATGGTAATTGCTTGTAGCAAAAAACAATAAACTTTGAGTCTTTGAAGTAGCCAAGTTCTGTCTTGGAGGATGCATAAAAATACTAAAGTAATCATAGTTGTGAACATTTTTACATAAGTGTGCAAGGGGGAGGGAGGGGGGGGGGGGGGGCATACAGGTTTACAAGCCTAGATTTCCATGATTTTTCTATGCCCAAATTATTTTTTTTTCAGGACCAGTGAACCGCTCAACACACACCCCCACAAACAAAAAACATTCCACAAATACCTCAAGGCAATTTATTTTATTTTTGCCTTCTAGTTTCACATCTTGTTTAGCATCGATGTTTTTTTGAATTCCAAGAAGGTCTTATTCCTTCTCTTTTGCTGACTTTCTCAAAGCATTTGATTTGGTTAGGAAGTTCATACAAGTTTCGTTCATGAAAGTTTTGATATCTCCTTTGCTTTCTTATTCTAGGGCAGTCATCAGCACTTCGTTTCAAATGGAAACTCTTACAGTAAGAGTTACAGTCTTAATGAACATGTCTTCTGTTCTTCATCTTTTCTAAAGCTCAAACAGTTTCTCCATTATGGACTTGCGCTTTTGGGATTGCACAGCCTTTTCTTTTTCCTCTTTCTGTTGCTGCAGATAACTGTCAAAAGCCTGTCATGAACATGAGGCAGCAAAAAGCAGTTTTTTTGCAAAGTTCCACATTCTCCACTACACCAACATGTTTTAGATGGACACTGATAAATGACACTAACGTTTTGAAACTCTTGTAACAAACGGTGCAGTAAGCCATAGAACTTACAATGTGTGCTGCTAACTAGCCCAAACATTCTTTGTTTTTCAGCAGTATCTTACTAAACAAGCACTTTCCTTTCATTTTCACAGAGGTTTCTATATTACGCTAATTCAATCGCCAAACAAACAACAAGGCTGACTGCAAAACCAATCAGAAACTAGGAAAATGATCACATGGACCAACTAAAAATAACTGACCAACCAGAGATCGCCTCTTAAACAATCTAGGCTACATCTCGCTCACTTCCTCTGCAAGCAGACGACAACCAGAAAACAAACAATGAAAAAATGTTTGCCCGCTTTATATAAAATTATAATGATTTTCCATGACTTCATTAGAATTTCCATGACTTTTCAGGCCTGGAAAACCAATTTTGAAATTCCATGACTTTGCATGACCGTACAAACACTGGTTTAAATATAAAACGAAGTAAGAGATAAAGACAGAACAAGAAAGACAAAACAAAATAAAAAGAAGCAGTACCTTCCGATGCGCTACTGACTTGGACACTTTCAATGTCTCCGTCTTGTAGGTCTTTGTAATCTGAAAGGATGAGAACAGAAAAAGTTATAATAACACATTAAGATAGAAACTGTTATCAACAATATATTAAAGCTATATATTCATTTGACTGGACTACAAGAACAATTAAAACTAGAAGGGCAAAGCCCATATGACTCACACTTCGTTGTGAAACTTGCAATAATTAACATGTATAGACTGTCGGGGGAAAAAAAAAAGAAACGGCTGCATTAAAATGCAAATTTCGACTTTGATTTTTATATGCTCTTGACCTTGAGATGACCTTGAGCTCTGGCTCGAAATACTCATGTAATATTCAATAAACTAGAGCAAAAGTTGTAATATGTACACACAAAAACAGTGACCTTGGAATGACCTTGACCTTCACATGACCTTATCATGCTTATGTATGATCATACTATGAGTTAAATAGAGCCATTCCACTGTACAATTACCTTTTTTTTGGTATGTTTTGGCAAGGCCTAAATTGACCTTGACCTTTCAAGATCAACACAAAAACGGAACATATATGAAAAATCAATCTATCATATCTAAATACAAGTTGGAATTTATATTTCTCATAGTTTAGGGTCAAGGTCACTTTAAAGTACCTATACTATTACTAACTGACTTTGGACAGCTCCAGTGACCTTAACATTGGAGTGAGGTTGACCAATGTCCACAGGATGTGTGTCTCAATGATATCTATCATGCATCAAAGAATCATAATAGGTAGTCAAAGCCCCTCATTGGCTCTTGTCCGCTCGCAGTTTTGACCCAGTTTTGACTTCACTTTCAACACTTATTATTAATGTAAAACTGCATTAAAACGAACAGTGGCTGTATTCAAATAAAAATTGAAAGCTTTATCTTTACATCTGTGTTGTTTTTAATGCATGTTTATGCGAAAGATTCCGAGAAAACAGCTTTTTAATACGCCCCTATCCGAGCGCTGAATGCCGGTGCGAAAAAGTTGTCCGCGTTGTTTGCTGAGAGGTGGCTCGTTTCAAACGCTAAGCGCTTTGAGATAGTTCATTGGATGGCCTAAAAATAAGAACCAATGAGAAGTTCGGATACTTAGCTTCATTTACATATAAATATGGTGGGCTCTCATGTGTAAAAGTTTTGTTACGAGCCGAACAAAGTGGATAAAGCGGTTTTGATGTAAGTTTGATTTTAACTAGAAGTTTAAAAATTAGCAAGAAATAAAGGGCAGACTTTCCTTTATAAAACTAGGGTATTTATTAATGTGTGCATTACTCTATCGCGGAGCGCTTTGCCGTAGAAAAGTGTACCCAAACGGTGTTCGGGAATTCTTGCGGCCATGGCCAACTCGTAGGCCTATTCAGCGACACGAGTGCTGAGCGTAGTAGCACACTAGTAGGCCTATAATTTGCCGGCACGCACTGCGAATTTGATGATTTCCAAATTTGAAGCACCAAAACGGCTGAACATTACATGGGATAGGCCTGAAGAAAATTGGGCTTGGAGTATAACATATGAAGGGGTTACCTGTCAAAAATCAGCTTTCTGGTATCAATATTGGCTTCACTTTGAGACTCCAAAGTTGTCAATTTCTTCAATTCCAAAACGTTGCCAAAAAAACACCAACATTCGGCATTTTCAAACATTAATAACTTTTTACCTATTTGTCCTATGGGGGAAAAATATACCACTGTGTTCAGAATGAAAAGCTCTTTAAATCTATGTCAGTTTTGTAATGAGGAAATTTTTTTTTTAAAATGGCTTTTGACTACCTAATCATAAGTTCAACATTAATAACTTAAAGAAAAAGTTACATTTTGTGGAAAATTTGTCATTTTTTGACCAACATTTGTTGACTCTGTGACCTTGACTTGAAGTGAAATCATTCATTCACTGATCATTTATGAGGTTTCATTGAATACACCATCTTACCAAGTTAGGCTGTGATAGTTGAAATAGGTTCTGAGATATTAATCCACTTGCAAGTTTTGCATGTCCAGATGGCGGATGGCAAAGATGGAGGGATGGACAATTTGTTTTTGTTTAATGTCATTTTTGGACGACTATTTAGGACTCACCTCGCATAGATTTGCAAAAATCTGGAAACATTTTTTGGGGTGAGTACATACATTGCTATGCATGGGAGTCAAAAACAACACTAACCACCACCTTCAAACAGCTATATAGGTTTCACACATTCTCTCTTCTGGCATGTTTGGTCTTCAGTTTTACACAACACTGTACAGGAAAGATCCAATTGTGCAAGACACACACAGTCAAAATGTGGTGTGCATACAGCATAAATTCCATGCATTTTGACAGATTTTGCTGCATCAATGTGACACCGGTATGAAAAGTAGTAAGTCACATTCAAGTACTGTGCGTCACATGTATGTGTGGGTAACAAATATGGCTGATTGTAACAGTTAACAGTGAGTGTGTGACTACAATTCACATTCTGACAACAAACCTTGACAATTTTTCCTTCCTCATTGTACTTGTACTCTGTGATTTTCTTCAGCCCTCTCTTTTCATCAAAGTCTTCTGTGTTTGGAGGCAATTCTCCAGTCAAGGCTCCTGCAATGTAACCTGTTCAATAGTAACTGGTTAATCAACTAATCAAGTCCACATTCAACAAAATATAGTGATGGCTGATGGAACGACTGAATTGAATATCAGAAAATGTGTTTGCTTGGTTTTGTGTGTATAAATAGTATAACAAGTCTAACTTCAGGAAGCAAGAATGTATGAATATGATATATAACTCGATTTTGAGCATTTTTTTTCTTCTTGCAATAGGCCAAGAGCCTTTGGGTACGCACAAAAAAATGTCCAACTATTACTATTATTTGACAACGGATTCTTTTATGTTTTTTATGTAAATTTTGCAAGGTCTTTGTTTTGCATAATTAATTCTCGAGTGAGTTAGGCCTACTACTAGTAGTTGTTCATGTACATGTAACATCAGTAGTAATACTAGGTCTGTAAGACTAAGAGGGTTAATGTCGCTTGATTGTCAAAAGGTACCAAGTTATAACTATTAAACACAATTTATGCTATTAATGTATTATTTTTTGCGTTTTATTTTACTCCAGAAATCCCAACAAGGTCTTCATCTAGTCAAACAATTAATTAATATGAATTATTAATGTACATCAATGTATCATTATTTTCTTTGGCAAAATGTTTTGTTTTCTGAGCCTACTAGAGGGTACTGCAATTTGTTGTGTAAATATAGTGCCTTTTTATTTTTTTGTATTAATTTTACTTATTTTTAGATACCCAAGCCACTTTTTGGAAAAACGCATTTTATTTTTGTGTGAGGGTTATTAACTTTGAACAGTTAAATGAGTGCCTTAATATTGACCGATTTTAACAATTTAAATTTTGTTAATATTCTAAAGGTCTGTACTATATATAATAAAAAACAAAATAAAAAATCACGAACCAAAATAAAATTTTCGTCCTTAATACCTACACATAACCAAATAACAAAAAATCATGAGCAAAAATCGAAGTAGTGGGTATGAAAATGTGGTGTTAATCTGTAATGATGCCACCATGGTATTTACCAAATGTTAATCAAATTGCTACACCATACAGTGTAAAATGTTATTAAATTGCTACACCATACAGTGTAAACTGTTATTAAATTGCTACACCATACAGTGTAACAGATGGAATGAGAATTTGGGACGAAGCCGGCAAGACGCTCCCGACTCTGAACAAAACATACCGTCGTCGCCCTCGTCGACCTGCTCTGCCCAACTTTTCCCTTTAGACCTGAAAGAAGATAAAAATCTGCATTAGCATCTAATGTACTGAATTGAATGCTTTTACAAAACCAACAAAATTTGATGATACAATTCTTACATCGTGCTTTCTGGCATGGCGGAAAAACCGGATGTGACATCATAAAAAAAAAAGAAAGAAAAAAAGCTGGAAACAAGAAAAGATGTATTATCCAACTAATTTGCTTTGTTTTACCCTGACATAAAAATGCATTAAAATTCTAAATAGTATATATTATAAAATTTATATTAGATATATTTTCTTTGACTTATAATAATAATAATAATAATAAAGGGACATAAATCATATTTCTTTGGTTCATAGTTGTATAAAAGCGATTTCGGTGAAACGACAGCATGAAAATAAAACAATGGCGTCTGCTATGCAGCAATTTACATTAGATGACTGCAAAGGTTGTTTTTTCTTTCTTCTTAATTTTGCTCTCACTATTTTGTATACTAAGTCAAGTTTTGGGCAGTATCTGGTTTTATGCCCAATTTGTAGGGAAATAGAGCAAACAGTAATTATTTTGTTTCTAACAGTAACATAACCTACTTTCTGTATTAAAGTACTAAGTAGATCTAATACTAATAGTACTAATTAATACAGATTACATTGTAATACTTAAGTATGTATTCATGAAACTAATGAATTACAAAATGCAGTGATCACGATTAATATTAATTAAATTATTTCAATATTTCAGCGGCTCTAAGCGACGTGCTTGATGCGTTCAAGCAGCCAGAAAATGCAGCTCGACTGAATGAAGCACGAGACACGGCTGGCAATGACATGCTGAAAGGGATGCAGGTCATCTTTCCAGTGGTTGCTCAAATTCAGACAGACGTCATCCACAAATATGGCTTTGTTGCAGAAGGAGATGGTAAATCGTTAAATGTTTTCAAGTTAATTTCAATTTTTCTTTCCCACTTTCCTCTCCTCCCCTTTCACTCTAAATGGCATGATCTACATCTCTCTCTCTCTCTCTCTCTCTCTCTCTCTCTCTCTCTCTCTCTCTCTCTCTCTCTCTCTCTTTCTCTCTGTGTCTTTTTCTGTATTTTTGTATTTTGTTTGTTTAATCTTTCACCAGAAGGCTCAAACATCATGTTTACTCAAAACATACAACAATTTAAGTACTGAATATGAAGTGATAAAATTGAAACCTGTACAAGAAGTGGTTTAAAACCTGTTGACGGCCTGGATTACTGAGAGAAAGAAAACACCAACAACAAAAAAACAATACCCTAAGAGTAGTAAGACACTGCACCCCTATTGAGAGTATAAACGGAGGACTAGTCTGTGCACGCATCGTACAGACTATAAAGATCCTGACACTCATGTTCTAGATGAGGAGTGCTACACAAATATAGCCAACAAACACTAGGTCATTCTCCCCCACCCCAGATGTCTGGGCATCATACATTGCGCCCCCATGGCTGCAAGCGGGGGCATCGTCCGCTTGAGTTAGATCCTGTATAGGCCAGCTCCTTGAGCCACTCGTGAGCTGGAAAAGCTCTACATAAAAATTATTCAATAATAAAATAAATAATAACTCATTTGTTTCACCTTTTTCCCACCTTTTATTAGGTCTAGTGCAGTTCACCAAAGCAGTGCGACTATATGAATCTCAGGATGAAGAGGTGGCGTCTCTGAACAGAGAACTGCGGTCATATTTGATGCCAGCAGTTGGAGTCTCTCCACCCGCTGCCATGCCTTTGGGACAGAATGGAGCCAGCTGACACCTCTTGAAGCTGAGTTGGAAAATACACTGTGGCTATTCCAACAAAACAGAGGGGGAAGAAACATGTCTCCGTGTACACGTAATAAGGGTAATGTTGTAGACAGTGAACCACAGCCAACAGCAGAAGAGGAGCTGAGTAGATCTGGCCAAAGAAATATAGGAAAACACAATTTTGGAGAGATGTGCTATTAGGTTAAGGAATTGGAAACTTCAAATATTTATGCAATTATGTGGCCATGAAGAATGTTGCGACACTGGGAGCTCTGATGGGTGAAAATGGTGACAAGTAATACTAACAAATCGGGAGGCAAAAATTAATAATCAGTTCATCTGAAGACGAGCCTTTACAAAATCTCCCCAAAGTAAAAGTATGTGATATAAATTGTACTAAATGGTCTAATAGTAATGATGGCAGAGTAGGAATTGTCAGCCTGTTTGCCCTTGAGATCATCATGCACACTTACAGGGATACACTTTGACCCCACAACCTCCACACATCCATTTTAACATTCACAGTGTGTTACACTCCGTTCGATGTTTTTTTCTATCAGTAGTTGATTCAGCCCCAATGCGTGAATGCTCCTGATGAGTGTAATCTCGGATTCGATTATCCACGTAACCCGTTCAATCAGCATACAAGTCACTGAGTCTTCGTATGAAATTTTCCACTTTTATTCAGCACACATCAACATCTGCATACAATTCTCAACTCAACTCAACAACTCTCACAACACAAAACGGTGTGGCACATATATAGCCTCTTTCTTCTCCCGAACACCCTGGATCAATCGCGTATGACGCAATTTAACCAATCGCTTCTAACTTCGTCATCACTGACTTACGTCATACATCTCTCTATACATTCCAAGAACGTTCTCAAACTTCGACATTTATCAGGAAGTTTCTATCGACAGTAAACAGGCGAATCTAGAGAATTCTCTAATAATATCGATTAACAAAAATTACCAACGTTATACAAAGCTTCTTCTAACAACAACGCAAACTCAAATCAAAGGTAAATACACTCTATTATTGAATACTTTGCAAAACGAAACGATTAGATCTATCGTGCGCGTTTCAGACATACTACCATTCGCGTTTCAACGTAACACAGTGAATGTTGCCCCACGGGAAAAAAAAGCTTCAGACAAATAATAACTGTCAAAAGTATAGTTCTTTTTAAAATCAATAAATTCCATAGTTTGCGTGCCTATTGACAGCAACCGCTAGCCACCCCTTTTGAGCTAAAAATAGCCTCTGCCAAAGCCAGTTACAGACAAAACCCATTTTACAAAATAAAAGTGACTTAGTAAGGATTTTCATTTTAGGTTGATACAACATATCCTACCATACCACAGACACCAAAGATGCCCATTTCAAACTACGTGGTTCATTCAAAAATAGGCTACGGTATTGGTATACCATTTAGTAGTAGTAGTAGTAGTAGTAGTATAGGGACTAGATCATGGTGATCATTAAGCCTCACGGCTTGTTTAATGTCCCATCTTTAGCACATATATTTCAGGTCTGATTTAAGCCGGCTCAAGACGCTCAACTATCAAAATCGTATTTTATAGATTTTAAAATTTCTTGTTCATCAATAAGATTTTTGAAACTGTTTAAAGTTTTTGCCTGTTTAATATTTTGTGGAAGTTTGTTCCATAGAGGTGCAACTCTATTACTAAAAGTATGTTTTCGAAAATTAGTACAGCTATGCTTAATAAATAATTTGTTAACAGAATTTCTTGTTATATCAAATTTGTTTAGTTAAAAAAATTTGTTAGTATCTAATTCATCAATGTTATTTAAAATTTTATAAGCTTGTATTAGGTCTCCTCTCACTCTTCTGGCTTTTAGGCAAGGCAGACATAATGATTCCAGTCTGTCTCTGTAAGAAATATCTTTCAGTCCTGGAACCATTTTAGTTGCTCGTCTTTGTACACGCTCAATAGCAGCGGACTGTCTTAACAGGGGAAATCACTCCCTATCAAAACAGAAATTGAAAATTCTAACTGTAGCGGTTGGTTTCAACAACAAAAGCCCACTTTATCGTTGTTTAATAACAATGAAAATATTAGGGTAAACCCGTTTTCATTAAAAGAAACAACACCTTCGAATTGTGGCCCTTTAAAGAGTGTTGATGAGGCAGGTTGATAGACATCGGGTGTCTGAGAATTTTGCCTATGAAGGGGATGGAGAGGACCATGGTTCATGCAGTAAAGATTTCTGCAAAAGTGTCAAAAAATTTGATAGTAAACAGAGTGTCTGAGCATTTGTTTGAACTGCGTTACATGTGCACATCAACTGCAGAAACCACAGCATGAAAGGAGAAAGCCACTATCACTACTACTCTAGTCATTGGTTGAGGAAAAAGCAGACCTTGTGCAGAGGTGTTCTATGCATATGCAGAAAAGGTCATGTAAGATGTGTAGAGGCTCCATATTGCCTCCTGGAAATGAAACTGCCATAACTCATTTAAAATTGTGATTGAATTACAGCTCTGTTACATTATGGGCCAATTTAACACCCCTCTCCACCTTCCCCCCTCCCCTTCCCAACATGCATCCCTCTCTCCTCCTACTGACAATACAAGCCTACAACATCATCATTATTATTCCCAAGTGACGATATAATTAATACATGGCGAATGTGACAAAATGCAACACTCATTTGCTAACTGCTGTTTCTCCACCATCAGGTCAACAACAATGTTCTGATTTCAGTTTTATTTCTGAACAATTGTTTTTGAATGATGATGTTCACGACTGTGGTGTCGGATCCCATGGTGTGTTGAGTTTGGACTATGAGTGTTTATATATGTGTTCAAGTTCAACTGCTAAAAGGTGTATGTGGATGTTATGGATAAAATTTGTTTGTGTTCATCTAGCAAAGTGTATAAAACGCACGATTTTTACTACACATTCTCTACTTGAGCCTGTGTCAAAGAGTGTTATGTGCAATAATGAGTTCATTTTGAAGTTTTTTTTATTTGTGTGTGTGGGTGTGTGTGTGTGGGTGGGCATGTAGAAACGGGGTTACAGTGACACACTCATGGAACTCCACATGGTTTCTTTTGACTTTTTTGGAAGGCTGCCCTATTTTGACGTCAAAATAGACTTCCGGTAGAGTTACAGCTGTTTTAGGCTTAGGGTTAGGTTAAGGGTTAGTGTTTGGGTTAGGGGTTAGGGTTAGGGATAGGTTCAAAAATTTGAAAATGTCAAAATAATGTCACGAAAATGAAAAGTGTGTCAAAAAAATCCCTGTTTTTTTTCACAACAGTCATCAGAATGTCGTTTTTAGAAAAATTGGTGTGTGTGTGTGTGTGTGTGTGTGTGTGTGTGTGTGTGTGTGTGTGTGTGTGTGAATGCCTATTTGTTGTATCTCTTTAATGTAAAATTTTTAATAATTGTTGTTTAATATTGTTTTGTGTATTAGAAATTTAATGTTGTTTATTTATTTTTTAATTTATTTATTTGGTTTGTCAGAGGGAATTTTAATTAGAACAACTTGTTTATGACAAATAGTTTTATTTACTTGTATGTTATTATTTATCCTGAAATGTGTGTGTGAATGCACATGTGTGTGCTAGTATGTGTTTGTGTGCATATGTGTCTTAATGGTCCAATTGGGCACACTATATTGTTTTCCATAATTTTTTTTAATTCATTTTGTGAGTAAAACGTAGAAACAGCTTTAGTATGAAAAATCAATTTGTATGTTTGTATAATATCCTGAAACTTGTTTGTAAAATGTAACCATAGTTTATAAATGTATCTGTTTCATATCAGAATATTTATTTTATGTTTGAAACATATGAATATATATCTCGTTTGTGAGTGTCAGGATGTGTGTTTGTGTATGTCTGTGTGTTTGCGTGTGAGTTTCCTTTTACTTCATCTTGTTACATCTGTTGAAAGTATTATGCCGTAGATTGAATTTGCAAATTGAATGATTATGCTTGAATGATTAATATATGCTTTGTGATGAATCCATAGTAGCTATGCTGATGATTTGAAAACTTATCAACTCTCTCTCTCTCTCTCTCTCTCTCTCTCTCTCTCTCTCTCTCTCTCTCTCTCTCTCTCTCTTTCTTTCTCTCTCTCTCTCTCTCTCTCTCTCTCTCTCTCTCTCTCTCTCTCTCTCTCTCAATTCCAGTTAGGCCTACTTGTCCACAGACAAACTTACAAGACCTTTGAATTGTACTAATTATGAATAGTACAGTAGTAATGTGGCCCATCAATTTTTGTTTAATGTGTTTTAAAAAAATTTTGCATGGTCTCTACCCACCACATCTCCCACCGTGTTTATATTTTTGTTGTTTTTTTTTTTACATTTTAATGATTTTCTTTTATGGTTTGTCAATGCGTGAGAATTGCCCCTTGAACTTATTTTTTAATAGGAAAAAGAGCCATATAAATATAATTATGCTAGATATATTAAATTTGAAAGTGCTGTACTTTGTTGGATGGACCCCGATGGCTTAGGGGTACCAAAAAAGTCAAGTTATGGATTCTACGCTGGCTCAAGGGTACGTGGCCAAAAATATTGTTTCTTTGGTAGCTCAGGGGTATCGTGCAGTAGAGATGTGTTGGTTCTACGATAGCTCAGAGGAACCATTTCATGGGTTTGGGACTGCATAGCTTTTGTATGGTGGAGTAGCTCTCTGGTTAAACGATCATCTTTGGATACATCGCTTGTGCCGGCCTGTGCTCTCGTAGTTCAAGGGACAGAGGCATTACTGACTCCGATAGTCATTATGTTACCTAAGGCTGTGTGCTTACCAGTTTACTATCGACCCCCGTTGGGGTGCCGGGGGTTTCAGTATAAATAGTATCCCCACTTTCTGGAAATTTAGTGCTTTAAATTCCCACTGTCGCTGTTTTTCTCATTTGCTCGTTCTCATTCCTGCTGTGTTCTATCAATCTGCTATACTATCGTCTTCTTCGCTAGACCAGTCTCCTACCTTTTTTCTTGAAAACTCTTCCGGGACAAGACTCCTTGTTTGTGTATGAGGTCTGTTGGATTAGCTTGGGAATATTGGACGCTTTCTGCCAGGTGGTCACTAGGGCTTCCTATGATGTTATTATTTAGCAATGTAGGCAGGTATGTGTTTTGTTGATAATTTATAATGATGTTTGTATTCTATTTTGTTTGTGTAAACGGGGGTTCGATAAGTTGGGGTGAAGCCTCAGCCGTCCCCTGCGTGGGATGTCTTTATTGTAAAGTGACTGGCTGGTGGAGGGCATTCAGTTTTCCCATTAGGGTTGTTTCATCAGATCTTTTATGCGGATTGGGTGTCCGGTCCTGATTTGGCTCGGAAGAGTCCGCTGGACCTAAAGCAACAATTATGTAATGTAATGTTTACTATCGAGGATCCGCTACACAGTACAGGCGCCCAACTTTAACAATTGCCCTGTGCTCAATGTCATAAAATCCTTTTTTTATTTAAAAAAAAATCAAGTCCCTGCATTTACTACTGTAGCGAGTGAGAGATAGGCAACGCCCTCATTAAGCTGGCCTAGAGAACAGGGAGGTCCCCAACGACCCAAAAGTTACAGAGACTTTTACCTACTACTGTATCCTTGACCTTCAAGCTATATCACCTAAACTTGCACGATAGAATGCACCTTATTAATATATAATACTATACAATACTATATAATACTATACACTACTATATAATTACAAAGGAACACAAACTTGAACAGCTGGTACAGACACACTTCCAGAGCCTATGGAATGGAAATAAGTGCAGAGAAGATCAAAATAATGACCAACAACACCAATGGCATCAACACGGACATCAAAGTCCAAGGTCAATCCCTCAACACAGTGCATAGCTTCGAATATTTAGGAGCCATTGTATCAGACAATGGGTCCCAACAGGAAGTCCTCGCCAGGATCGTACAAACAACTGCTGCTTCTCTTTTTCTCTCCCACCTTCTCTTTGGCGCCGAGCTTATGTCCAACCTTACCCCCGTTGGGATGCCGGGGGTTTCAGTATAAATAGTATCCCCACTTTCTGGAAATTTAGTGCTTTAAATTCCCACTGTCGCTGTCTTTCTCATGTGCTCTTTCTCATTCCTGCTCTGTTCTATCAATCTGCTATAGGCTAATATCTTCTTCTTCGCTAGACCAGTCAACTACCTTTTTCTTGAAAACTCTTCCGGGACAAGACTCCTTATTTGTGTATGAGGTCTGTTGGATCAGCTTGGGAATATTGGACGCTTTCTGCCAGGTGGTCACTAGGGCTTCCTATGATGTTATTATTTAGCAATGTAGGCATTTTATATGTATGTGTTTTGTTGATAATTTATAATGATGTTTGTATTCTATTTTGTTTTTGTAAACGGGGGATCTATAAATTAGAGTACAGCCCCAGCGTCCCCTGTGTGGGATGTCTTTATTGTAAAGTGACTGGCTGGTGGAGAGCTTTCAGTTTTATCACTAGAGTTGTTTCAGCAGATCTTTTATGCGGATCAGGGGTTGTGCGGTCCTGATTTGGCTCGGAAGAGTCCGCTGGACCTAAAGCAATAATCATGTAATGTAATGTAACGTACCCGGAGACTAAGGACGCCATTAGCGCTGCTCTGTGGTCGGCATGGGATTCAGACTCCTGCAGGTGGTTTGAGGGCGGGGTCGGCCGCCCACTGATTGAGGGGCTTTCCTTTGTTTTGCTCTGCTCACATAAAAACCATAGCCCTCCGGCTGTGATCAAGTTGCTGGAGAACCAGGTTTGTTGACGCCTTTTGCGTTTGTGGCTCCCCTGTGGACTTTGACCACTGCCTCTTTGACTGTGGCCGGCTATCTGATGACTTTGGCCACCTACGGTCAGCCTGCACCGTGCGAGGTATCGGCCCAAAATGGGCCGACCTCATCACTTATTCAACTTCTGTTGATCCAGGGCTCCTAATGTTGGCTGCACGTTGTGCGTATTGATCTGCTGTGGCTAGTTGGCTTTGACGTATGCCCGACTGCCTAAAGGGAAGAGAAAACAAGAGATTTTTTTTTCTCATCGGTTATCATTATGTCACTATTTTCCACTATTTTGCGTAACTTTGTATATTACTCGACTCTGTAGGTTTAGTACACAGGCGCTTGTTACTGGACACGCGAGCGCCTATGCCTGTGACGCGTCTACCATAGGCATATTCGCTCGCATGCTCAGATACAAGCGCCTGTGGTTTGGTAGTTGCCTGCCCGCTATCATTTACTCTTCCAGGAGGCTTTCAGTTTTATCACTAGGGTTGTTTCAGCAGATCTTTTATGCGGATCAGGGGTTGTCCGGTCCTGATTTGGTTCGGAAGAGTCCGCTGGACCTAAAGTAATAATCATGTAATGTAATGTACTACTTTGAATGAGAAAGAAGAGAACCGCAAAATTAGCAAAACGTATATTGGTGTTGTGTTCCAACTGTTATTTTACGTCTTCAGTGTTTCAAGTTTATCTCTCTGTCTCAACTTGTGTAATTGTATAAGAAAGGCCTTTTGATGAATGCGTGTACGTATACGTGGAAGTAGCCTAAGCCTAGATCGGTCAGTCTCAGCTATTCAATATATGCGAAGGGGATCGTTACGCGCCTAAATAATAAGTATATTTTTGTCTCTTGCAAGGATCAAAGATGATCAACCACTTGCACATTGACGCATGCAAACTGTTCGCAAATAAATTATGAGCGTTTTCTAATTTCCTTCAAAACTCTTCCAAAAGTGGAACAGTAGGTAGTACTAGGTCTACGTCGTTCATCACTGATCATCCCATGAAATTTTCATTCCTATTGAAAATTAGGCTTTCAATCATGCAATGCCCGATCGTTGTTAGGTGTGGGAAAGAGCTTAATTAACCGACAGTTTTGATTTGGGATGATATTAGTCACCCAAACGGACGAAATTCGAGTAAGCTTCTCAGTGGCGCGGCTGCTGTATAAGCAGCTCTACACTAAGGATGAGAAGGAATGCTATTTGCTAGGGCTGGACGGTTTAACCGATACGTAACTGTATTCAGGTTCGGAAACGCGACGGTACGGTATACCGGTGCGGGTGTCCAAGGTCCGGTTTACTGGGAAATCTCGACAACACATAACGCGACAGTGGGCGACATCTTGTCCGCCAAGAGAGCGAGTCTAAAGCCCAAACACGTGGATAGGCAGTTTTTCTTGAAGAAGAACTTATAAGAACAGCAGCTTATCCACGTGTTTGAGTATGGTACCAGTCGCAAATCCTTCTGAACTCTTAAAGTTCTTAAAGACCTTTTCCGTTGAAAGTTTTTCTTTTATTTTGATTTTGTGATTTAAAGTTTACTGATGTTCTAAACATTGATTTATCATAATTTGTTTTGAAGGCGTTCAAGCAATAATAAAGCTTTAGTTTCTATGGAAATGTGGTTCTTTGAAACTGTTTTGAAGTGTATGACAATCTTTCTTTTGCCTCGGTCACTACTGTCAGTGCCATATCCCATTTGATTGTAACACTTAAACTCGCAGTATACCGGTAGGAAATTTTTATTATTTATTATTATTATTATTATTATTATTTATTTATAATACCGATACGACTTCAGTTTTACCACTAGGGTTGTTGTTTCAGCAGATCTTTTATGCGGATCAGGGGTTGTCCGGTCCTGATTTGGCTCGGAAGAGTCCGCTGGACCTAAAACAATAATCATGTAATGTAATGTAATGTAAATACCGATACGACCTAAAAATACCGCGGTAATACCGGTACCACTTTGACCCACGGTACCCAGCTCTACTATTTGCAGCCTGGGTCTAGGACATGAGCGAAGTACATGCGCGCAATGGAATGCGCATGCCTGCACAAACTCGACCCCATCCGAAAGAATAGGGGCACATCCATGTCTGTGCATCAGGATACTGTTATCGGTTCAAGTTAGGCGGTACGAAATTGCTTAACCGTCATTTCTCTGTTCGGATTGATTGATTGTTGCTTTAGGTCCAGCGGACTCTTCCGAGCCAAATCAGGACCGGACAACCCCCGATCCGCATAAAAGATCTGCTGAAACAACCCTAGTGGGAAAACTGAATGCCCTCCACCGGCCAGTCACTTTACAATAAAGACATCCCACGCAGGGGACGGCTGAGGCTTTACCCCAACTAATCGAACCCCCGGTTACAAAAACAAAATAGAATACAAACATCATTATAAATTATCAACAAAACATATACATATAAAATGCCTATAGTGCTAAATAATAACATCATAGGAAGCCACTTGTCAGCCGCTTCACAGTCTGGTAGGCCTTCTTGCTGTTGTTCTTGTTCAGATTGTTCTCTATTTCATGGCATTGATCTTCTATCCAGTTCTCCTTTGCTGTGCGCATGCCTTTTCGGATGTCATTGTTGATTTTTCGGTAGACATCAGCTCCCTGTGAGGTGTTCTTTTTCTTTTTTAACTCTCTTCGTTTATCACACAGATCCAAAGGTTCAGGTGTGATCCACGGCTTCTTCTTTGGTCGGTGCTTGCCAAGGATCTCAGTGGCGGCATCTGTTACAGCTGAGTTGAAGGTATTGGTCATGGTGTTGACATCTACTTCGCCTGCTCCCAAAATAAGCAGTGGTGCAAATTTCCCTCCAATTGTGGCCTGAAATATTTTTGCCACCTCCGGGTCTTGCAGTTTGTCCAGGTCGAACTTCAGCCTAGTGCACTTTGCTGTATTTACTCTCTTCAAATGGAGCCGGAAAGACATCATCACAAGATCGTGGTCACTTCCAATGTCTGCTCCTGGAAAAGTGCGTGTCCTGCCAATGTTGATGCTTGATCTGAAGCGTTTCTTGACCATGATGTAGTCGATCTGGTTGTGATGTTCCCCGCCGGGACTGTGCCATGTCCATCGTCTGGATTTTTTGTGGAGACCAAGCGTGTTTGCCAGTACCAGATTGTTGTATCTGGCAAACTCCAGTAGCCTCAGACCCCTGTCATTTGTCTCGTTGTTGCAGTGGGGTCCACATGTGTCTCCCCAGTTGTGGTGCGCATCTTGGCCAACCTTGGCATTCCAGTCTGTTACACTCTGTTCGATGATGGTGTTTTCTATCAGTATCTGATTCAGCCCCGATGCTTGAATTCCTGATAGTTGTGTAACTCAGATTCGTTTATTCACGCAACCCGTCCAAACAGCATATAAGTCACAAAGTCGAAGTATGAAGTTTTCCACTTTTATTCAGCACACACCAACAACTGCATACAATTCTCAACTCAACTCAACAACTTTCACAGCAACTCTCCAAATCACTATCAACAACTTTACTATCTCTCAACAGCAACTCGGCACACGATTAAATAACCTCTCTCTCTTCTCGAACAATTTGGTACACGGTAGAAATGACGCACTGCCACCAATCGAACTAAAGATCGTCATCACTGGCTTACGTCATACACATTTCCTCTACTTCCGGGAACATTCACGACCTTCGATACCCATCGGGAAATTTCTATCGACAGTAATAAACATGCAGATCCCGAAAATTCTCCAACAATATCGACTAACGCAAATCATCAACGTTATACAAAGCCTCTCCTAACAACAATGCAAACTCAAATCAAAGGTAAATAAACTCCATTATTGAATACTTTGCAAAACGAAACGATTAGATCTATCGTGCGCGCTTTAGACACACTTTCGTTCGTTTCAACGTAACACAGTCGCCTTGCACTATGACTATGTCCTTCTTCGGCACTTGGTCAAGGACCGCCTGTATATTTTCATAAAAATCCTCCACTTCGCTGTCTTCATAGTCTGATGTTGGGGCATAGGCCTGGATGATGGTAATGTTGAAAGAGGTTGCTCTCAGACGGATGGTAATGAGTCTACTGGAGACTGGGCGGCAACCCATGACAGTGGCTAGAATGTTCTTGTGGACCAAGAATCCAACGCCGTGTTCGTGCCTGTCATCTCTACCGCTGAAATAGAGCTTGTGGCCTTTGTCAGTCGTTGTTTCACCTAGGCCTTTCCAGCGCAGTTCGCTAATACCTAGAACGTTCCATCGATAGTGGTCCAGCTCGTGGGCCAGTTCTTCTAATTTTCCTTCCGCAGTTAGGGTCCTGACATTCCAGGTTCCTATGACGATGTTGTTTCTCGTGCGGATCTTGCTAATTTGTCCATCAGTAGCATACTTTTCACCTCCGTCCTGGTGGCCAACGGAAGGCGCGGTCCTTGTTCCGGGCGACGACCGATCCGGCATGGAATTAGTGGATAGCCTCATCATGTGTTGTGTCTTGGGCAAAAAAGACCTGGCAGGGCCCAATCCTCTCCAGGCTGTTGGCCACAGCCGAAATCCACGAATACAGTGTGGCTCGCCTTGGCCCTGAGCATGTGGTCGTTGAACCTGTAGTAACGTGAGGTTCCTCCGCCCTGGCCGGTGACTTCTGTGTAGAAGACTTTCGCCCAGTGATGCCGTGCTAACATCACCCCTGTTAGTCGCCTCTTACGACACGCCGGGAAATACGAATACGAATACGAAAACTTTATTATCTCAACAGGGAGAAATTCGCATGTGGTGCCAACATTAAGAAACATGACAAATAAAACATTGATATACATGTGTTATAAGTTATCTAAAACATTTGCATTAAGAATATATTAGTCTAAAATTTATCAAGTATGACCAAGCAAACACATAATTAAATAAATCACACACAATTTGTGCACTGTTGCACCAGGACTTATCACAGACATGCCCATACACATGCATGATTAAAAACATAATTTAGAATATACATAAAATAGCATACAGACAAAATCACATAAAACTTAAAAATTTACTATAAATAATCCTTGGAAAGAGGATAGCACGCGCGCATGCACAAACACACACAGACACACACACACACACATACATACACACACACACTCACTAACACTTACACACATGCAGTACATGTTTGCATTTTGTTGCATTTTAACACACATACATCAGTGCAGGTTAAAACAGATCTGCAACAGGTCTAGACTTCATCTGTTTATTAAGTAACAAGATTGACCTGGGAATAAAAGTTTTCTTGCAGCGTTCTGTTTTGAGAATGGGGACGCAGTAGCGTTTACCCAGTGGCAGAAGGTGGTACTGACGAGCCAAAATGTGGCTGCTATCGTTCAAAATGCTTTCTGCCTTTTTCACCACACGACATTCATACAGCTCATTCAAACTTCTCTGTGTTCTACCAACAACCTTGCTACACACATTCACCACACGATCAAGCACACTCCTGTTACCCACACTCAAACCTCCATACCAGCAAATAAAAGAAAAGGTAAGAAGGGACTCAATAAAAGAACCGTAAAACAGTTGGAGGATGTCCGGAGCGACGTTCAGCTTACGAAGCCTCTGAAGGCAGTAGATGCGTGATTGACACTTGCGGTGGATTGATTCTGTATTAGCATTGAATTTAAGGTTCGAATCCACTATGGTACCGAGGTACTTGTACTCAACCACCCGGCCAACCTGGGTACCACGGATCGAAAGAGAAGGAATAGGGGTGGAATTTCTCCTGAAGTCGATAATCATCTCCTTAGTTTTGCTGACATTAAGATCAAGATAGTTTGCATCACACCAGGCGCTGAAACGCTCAACTTGAGCGAAGTATTCAGAATCAGAGTTTGAAAGGTCCTGGATAGCCGAGTCATCAGAATATTTAATGATAGGGATTGAGGGAGTTCCTTGACAGTCGGTAGTATAGAGTGTGAAGAGAACGGGAGAGAGGACAGTTCCTTGAGGTGCGCCGGTGTACGTGGTTTTAGGCAAAGAGAGAGCAGACTGAAAGCGGACAGATTGAGTTCTCTGAACAAGAAAGTCCACGACCCACAAAACGAGTCGTGGAGTAACACTGAAGGAAAGTAGTTTTGAGCCATGAGGTGAGGTTGTATAGTGTTGAAGGCAGATGAGAAATCGACAAAGAGAATACGGACAAAAGAGCCAGGTTTTTCAAGATGATAGAGAGCGTTGTGGAGAAGAGTCAGGACTGCATCGTTAGTGCTTCTATTTCTTTGATAGGCGAACTGGAGAGGATCGTGAAAGGGCTGTGTGAAAGAGAGAAGCCGGGATAGGATGATGCGCTCAAAACATTTCATGAGAATGGACGTCAGAGCGACAGGGCGGTAGTCATTGAGAATTTTGGGTTTGTTGTTCTTAGGGACAGGACAGATGGTAGAGTTTTTCCAAGAGTCAGGCACGATGCAGTCCCTGAGAGACCAGGTGAACAGGCGGCTGAACACAAGGCTCAGCTGGGCGGCACATGCCTTCAGGAGACGTCCACCGATGCCGTCCGGACCCGCGGCTTTTCGAGTGTTCAACCGACGAAAGGTAGTTTCGACGAGAGCACTGTCGATCGCGATCTGCTCTAAGTCGTCCGAATCGGCATCGGCGACCTGCTCCCTGAGTTGCGAGACAACGGCGTCGAGATCGCTACGCGTGTCCTCCCTCTCGAATCGGCAGTAAAACTCGTTGAGCTCTTCCGCGAAACGCGCTTGCTCGTCGAGAGGGAGACAACCGCTACTCGCCTTAGCTTTCCCCTGACCCGTCAGCGTCTTTAGGCCTCGCCACGCGTCGCTAAGGTTACCTCTGACAAACTGCGCTTCGACCTTGTCTTTGTATCGCCGTTTTGCCTCTTTAATCTCCGTTCGCAGTTTGGTCTGCACGCGGTGGCGTTCGGCACGGTCCCCGGTCTGAAACGCTACTTTCTTTTCGTTGAGAATTGCCTTCAGAGACCTCGTAATCCATGGCTTATTGTTGGGAAACACTTTCACGCACTTAGTGGGAACAATCATTTCTTCACAAAACTTCACATACTCAGTCACCACATCCACAGCTTCACTCACACTCTCACACGCACCCGTCAACACGTCCCACTCTGTGCACTCAAAACACCCTTGCAGCTCCTCCACACTCTCACTCGTCCACACACGCACGCTCTTCTTCACAACAGGGTCAGATTTTATTTTGGGCAAATATGCAGGCACAAGGTGTACAGTGTTGTGATCAGATTTACCAACAGGGGGCAAAGCAAAAGATTTATATGCAGAGTGAATGTTGCCATAACAAACATCAATGGTCTTTTTGTTATGCGTGATTACATCAACGTACTGATAAAATGCAGGTAAAAAAGAACGTAGTTTGCAACTATTTAGGTCACCAGTGATGAAATTAGGTGCATCAGGGGACAGAACCTGCAAGTCCCTAACCACATCTGCAATCTCATTGGCTGCTTGAGAAGCGTTGGCCCAGGGTGGCACGTACACTACGGTCACGTGGATCTGTCCAAACTCGCGAGGCAGGTAGGTGGGTCGCAGTGACACACTGAGAAGGTCAAGGTTACGAGTGTTCAGATTCTTACGCACTGTTACGTTAGTACTGTTACACCAACGGTTGTTAATGTACAGGCACACACCGCCTCCACTTTGTTTATTGCTAATCACACAGTCCCTGTCAGTTCTAAGCAACGTAAAACCTGAAATGTTCACACTGTCATCAGTCACCTTGTCGCAGAACCATGTTTCACTCACACTTGGAAACGTTGGGTCTATTCTATTTGCCCGAACCCACAGAGCAGAAATAGCTCTATACAATTTAAAAAAAAAAAAAAAAAAGGTTAGAAGAAGATGTAAATATCCAGACGATTTGTTCATTAGCATTGAGATTCATTGGTTGTGGCATTGTTTTTGTTTTTTTTTAATCTGTTTCTAGGTGACCTGTTGATTATGGTAAGCTTATTGCCGCGATTGATAAAACTGTATTGCCTCTCCTGCTGTCCCTCTTATTTTTCATTTCCACCAACTCTCCGGGACCAGACAATTTCCTCATCATGACACCACCCCCCTCCCCCCCCCATTCACCCTCTCTGTCTCTCTGTCTGTCTCTCTGTCTGTCTCTCTGTCTGTCTCTCTCTCTCTCTCTCTCTCTCTCTCTCTCTCTCTCTCTCTCTCTCTCTATCTCTCTCTCTGGCACCAGACACGGTCTTTGTGCTTCAGTGACAGACACACTACTCTCTCTCTCTCTCTCTCTCTCTCTCTCTCTCTCTCTCTCTCTCTCTCGTTAGAGGAAGAGGCAGGAGTGTAGGCTATATGTGATTTGATGAACTGTGTACAGAAGTAAAGGTTGCTTGAACTATTTGCATGACATTTAAACTCAGGTAAAATTAGCTTCTTTCTATTATTGCTGAGGTTAGTTACATATCATGTTTTGTATGTGCTTGCAAATAAATCGGATAGTGGCCCATATCTATGCTTTAATATTGCTTCTTTAGAAGAAAATCGAGTCACACATTGCCACAAAAATTAAGACTTTTGAAAATACTAATTTGCAGCTAGCCTTTTCTATGTTTTTGAATGTTTGGAAAGACATATGCAAGAGTGTCTGGCAGTGGAAATACATTTGAATGGCTTGTCTTGTAGTTGTTAGCCTAGTTCAGTTTAAAGTTGCAAACTGCGTATCTGAGACTAGGCGAGGAGAAAGTATTAGGGCACGCCCACTTGCATACTTCTTTCTTCTTCCTCTGTTATACTTGACTTTTACTGACATGCACGGTGGTTTGTTCACTGGAGACAGAAAAGGGAAAGAAAATGAAAATAACGGAAGCATCTAACTGAAATAAATTACTAAAAACAACGTGGGTTTATATCTAGTCAGTGCATCATGGAAGTACAAACCTTATTTGAAAAATCCATGCGGCGCATGTAGGCCTCTGAGAGCGAGAGTGGAGAGCCTTTATTCGCGCACGCGCACTGTACTGTCTGTACTGCAGTAGTTTGTACATAAGCAGACGGAAAGTGGAGAAAATAACAGAAGAGCAGCTTCGAAGGCAAATGAACGATCGGTTTGTGATCTAAATGCCAAGATCAGGAGTCATGAAGGGGTGGAAACCTTCAAGGAGAAAAAGCAGCGTTGGTTTGGTTTTGTACTATACTAGGACAAGTATGCACCGATTGTCTCAAGGTCGATGACGTCTTGTGGTTATTATGGTCACGGTCAAGGGCACCACAACTCACATTGCATGCCGCGTGCTGCTCTCGGGCAGACGATCTAAAAACGTGCACGTAGTGGGCTAAAGGTCATGCCAGGATACTTGTCTTTTCAGATGGAAGCGATGGTAGACCGGTAAGAACAAAAAACATTTTGACTTTACCAGACGATTGTATTATTAATTTTCCGTTCATTTTCTAAGCGATGTGTCGTTTGAGAAAGAAGGCTTGAGTTATTTCAGCAGACGATCGTTTGTTTTTCAAGGGCCAAATTTAGACCGTCCCACTTTACGGGCTAGGCCTAGAAATAGACTTGGTAGCCTAGCCTTGATCAGATTTTTGAGGTCATAGTTGGGTCCTTGCTGATATGCTTTGTTTTTATTTCTGATTCAGGTGGTGAGTGAGTAACAGAATAAGTAAAATATTTAAAACAAATTTTGTATGGCGTTGGGTACATGCTAGGTGTTTTTAGTTGTGTTTTTTCTTTTAAATCCTAGAATTAACTGACCGACTTATTTTGGCCTCAGTGTTACAGTGAAAGTACAGTAATATATATTTTTTAGGGTCGGCATCAGCCATTTTTGGGATAATTTGTAAACATTTTCCTAATTAATTTATCCAGACATGTTGTTTTATAATTTAAAAATCACCTGTGATTTGCATCATCATCTGTTCTTATTATATATTAATATGACAATATCCAGATATACTCCCCTCGATATTATTAGTTACATGTTTCCGACGGAAAGAAGGTATTTATATTGTCTGCAATGTGGGTGTTCATGTATATTATGGCATTCGTTGTGTTAATAGAATGTAAAAAACTGAAAAAAAGAAAAAAAGCCAAATGATTTTGGAAGCTGTTACAATGATGAGGGGGCTATATCTGGATATTAATATTGTAGTTGGTGTAACCTTAAACTTAGTTTGTTCTTTCTCTTAAAATCATGTCCTTTATCACATAATTATTTGCTGATTTTGCTTATTTTGTTTATTTGCTTTAATTTAAGTTGATATTTGCTGATAATCTGGCTTTATGTTCAAAATATTTTTTTTCTTTTCATTTGTTAATTTGTGTTAGCCTACACCCCCACCTATATCAGATTGAGTGTTGTGTGTATGAGTATACTCTGGTACAATAAAACCTCCGTTTTGAGACGCTCTCTTAAATGACTTCCTCCAACATACAACCGGCAAAAAATTCACAGATGGTTTGTACTATATAAACGACCTCTCTTAAATGACTAGATACCTCTAAAACGCGACTTGCGACCTTCAAATAATTAAATTTTACGACCTAGAATCTGAAAAATTCAGATTCCAAAGCAATACTATATTTGTGAGCTTGAAGAATTTAACAGTTTCGTTTACAACTTTTAACAGCAGACGATGCATTAAAACAGCTTGAAATACTCTTAAGGTTGTAAGGAGCTGACCAGATTTGCCCTGAGCAGGGGCCTGTCAGATCTTGCCGACACCATGTCTGGTGTTCAAAGTGACATACTAAGACTAAGAGAACATGCAAACAAAACTGCCTGTCAAATTTATAACCGCTTTCTTTAAAAAACAACAACTATTCAATGATTGAATAAAAATAATTACAACAAAATTAATGGGGTAAATAGTTATAACTCTAAACATGCACTCAGCACTTACATACACTTTTAAACAACTATCATACCAATTTTTTAATTTTGTAAATAATGAGGAACAGGAAGATATTGACTGTATTGGTTGTGAGACAGAGTTTAATCTATATTTCTGAAAGATGGTAGATGGTCCCTATACTTAATGGGCAGGTATGTGTACTTTTTGTACATGCATGTATTTATTTTACTTAATTAATTTTCTAAATGTCTTTTTCAAAAATGTCCTACCTCCTTTTTAAGACCTATCAAATTTAAGACCTTGTTTTAATGGCAATTTAAAGGTAATAAAACAGAGGTTTTACTGTATTGTCTAACGATTAGTAAAGTATTGTTTATTTTTTCAATTTTGATTTTATTTTTTTAGCAAATTCATTTGACTTTCTGTAATTTTACTTGTCATTTTTAACAAAACTCCTATTTTGAAGCTGTTTTGATTAGAGTATAAAATATATTTAAGCAATTCTCAGATAAAGTTTAGGAAAGAAATGTGTTTAATTTTTAAGTCTGTTCTAGGAAAGAGAGCGAGAGAAAGAGATTGAATAGTTCAACTTTATATTTTTCAGACTTTAATGCCAAGGAATATTTGAACTCCTCAACTCCTCCAATATTTAATTACGAATTTGCTGACTCCCCCTTACCCCAAATCCTATCCTATCCTATCCCGTAACTCGGAGGTTGTAGGGGCACCACAGATTTTCGTTTAACCAGCATACTCCATCTTTCCCTGTCCTCAGCAACCCTGATTGTTTCGCTCAGTGTCAAACCAGTCCATTCTCGAATGTTGTCCTCCCACCTCCTTTTCAGTCTCCCCCTTCTTCTACCTCCTTGCACTGTGCCTTGCAGGATGGTCTTTGCAAGACCTGATGATCTGGTGACGTGGCCATACCATCGGAGTTTACGTTTTTTCACCACTGTGAGCAGGTCATCCAATGGCTTGTGTGATGGTCTGTCGAACTAAGCCGTTGGTGATGAGCTGGGTATAGGAAATGCCCAGAAGTCTTCTGTAGCACCTCATCTCCATGCTTTGTATTCTTCGTTGGAGATCTGCTGTGAGGGTCCATGTTTCGCAAGCATATATAAGGAAGATGTAGATGACAAGGGAGCGTAGCAGCCTTACCTTGGAATGTAGACTGTTGGTCCTGTCTTTCCAAATTGGCTTCAACCTCACCAGGGCAGCAGTTGTTTGTGCGTGTTCATGTTCGTAGTTGTCACAGGCGGACTCTTTAGTTCTGTGGCCCCTGCTCGCGGTGACCCTCCCTGCTTGCCTCTGACCACGTGATCCAAACCCCGCCCCTCCATATAGTCCCACGTGACCCGGGACCGGACTTTTGCAAAGTTAAGATATATAGCTTCGTCAGTCCACTTCTGCAAGCCCAAGACAACACATCGCCTGCTGAGACACGTCTGCCTCCACGTTGCGACCTCTGAGCTCAGCCATACCCTTGTGTTCAACCCGTTCTTTGGTCAATAACGGGTTCTTGTACGGGCCTCTGCGTGACTCAGCCTCGCTGCGTGCCACCCATATACTCTGGCTGCCACTGAGAAGCGAGAAGGAAACTCAGCCCCACCCTGCCACGTGCAGATGACCAGTTCGACCCACGCCAAACTATTGCACAACGACCCGACCCAGTGACCTAGATTGGTCAACCCACGCCACGCCATCGCCTAGCTGACCATTGCACAACAACCATCCAGTCTCCAGCGGCTACAACAGCCGACTAACTCCCAAGTTAAGTGTGTCCTCTGCGCACACCACAACTCTGCAGCAATCTGGCTGCCCACGCTTAGTCAACCAGCTATCTCGTGCCACCTGATGAAAGCAGTCCATATTCGCCCCTATTGACTTTCTCTAGTTAAACCAGAATAACTCCAGACTAAGTACTCTGTACTTCTTTAGGCCAGTACTCGTGACCCAGTGTAACTTACCCCTACCACGGCTGACCTACATCCAAATAATAAATTGTTGATATTGTACTATAACTACCCTGCTTCCCTTGTCCAAATTCTTCACTCCTGCTACCTCTCGTCTGTCCTTATAACTATCCAGCACTCCCAAGCATTATTCCCCTGAATGTCATCGCACATCGGCCTATTACAAGGGAGGAGATACAGCGCGGGGGAGTAATTGCTAACCCACATCCCCACAACCCCCTATATTCGTGACAGTAGTCTTCAAAAAGGCATTACCCCAAATACAAAGACTAAAAACAAGAGTTAACACGTACTTTTCTGTCAAACTGTCTGGAGAAAAAAAGCAGTTTAAAAGAGATATAGCTTTTTTTAAACTTATTGGAACTGCTTCAAATAAATCAAACAAAACAGTAGTTTTAAAATACCAAGCAACCTTACACTTACAGTAAAACACACACACACACACACACACACACTCTTTCCAAATGGTCACTAGGGCTTTCTATGGTATTATTATTATTTAGCAATGTAGGCATTTTATATACATGTTTTCGTTTTGTTTATATTTTATAATGATGTTTATAGTGGGTTTTTTTGTATACTGTGTTTGTGTGGAGTGCCTTCAGTGTTACCATTAGAGTTGTTTCAGAAGATCTTTTATATGGATCAGGGGTAAACTCTCTTTCAACCAAGTTGTAGTCCTGATTCGGCTCTTTGCAGTCCGCTGGACCATATACACAATGACTAACTAACTCACACACAAACACACATTCCCACACACACCCAAACACGCACACAAACATGCACACTCTCCATCTGTACACTCTCCATCGTTTCACCCTTCTTGTTTACATGCATTTATGCTGTTAAGTTAACCAATGGCTTTGCTTTTTCTGGCGACTTCGCCGTCAACGGTGGAAATTCAGAAACCCTTGACATTGCTGCTTGACAAATTTGGCAACACAACATTGACAAAAGGCGAAAATGGCAACAATGGCTTTGTTTGGACGTTTGACTAGAGCTCACGGTCATGACGGCCAGCAAACTAGATGCCAGCTTTCCATTGTTTTGACAGGCATTTCACATTGTTTGATGCTCAGTGAGCAGTGTTTGAGCTTGGGAAGTGTTTGATGCACATCAGAGTCCTTGATGAGCAGAGCAAGGTTACTCTTGTTTGCCGATCTTGGTTTTTGTGTGAAAGGTGAGACATAAAGACTTGTCCTTCCTCTTTCTTGTTTACTTCTTCCATTTTGGAAGGGCAGCTTCCTGTTTCAAGGCTAAAATTGTTTCCCCCTTTGTGTGTGTGGGGTGTGTGTGTGTGTTGCTGATGAGCTTTATTTTGTCCACTTTTTGTAGGGGATGGTGATGGAATGAGAAGATGCTTGAGATGGAAGTCAAAGAGAAGGTTAGTCAGTATTCGATATGGCAAGGTGAGGTGTGGGTAACAGAAAGGAGTGGGGGATGGCTGAGTGGGGAGTGAGGGTGGTAGTTTTTGGTAGCCTGAAGGTTGGCCATGTGCCCGATTCTTTTTGTTTCTGTTTTCACAACTTGGTTGCCCAGCTTTCGGGCGTTCTCACTTTAGTCTTCTGTGCAATTGTCAACTATGTGCATGCGGTGTAGTCTCTCCAATCTCCAGTGTTGGTATTTTCAGTGCCGTTTTATTGATTCCAATTATTAAAACTAATAATAAAATCTGCCAAGGTGATCATATATGTGTGGCTTTGAATGGATGACACCATCTAATATATTTAGTATATATATAAGTACTAAAGTGGCTAGTATCTTGTTATAATAACTGATTTTTAGGAAGAAGAGCTCAAAAGGGGTCATCAGTTATTTAATGGATGAGATCATCTTGATGCTGATATTATACAATGCAATTATTTGTGAAAATTTGTTCTGGAACTGACTGTGATTTGACTTTGCCAACCAATGCATCTAAAATTAATATACATTTGTTCCAATTTTTTAAAAAAGTGTAAATTGTGACTGTGAGGATGTGCCATTCAGTATTGACTGACAGTATTGATATTCTGTGAATATGTTGAAGTTCACTATGAGCACTGTGCTTTGTTTCCACAAAGGGAAATATTTCTTTATTTCTCTATAATCACCTATTGTAAAAAAAAAGGTTAAATAACATTTATTTAATTGATATTTGTTTCATTAATTGTTACTATAAAAATGACAAAGTTTTTTAATGTGATGACCATTTTTTAAACAAAAGAAAATCCAAGTAAAACAGTGGTCTTATACAATCCATTTATTGATGTGCTTCAAAGTATAACTTTTAGTCATTATAATGATTGAGTTGTAAATTCCCTGCAGCAGATTGTAGATCCACATCTTGATTGTTTTTCTCATTATTGAGAAAAAAATTGAGAAAGGATAAATTACAATGATTGAGGTAGGGAAGAAAGAAAGATCATTTTCGTTGCCTACGTATGTCTGTGTTTGTCAGAGAAAGAGAGAGAGAGAGAGAGGTGCATGTATGTGATGGAGAGATTGTGTTTGTGTGAGACTGTCTTTGTATGTGAGAGAAAGATACATGTAGCAAAATTGTGTGCACATTTATTTTGATGTTTCTTTGGAGGTGGGTGGAAGGTGAAGAGAGGGGTTTAAGGGGTGGGGGAAGATAAATTTATAATAATGTATATATGTGACTCCATCACTATTGTAGGTGTGTATATTGAGGTGTAAGATTTTTCAAATGTTGTCAGCTTTATACATTTATATTTATATATGTTACGATCGATCACCCATTATGAAACTGATCAAGATGGTTGTGGTTAGAATACTTTGACAACTGCATGTATATGTTCATAAATTTACACAGGCGTTTCCTTATCTACCTGTAGTTTATTGTAATATCATCTATCACTGATCCCAAACCTTCCTTATTACTAATCATTATACCCCCCCCCACCCCCCCCAAAAAAAAATAAAAATAATAATAATAATAAAAAAAAATTATGGTGGTTATTGAAATGGAAATGTAACTGACCTATGAAAAGCTGTTACAGGGCCTATAGAAGGGCTGAGTATCGGAGACTGTTGTGTCGCACACCTATAATTTCAAGTCTAGTATTGATGGTTAGAATATGGGCTCTGGTAATTTGTGTGGGGGTCATCATACAGTGTAATGATGCCAGTTGAAACTATATGGCCACATAGCAAATATAGGGCCGCAATAGCAGTGTGGGCAAAACCAATGTTGGCTAAGTGAACAGAATGTTGGTTACACATCATGATACTGGCAAGAGTTCGTATCACCTATAGAGCAACAACCTAGCATACTAATATTATTACATGACCCTGATGCCTGGCAAGGGTTCGTATCACCTATAGAGCAACAACCTAGCATACTAATATTATTACATGACCCTGATGCCTGGCAAGGGTTCGTATCACCTATAGAGCAACAACCTAGCATACTAATATTATTACATGACCCTGATGCCTGGCAAGAGCATACTAATATTATTACATGACCTGCCTGGCAAGAGTTCGTATCACCTATAGAGCAACAACCTAGCATACTAATATTATTACATGACCCTGATGCCTGGCAAGAGTTCCTATCACCTATAGAGCAACAACCTAGCATACTAATATTATTACATGACCCTGATGCCTGGCAAGAGTTCGTATCACCTATAGAGCAACAACCTAGCATACTAATATTATTACATGACCCTGATGCCTGGCAAGAGTCCGTATCACCTATAGAGCAACAACCTAGAATACTAATATTATTACATGACCCTGATGCCTGGCAAGAGTCCGTATCACCTATAGAGCAACAACCTAGAATACTAATATTATTACATGACCCTGATGCCTGGCAAGGGTTCGTATCACCTATAGAGCAACAACCTAGCATACTAATATTATTACATGACCCTGATGCCTGGCAAGGGTTCGTATCACCTATAGAGCAACAACCTAGCATACTAATATTATTACATGACCCTGATGCCTGGCAAGGGTTCGTATCACCTATAGAGCAACAACCTAGCATACTAATATTATTACATGACCCTGATGCCTGGCAAGGGTTCGTATCACCTATAGAGCAACAACCTAGCATACTAATATTATTACATGACCCTGATGCCTGGCAAGAGTTCCTATCACCTATAGAGCAACAACCTAGCATACTAATATTATTACATGACCCTGATGCCTGGCAAGAGTTCCTATCACCTATAGAGCAACAACCTAGCATACTAATATTATTACATGACCCTGATGCCTGGCAAGGGTTCGTATCACCTATAGAGCAACAACCTAGCATACTAATATTATTACATGACCCTGATGCCTGGCAAGGGTTCGTATCACCTATAGAGCAACAACCTAGCATACTAATATTATTACATGACCCTGATGCCTGGCAAGAGTCCGTATCACCTATAGAGCAACAACCTAGAATACTAATATTATTACATGACCCTGATGCCTGGCAAGAGTCCGTATCACCTATAGAGCAACAACCTAGAATACTAATATTATTACATGACCCTGATGCCTGGCAAGGGTTCGTATCACCTATAGAGCAACAACCTAGCATACTAATATTATTACATGACCCTGATGCCTGGCAAGGGTTCGTATCACCTATAGAGCAACAACCTAGCATACTAATATTATTACATGACCCTGATGCCTGGCAAGGGTTCGTATCACCTATAGAGCAACAACCTAGCATACTAATATTATTACATGACCCTGATGCCTGGCAAGAGTTCCTATCACCTATAGAGCAACAACCTAGCATACTAATATTATTACATGACCCTGATGCCTGGCAAGGGTTCGTATCACCTATAGAGCAACAACCTAGCATACTAATATTATTACATGACCCTGATGCCTGGCAAGGGTTCGTATCACCTATAGAGCAACAACCTAGAATACTAATATTATTACATGACCCTGATGCCTGGCAAGGGTTCGTATCACCTATAGAGCAACAACCTAGCATACTAATATTATTACATGACCCTGATGCCTGGCAAGGGTTCGTATCACCTATAGAGCAACAACCTAGCATACTAATATTATTACATGACCCTGATGCCTGGCAAGAGTTCCTATCACCTATAGAGCAACAACCTAGCATACTAATATTATTACATGACCCTGATGCCTGGCAAGGGTTCGTATCACCTATAGAGCAACAACCTAGCATACTAATATTATTACATGACCCTGATGCCTGGCAAGGGTTCGTATCACCTATAGAGCAACAACCTAGCATACTAATATTATTACATGACCCTGATGCCTGGCAAGAGTTCCTATCACCTATAGAGCAACAACCTAGCATACTAATATTATTACATGACCCTGATGCCTGGCAAGGGTTCGTATCACCTATAGAGCAACAACCTAGCATACTAATATTATTACATGACCCTGATGCACAGGCAGCTAAAAACAAAGTTACTTTTACGCACAAGGTTTGGAAAATTTTGCACGAATTTTAAAACTGTTGTGTTTACACACTTTTGTTGTCTTGCAAATACTGCATGTACATATTTGTGGGCATAATTATGTTTATGTGTGCCTGTGTGTGTGTTTGTAAACATGAATTTGATAATAATAATAATACATGTAATAATAATAATACAGGATACTATGTACGCGCCTTTCCCCAAGGCTCAAAGCGCGACGATCTATACCAGCATACACGCTCACCTGTCTCATTTTACCCTCACACACACCAAATACACATACATCACTCAAACAGGTGGTGTAAAGGCAGGTAGATCGCTATTAGAAGACGGAAGAAAATCAAATTTTTAGTTTTGAAATTTTTATATTGACTGCATCCTGTACCATTATTGAAGGGAGGGAGGAAACCGGAGTGCCCGGAGAAAACCCTCGGTGACCTCAATAGTCTCGTACCTAAGTCACATACGTTCAGTGATACAGTGGTTTTTTTTAACTGAGACTTAAAACTGTTTGCTTGTTTACTGTTGCAGGTGACATTGATGACTCATCGCTTCAGGCTGAGCTCTGATTCCACCGACGGCAAAATGGCTAACAGTGTGGAGCAGCACAAGACTATCTCCCTTTTCCAAGATCTGAAGCTGAAGAGAAAAAGAGTACGTGACTTGCTGACAGACTCTGAATCTTCTCGCCTCTTGTCGTCTGAAGCTGTGGAGAGTGATCAGCACAGTGACATCAGTGCAGGGGACAGCGCCTATGTTTCCGATCGCGGGTCAGAATCCGGAGCCAGCGGGTCTGGTGAAGAAACGCCAGTGAAAAAGCTACGCACCGACACCGAGAGGAAAAACTATGAGAAAGAAAACCTTGAGCGAGAGGAGAAATCGTGGGGGGTATCAACAAGTGTGCCCACGGGGGTAACATCATCTTCGGCGGCCTCAATGGCCTACATGCAGGGCTACCTCATGCCTGTGTCGGCCGGCTTTCCTCCCATGGCCAACATGGCTGCCAACGGCCTCAAGTTCATCCCTATGATGGGTCTACCTTCCCAGGGCATGTTCCCTGGCCCTCTTCACAATATGCCAGCTCCTATGTTCATAGCTGCTCCACCCAGTGGCTACTTGCTGACCAGTGCTGAGAGCATCTCTACACCAGCTGGTCCCATTCTGGCCTTTCCTACAGTGGACCACTCCACGAGAGCAACGTCCAGCCACAGGCACGTGAAGAGTGAGCCATTGACATCCGGCGTGGAGATGAAATCTTCGCCTCCCAACAGCCCTAAGTTTAAGGTAGGTCCAAGAGTTCGCTCTGTCACGTCTCACATTTATTGTCATTTTTCCGGATTTAATTAAGCACGTCTCGATCTCATTTCCCTTCTTTCCAAAATTTAAATGTGCAGAAATGCTTTGGTATCTTTTTAGAGCTCTGCGCTAGCTACAGTGGATTTAAATCTATAACTTTGATAGCAGTTCTTAGATTTATGCCAATCAACATGCCTTCTAAAATTTTAGTATCGTTAATATGCCTTGATAACCTGATTACTGACTTGAATCAGTTTAGGACTTCTTGAATTCAATCAGCACATGCGTCCCTCCTATTTGACCCCAGTTTCTGCTCAAAAATTTATATTTTTATGTACATTAGCATCTGTTTGTTACAGGAGCCGATATTGGATGACCGTTTTGAGAAAGACAAGGAGTTCATCACCCACTACACCAATGGCAAGTTCCACTACTCCGGCCACCTGGTGGAAAACCCCCACAACAAGGGCTATAACTCTGGCTTAGAGCCTCCGCAGGAAGACTCAGATGGAGAAGAGCCGATGGTGTGTGCAATCTGTTCCGACAAAGCCACAGGGCTCCACTATGGCATCATCACTTGTGAAGGGTGAGTTGGAGTAATAGTCATTGTTGGCTGATTAAATGAATGAGTAATTGATTGGTTGATCATACAATTTTTTAAACATATTTTGATGACTCATAATGATTATGATCCTTGATTACTTAAAGGCCTGATTGAGTGTTTGATTGACTAACTGATTGAATGTTGATGACAATGACAATGATAAAGATCATTAATATCAAATAAATTGACATATCTCTGTAAATGAACAGTGTGCTATTTTGTGAGCAGGTGCAAGGGATTCTTCAAGCGCACGGTACAAAACAAGCGAGTGTACACTTGCGTAGCGGACGGGGAATGCAAGATCAACAAAATTCAGAGGAATCGCTGTCAATATTGCCGCTTCAAGAAATGCCTTCAAATGGGGATGGTCCTTGCTGGTGAGTTTTACTTTGAAACTTAAATAATGTTATTCTGACAATGGAATATAGTGTTTCCGACAAGGAACGGAAAACTCTGTGCTGAATTGTCCCTTTAAAACCTACATGGTCTTCTTTTTTTTAATGCTGCTCATGAATTGTTCACATCGGAAACTATAAATGCTGTTGAATAATACTGATTCAGAGTGATTGTAAATTATATGATAAAGAAATGAAGGTTATCATGAACTTGTAGGGCTGCAGAAAAATGTTTCTGAAAATGACTCACTTTGTAAGATAGTCTTTCAGGAAATTTCTGATTTGTGAAAATTAATTAATTCATGTATGTATTTATTTATCCATTTTCTTGTTTTCCTGATTTGTGAAAATTAATTAATTAATGTTGTTATATATTTATTTATTTATCCATTTTCTTGTTTTCCTTTGCAGCTGTACGTGAAGACAGAATGCCTGGTGGCCGAAACTCTTGCGCTGTGTACAATTTGTATAAGGTGAATTACTTTGTGGATTTCTTGTTCTGCTTCCCTCCTCCTCTCTCCTTTTAATCTCGCACTAATTCTCTCGCTTCATCTCTCTTTGCTCTTGAGGTTACAGACAGTATAAAATAAAAAGCCTAGAATGGCTTGTAACCTACTTCACAATTGTACCATCATTATTTTGTCATCATCATCATTGTCATCATTATCATCATGCTCATCCCCCTCTTATGTATCACCATCATCATCATATGTTCAACATATTGATTGACCTTTTTCCTGTTGTGCAGGTGAAGTACAAGAAACACAAGCGCAGAGACTCGGCAGAAAAAGCCCTGAAGCAGCGCATTGTTCAGACTGTCTTGAAGATGGATGCTTCCTTGGACTGTAGGCCATCTGGTTTCATGATGTCCAACTTTCACGACCCATCCCTCCACTCTCAATCCCAGCACCATGCCCGCATCCCAACCTACACGCCCATCTCAAGCGCCTACACCACCTCTCACATGGGTCATCTTGCTCTATCTGCACCAAAGTCTGACAGCGTCAGTGAGGCAGACACTGGTATTGAGGTTGACAGGGACAGCCTGTACAGTTCATCCACGGTGGGAGAAGGTTCATCAGCGTTAAATAACAACAAAATGTACAGTCCCAGCGCCGGTAATAAGGCATACTTCCCATACTCCTCTGCTTCAGTAGCTCACCGGTCAGACTACACCATGATGACCCCTGTAGGGTCGTCAACAGCAGCAGCCTCTCACTCCATGCTAGTCACGGAGCTGGCACGCAAGGATACGCTGCTGAGCATCGCGGAGAACTACAAGATCGAGCAGTTCACCGGGTCGGAACAGATGGTGGCAGAGGCACTGTGTAGCGTGGGAGATAACATCGTCATGAAGCTTGTACAGTGGATGAGGCACTTGCCGTTCCACAACGAGATCCCTTTGCCCCTGCAGACGCACATCCTGACCTCCAAGTGGCACGAGCTGCTGCTGCTGATCATGACGGCCTACACCCCCATCACCCAGCGCAGCCACCACCATTGCGTGCCCTCCTCCAACTTTCACCAGTCCTCCAATCCCACCTTTACCCAGCTGTACAGTCGCCACATGACGCGCATGCAGCAGTACCTGGAGAAGGCCTTCGGCAAGTTCTTCACGGTGGAGCAGCTGGTCAAAGAAATTGGAGGTGTCATGGAGCAGATCACGCATATCATCTTGCAGTTCACGCAGCTGGGCATCACCCGCAAGGAACTGGCCACCCTGCAGGTCATTCTGCTCTTGTCCTCAGGTATGATTTACTCTTTCACATCTTTAATAGTCGACTTGGCTGTATTATTCCAAACAGTGGTGCTCACTGCAAAAGTGACCTCTTGGACGGATTATCCCCTTTCTTATATCCTGTCCACATGTTGTTCATTGTTTGATCTCGCTTTGTGCACTTGCTGTTTTTCCCTTCCATCTCTCTCTCTCTCTCTCTCTCTCTCTCTCTCTCTCTCTCTCTCTCTCTCTCTCTCTCTCTCTCTCTCTCTCTCTCTCTCTCTCTCTCTCTCTCTCTCTCTCTCTCTCTCTCTCTCTCTCTCTCCTCTCTCTCTCTCTCTCTCTCTCTCTCTCTCTCTCTCTCTCTCTCTCTCTCTCTCTCTCTCTCTCTCTCTCTCTCTCTCTCTCTCTCTCTCTCTCTCTTTTTTTCTCTCTGACTTTTCTCTGTCTCGCTCCCTTCCTTACCCTTTGCAGTGGCATTTAAATTAAAATAACTGCACCCTCTCTTTTTCTTTCATTCTTGCATCCTAAGTTACATGTGACCTGAGCATCATTATGAGTCAGTTTCAATTCTGTCAGCGTGTATTTCTTGTTGCTTGTTTGTTTTATTTGTTTATGATTTATGTCTTTAAGGATTTTTAGTAATTTTTTTTTTTAATTTAGACATTTTTTTTGTCAGTATTCACTTTATAAATTCTGTCTTTGGTATTTTTCAGATGATTCTCAGAAGGATCCGGTCACCCAGCGCATCGTGCGGACCTACCAACAAGCTTTACGTCACTACATTTTGGAGCGTTTCCCATCAGACGCGAACCGGTTTGGTGATCTGCTGGCGCAGCTGCCTGAAATACGATCTGCATCTCGACACTTGCTGCTAAGCAAGATGATCTACATTCCTTTCCTGCTCAATTCTTAAACAGTGACTCCACAATTTGTTCCATTGCTCTGCTACTGGAAGTGGTACATTGGTACTTAGTAACAGTTTGATGGAAGACTTCTTCTAGTGTTGAAGAGCCACAGTCTGTACAGTGATTTGTGTGCTGCTGTAGACATTCACAGTTTGTTAGGGTCTGTTACATCTCAAAGTTCTCCATTGGCCACAATGGAAAGATTGCTCAATATGACTTATTATTTCCACAGAAATTTGAACACTCGTAATTCGTATAATAAATGCTATAATTTAACTAACCTGTCTGGATATCTGAGACATTACATACAGAGATATTTATTGAACCTGAAAAGTTGGATTTTTATTATCTCAAAATTGAAGAGGTGATGTTTATGTGGTCTGCTGCTGTGCAGGTCAAATGTGTTAAAGTTGCTGAGGTTATTATTTTATATCACAAGCTATCCGGGGCAAGACTAATGTTCTGTAAGTCCACAATGAACAGGAGTGCCAGAAATGGAAATGGTACACCAGGAAAGACAAAAGAAAAGGCCACACTGTTGGAAGATGTGGAACTACAACTAATCCAATAGGACCATGTTAGCACCTCTTGTTTCAAGGTGTGTGAAAAAAAGTGTTGATAGTGTGATTTTCAGTGTGCCGTTCAGATTGGTTTTAACGAGAATGTAGTGGTGTGTTTTTAACCAACAACTTTGACTTTCAGAGCATTCGATGATGCTGTAATAAAGAAATTGTTCAAGCATGTCTTTCATTGGAGAGTTCAAAATATTTAAGTTATAGGACATACTTGTCATGTTACTCCGGTTGTTCTTTGAGCTGCTTTTGGTGTCCATTGATATCGTTACCAAAACCCGTGAATGGATTTTTGATCAATTTATTCTTGTTACGACATTTATTAACCATGTGATGTGAACCCCACTATTGGAAACAAGATAAATTACCGATTTGGAAAGAAAGAACATGAGTGATCGTAAGAGTTTTTCAGCTTTTGAATGAGACTTTGGTCATTGGTTTTATTCCAAATGAGATGGGATTATGAGGTCCTGAAGTGTACATCCACTCTTATTCCAGTTGTATTGTTGTTGAACAAATGCCAGTATTGTGTTTGTAGATTTTTACTTTTAACTAATCTGAACAAATCTCCACATTGTTGACAAGAAAAAATTATCTCATTTGTTGTTGCGTTTACAAGTTATTCTCAATGAATGTTGGACTGATTGTATATAGGCAGTGTAAATGAAAGTTTAGCAAGTGCCTGTGCTGAATTTCTTTCTCTGTGTAGCTAATTAAAAGCCACAAGATTGTTTTTGTTAGGAATATAACCATTTTATTGAATTGTATACCAGGGTAAGAGTATCAAGCACCTGATTAACGAGTAAAAACTGTTGTTTGCTTTAGAGACCATGCAGGAAGCTATGGCGTGTGTCTTTGTCAACACAGTTATAGAAAGTAACACTAACAAACTCTTAAGTTAGAAGTGTGTTTAGTCATGTTAATGACAGAGTCAGTGACTAGTTGATTGAAATAATTAAACGTTCGTTCAGTTAGAAACATTTTAAAATTAAAGACGATTTGCAGAAAAGTTGCTAATGCGGGGTTGAAAGTTTAAAAGACGCTGTCCTATTAATGGTAAATTGATAACACACGTACATGAGCTGTGATACTTGATTGACTTACAAGGAGAAGTTTATTGAAAGTTAATACTAACTATAGTATTAGAATAAGGGAAGATGCCTCATCTATGTTTGTTGAGTGATACTGATAGTCACCAATGTTTGTAGAGTGACAGTATCACCGACAGTTGTAGAATGGTAGCATCTCTCTCTCCATGACTCTAATCACATTCTGACAGTCATACTGGTATGACCTAAATGGGGTCTGCTTTTCCTGCACGAATCCAAATGTCTCCATCTTGTAATGAAGTTGCTGGTCTCAGTATCTGTTCTGTTACCACGCCAACAGACCAAAACAATTATTGTTATAATATCCTCATCAGTGTACATTCAGGATAGGCAGCTTCTGGACAGAATCCCAAAGCATCCACAACCCCAAAATTAATGCATTAGTTTGTTTATTTCTTTATTTTTATGTTTTGACTTGGTTCTATTTGTATTTTGGATGAAATTTCACAAGTGATATTAGATAAATACTCAGAATTGTATTGTACGTTCTCTTTGTGTGTTTTTTTGTTTGTACGCTACATAGTTGTTAGTCAATGGAAGGTAGCTATTTATTCATTGATCTCGTAATGCTAGAGAGAACATGTATGAGCTAGAAAGAAAGAGTATGTATTTTATGTGTATCATGTTCAAATCCTACATTGCAATCTCTTTAGTCAGGTAAAAAGTATCAGGAAGCATTTATCTTCTTGAAATTATTACATAACAAATGGCAGTTTGTGCAATTATACAAGGAAATCAAAGCAGACAGGAAAAATGTGTAATAACCGAGTCACAATTGATCACATTTATGTATATGAATTGCAGATTTTGGCCTTCCAATGAAATGAATTACCGTCACAAGGAAAGTGTGTGGTTGAGAGAAGTAGTTTGGTGGGGTGGGTATGTGGATGCAGAGTTGTTTTTTTTTCATTTTAGAGGAGCTTTTGAGTATACTAGTTTGTTTGGTTTTTTTTTGTATCCTCATGGTTTACCTCTTATTCCCACCTCTCCTTTCAAACACATGCTACCCCTTGGGGTCATGAGCAATCTTGCCACTGTAGATTGTTCTAACCTATAAAGGGAACAGTGAAAGCCCCAGTTGAAAACCTGTCTTGCCTTTGTAGGCATGACAGATTCACTGCGGCAACAGTACCCCCGTTGGAGTGCCGGGGGTTTCAGTATAAATAGTATCCCCACTTTATGGAAATTTAGTGCTTTAAATTCCCACTGTCGCTATCTTCCTCATATACTCTTTCCCATTCCTGCTCTGTCCTATCACTCTGCTATACTATCTTCTTCTTCGCTAGATCAATGACCTACCTTTTTTCTTGAAAACTCTTCCTGGACAAGACTCCTTGTTTGTGTATGAGGTCTGTTGGATCAGCTTGGGGGTGTTGGACGCTTTCTGCTGGGTGGTCACTAGGGCTTCCTATGATGTTAGTATTTAGCAATATAGGCATTTTATATACATGTATATGTTTCGTTGATGATTTGTAATGATGGTTGTATTCTATTTTGTTTTTGTAACCGGGGGTTCGCGTAGTTGAGGTAAACCCTCAGCCGTCCCCCTGCGTGGGATGTCTTTATTGTAAAGTGACTGGCCGGTGGAGGGCGTTCAATTTTCCCACTAGGGTTGTTTCAGCAGATCTTTTATGCGGATCGGGGGTTGTCCGGTCCTGATTTGGCTCGGAGGAGTCCGCTGGACCTAAAGCAACAATAAATCAATCAATCAATCAATTCAAACACATGCTATAGTTATATAGTATTATTTCAAGGCTGTGACATGTACTTATTGTTTATATACATCTCTTGGTATTTTCATATTTTGTTGTTTTATGTTGAATTGGCCAGTAGAAAAATCTAAGCAACTTAGCAAGGGAGAATGTTGTCTTGGAGGTAGAGGCCTTTAGTTGTTGAACACTTCGCATTGATGTATTTTATAGTTACATACATTTTGTTTGGTGGATTGACATTGTTGTTTATAAACCATGTTTTCCTATTTCTGTCTATATGAGAATCATGTGCCTGAACGTTGTGAGTGATAGATGCATCTTGTATAAGGTTAAACAAAAGTCAAAATGAACATGAAATCATACTCTTGAAGTCTGTTTTCGTGTACATTAAAATTATGTGCCTATGCTTCATGTGATTGTTTCAAATATTTCAACTGTGTGTGCCAGTTCTTAAATGTGAAATCATGCTCAGCCATTAATTGTTCTTTTTACATTTAACATGGCGTGCCTATGTGATTGTTATACATACACATTGTGCTTTGAAGAATGAACATGAATCCATACTCAGTCATTTGTTGTTACTACATTTTCAAAATTGTGTGCCTATAGTTTTCTGTCTTGTTGTTGTTGATGTTCATTGTGGTTTTGTAAGTTTTAAAAGAACATACACATTGGTTGTTTTTTCCCCTCAGTGTGGTGTTAAAAAAAAGTTTGCAACATAACATTTATTTGACTGCCGCATTGCATTTTTTGCAAAGAGTGGGGTTTTAAATTGGTGTCGAATTTTTTTTGTGGTTATTGAAATACTACTTATGAAAGTAAACATTGTGTTGTCCGTTATTGTTTAACATGAACTTTCAAAATGACCAGCTGGTGGAGTGCCTTCAGTGTTACCACTAAGGTTTTTTCAGCAGATCTTTTATATGGATCAGGGGTGAGTCCTCTTTCAACCAAGTTGTGGTCCTGATTTTGTGGTTCAGCTCTTTGCAGTTCGCTGGACCCTGTAAGCAATGAATAACTAACATGGACTTTCACTCCATGGCCTTTGAGAGAGAGGCAAAGAGAGAGAGAGACAGAGAGAGAGAGAGATGGAGGGAGTCTTCAGTAAAGAGAGAAAAGGTGAGGGTATCATAATTAGGGATAATATAGTACATTTTTCAACCTAAAATGCCACAAAAGTGTATATTTTGATTGTATGCCTTTTAAAAGAAATTTTTTTAAAGTTTGTAATGGGACTAAATATTGTATGATCTGATCATTACCATGCAGAATTTTAAAAGATGACTTTTTTTTATCCCACCCTCCCTCCTCCATGCCCTCAAAGTCAAAATGGCTCAACTGATAGTTGTTGGGGCACCCAGAACAAAGAAAATCAAAATCTTATAAGAGATTTTGTTTGTGGTGATATCTAAAGTCACAGTTAATCTTTACATTTTTGCTCGTCTCCATTAACTTTTGTGTGTTTGTGCATGCCCGCATATATGTGTGTGGATTTGAGTATGAACGTGAGTGGTTACTTCTAGGCATGCATCCGAATATCAATATGTGCTGAAATAATTCATGGTGATTGTAATAATTTAGACATTGTTCTTGTTTTGATACCATATTGCATTGCAACAACAACAAAAGATATTTGTAATACCATTGAATGAAACTGACAAAAAAAAGGAAGCGTTGAAAGAAAAGGGGGAAAAAAAAGAGGAAAATACAGAAATAATGTTAAAAGGGAAGAAAACGTTTAAACATTTGGCAATCATTACTAAATATTGATTGATTGATTGTATACTAAACATTTAAGAACATAGTTTTCATTTGTATACTGTCCCTTTTGCAGTCACATTCAACCTCTGTGGAAGTGCAGGAGGTTTCTGTATAAATAGTATCCCCACTTTGTGGAAATTAAGTGAGCTTCCCATTGTCGCTGTCTTTTCTCTTTTGTTATTTCTCATTCCTACTCTGTTCAATCAATCTACTATACTATCTTCTTCTTCGCTAGACCAGTAGATGATAGTATAGTAGATTGATATAACAGAGTAGTAAAATCAATCTACTATATTATCTTCTTCGCTAGACCAGTCCCTCCCCCCCTCCCCCATCGCTCCCCCCCCCCTCCACTCCAGCCTCCAGTGGGGGTGCCGGGGGTTTTAGTATAAATAGTATCCCCACTTTCTAGAAATTTAGTGCTTTACATTCCCACTGTCGCTGTCTTTTTCATTTGTTCTTTCTCATTCATACTCTGTTCTATCAATCTACTATACTATCATCTCCTTTGCAAGATCCAGTCACCTACCTTTTTTCTTGAAAACTCTACCGGGACAAAACTCCTCATTTGTGTGTAAGGTCTGTTGGATCAGCTTGGGAATATTGGATTGGGGGGCCTTGAGTAAAGTCTTGGCATCCCCTGCATGGGATGCCTTTATTGTAAAGTGACCGGCTGGTGGAGTGTCTTCAGTGTTACCATTAGGTTTGTTTCAGCTGATCTTTAATACTGGTAATGGGCGAGTCCTCTTTCAACCAAGTTGTGGTCCTGATTGGGCTTTGTTACAGTCCGCTGGACCCTATAGTATAAACAATAACTAAGTAAGTCAGTCACAATCAATCATTTCTGTAAATTTGGGACAGTCTCACACTGTTCGTGGTGATTACAGAATGACACAATGATTACAAATGGATTTTAATATTGAGAGATGAAAAAAGGAGTATTATCTTGTTCCAGTTTGACTTGGAAGAATCACCTTCATTTTATTTTTGTTACCCCCGTTGGGGTGCCGGGGGTTTCAGTATAAATAGTATCCCCACTTTCTGGAAATTTAGTGCTTTAAATTCCCACTGTCGCTGTCTTTCTCATTTGCTCTTTCTCATTCCTGCTCTGTTCTATCAATCTGCTATACTATCGTCTTCTTCGCTAGACCAGTCTCCTACCTTTTTTCTTGAAAACTCTTCTGGGACAAGACTCCTTGTTTGTGTATGAGGTCTGTTGGATCAGCTTGGGAATATTGGACGCTTTCTGCCAGGTGGTCACTAGGGCTTCCTATGATGTTATTATTTAGCAATGTAGGCATTTTATATGTATGTGTTTTGTTGATAATTTATAATGATGTTTGTATTCTATTTTGTTTTTGTAAACGGAGGTTCGATAAGTTGGGGTGAAGCCTCAGCCGTCCCCTGCGTGGGATGTCTTTATTGTAAAGTGACTGGCTGGTGGAGAGCTTTCGGTTTTCCCACTAGGGTTGTTTCAGCAGATCTTTTATGTGGATTGGGGGGTTGTCCGGTCCTGATTTGGCTCGGAAGAGTCCGCTGGACCTAAAGCAATAATAATGTAATGTAATGTAATGTATTCTATTTTGTTTTTGTAAACGGGGGTTCGATAAATTAGAGTACAGCCTCAGCGTCCCCTGCGTTGCATGTCTTTATTGTAAAACGACTGGCTGGTGGAGAGCTTTTAGTTTTACCACTAGGGTTGTTTCAGCAGATCTTTTATGCGGATCAGGGGTTGTCCGGTCCTGATTTGGCTCGGAAGAGTCCGCTGGACCTAAAGCAATAATCATGTAATGTAATGTAATGTAATCTTTTATACTGGTAATGGGTGAGTCCTCTTTCAACCCAGTTGTGGTCCTGATTCGGCTTTGTTACAGTCCGCTGGACCCTATAAACAATGACTAAGTAAGTAAGTCACAATCAATCATTTCTGTAAATTTGGGACAGTCTCACACTGTTCGTGGTGATTGCAGAATGACACAATGATTACAAATGTATTTAATATTGAGAGCTGAAAAAAGGAGTATTATCTTGTTCCAGTTTGACTTGGAAGAATCACCTTCATTTTATTTTTGTTGAGCAGTCACAATCATTACATTGATAATCTTGCAGCAAAGTCCCACCAGTATTCCCAGACAAAATTGCTAATATATATTCCTCAATCGTTAATTTTTGACTTGAATGTACTCGTAACCTCACCCCCCCCCCCCTCGCCGCCCCCCTCTCCACAACAAAAAAACAAAAAATTTTTTGGCAAGTCTGTGCGAGACGAGTCCTAAATAGTCCAAAAAGGATATTTTTTTAACAAGTCAGTCCGTCTGTTAGCTATCCACCGTCTGTGCAAAAACTTTCAAGTTGCTAAGTACTTGAAACCTATTTGAACTACCACAACCAAACTTGGTAAGATGGTGTGAAAGTAAACTTTCTTTGGGTATATACCCATGAGACATCATTAATGATCAGTGAATGAATGACTTCACTTCAAGGTCATAGCGCCATCAAATGTTAGTAAAAAAAAAAAGACAATTTTTCACAAATATTTTTTTTCTAGGTTGTTAATATTGAACTTGTGATTCTTTGATGCATGATAGATATTAATGAGACATTAATGCAGATCAAGGTTCGAACCCTATAGGGAGAATAATGAGAAACCACTGTGTACATAACCCAATAAGAGAAGAGGGCTCGCTAGGACTGAAGGGTGGATGGAGGTCTATATTGCGTAGCTGAGACTAGCTACCTATAACGCTAATGTGGCTCTCTTTACATCACGCTCTTTCACCTTTTCATTTGCATTATACCACCCCTCGGGGTCATGAGCAATTTTGCCACTGTAGATTGTTCTAACCTATAAAGGGAAAAGTGAAAGCCCCAGTTGAAAACCTGTCTTTCCTTTATAGGCATGACCGATTCACTGCGGCAACAATACCCCCGTTGGAGTGCCGGGGGTTTCAGTATAAATAGTATCCCCACTTTCTGGAAATTTAGTGCTTTAAATTCCCACTGTCGCTGTCTTCCTCATTTGCTCTTTCCCATTCCTGCTCTGTCCTATCACTCTGCTATACTATCTTCTTCTTCGCTAGATCAATGACCTACCTTTTTTCTTGAAAACTCTTCCTGGACAAGACTCCTTGTTTGTGTATGGGGTCTGTTGGATCAGCTTGGGAGTATTGGACGCTTTCTGCCGGGTGGTCACTAGGGCTTCCTATGATGTTATTATTTAGCAATATAGGCATTTTATATGTACGTGTTTTGTTGATAATTTATAATGATGTTTGTATTCTATTTTGTTTTTGTAACCGGGGTGTTCGCGTAGTTGAGGTCAACCCTCAGCCGTCCCCCGCGTGGGATGTCTTTATTGTAAAGTGACTGGCCGGTGGAGGGCATTCAATTTTCCCACTGGGGTTGTTTCAGCAGATCTTTTATGCGGATCGGGGGTTGTCCGGTCCTGATTTGGCTCGGAAGAGTCCGCTGGACCTAAAGCAACAATAAATCAATCAATCAATCAATCAACCGGGGGTTCGATTAGTTGGGGTAAAGCCTCAGCCATCCCCTGCGTGGGATGTCTTTACTGTAAAGTGACTGGCCGGTGGAGGGCATTCAGTTTTCCCACTAGTGTTGTTTCAGCAGATCTTTTATGCGGATCGGGGGTTGTCCGGTCCTGATTTGGCTCGGAAGAGTCCGCTGGACCCAAAGCAACAATCAATCAATCAATCAATTGCATTATATCACGTTCTTTCATCCTTCATCGTTCTTTCATTTACAATGACATGAGCTTTTGAGTCACAACCGAAGTTATATACGTAAAATGTTAATTTGTTTTACCTGACATTACCCGACATTCACAAGTTGATCTTGTCTTGTAAATAAAAGTGTGTAATATATATATAATATATAATATGTTTCTTTTGTGATCAGTTAATTTAAACGTGATGTCATTGATTGACAGTTGCTGTTGTAATGGTAACATTTGTGATCATGAATGCTGATAACGTTTGCTTGTTGTTAAGTTTCAAAATACTGTAATAGTTATTCTGTTGTTACTGACAAGCGTGATGTGTTATGTTGTTGATATTTGACTAGTTATTTATTGTTCACTGCTACGACTTGTTTGTGTCCTGCTCATCCTTTGTGGTAGTTGTATCTGGTAATATATTTAAAAAAAAAAAGAGAAACAACAATAAAGATAAAGTGAAGGAATTAATATTTATTTCATAATATTTTCTGTCTAGAGTGAGTAAAAATATTCTCTCTCTCTCTCTCTCTCTCTCTCTCTCTCTCTCTCTCTCTCTCTCTCTCTCTCTCTCTCTCTCTCTCACCACACTACATTACATTCTCAAAATACAGACCTGAATAATCTCTCCTCATTACAAAAAGGGGCTAGTGAACTACAGGAATGGACTGAATACAACCACATGACCCTCAGTCCAGACAAAACAAAATTCATGCTAATTAACAACAAGACAGAAAAGACAAAATATATCTATAAAACTTCTTCCATTAAAAATTTGCAATACAATAATTGCTGAAGTACAATGTCATAAGCTTCTTGGTGTAACTTTAGACAATAATTTGTCCTGGGAGAAACATATTTCAAATATAAGTAAAAACATTTCTAAAAGGACTTACCAATTATCAAGGATAAAGCATTTATTAAATTTACATTCGCGTAAATTGTTTTATTCCGGTCATATTCAATCTTTTACTGATTATTCCTTTGCTATTTGGGATTCTGCTAGGGCAATGCATTGAAGCCATTAATAAGAATTAACAAACGTGCAATTAAACAAGTTATTCTTAAACAAAAAATCTCTCCAGATGACTATAAACGGATCAATATTCTACCACTTATCGACAGACTAAAATTTAATAAAGGTGTTTTCATGCACAAGATCCTTTCTGGCAATGCACCTTCCTATCTTTCTTCTCCTTTTTCAAACAAAACTGCCAGATCGTCCACAAAATTAAATGTTCCAATTCCAAGAATTGATCTCTTCAAAACCAGTCTAGCTTATTCCGGTTCCACTTTATGGAATAACTTTCCTGAAAATCTCCGCACTCCAGCATCTAAATTTACTTCATTTAGAACACGTCTCCTAAAACACATTAACAATTAAATACACATTAATTGTTAATGTTGTTGATTGAGATTAACAACATAAATTTGATTTCAATTGTTTGAAAATGGTTTTATCTAATAATAACTTTGTTTATTTGTTAATGTTCCATGATGTGAAGGTTATAACTTTGAGTTGTATTTAATAGCTGTTATTGTTAAAGCCCCAAGGGCAAGATGTAAAAAAAAGCGCATCCAGCGCTTACTCTTTTACCCTTCCAAAATAAAATTGTGATCTTATCTCTCTCTCTCTCTCTCTCTCTCTCTCTCTCTCTCTCTCTCTCTCTCTCTCTCCAACAACAGTGATAATAATAATAATAATGATAATAATAATGATAATAATAATAATAATAATAATAATAATAATAATAATAATAATAATAATAATAATAATAATAATAATAATAATAATAATAATAATAATAATAGCTACCGTTTGTATACAGAAAGCTCTTTCTTATAATTTTGCTGTTCTTAATAATATATTTCTACGTATTTCCTAACAGCAACATTTATCTATTGATTATAGTTTTTTCCCAATTGCAATTGCAACATTTTTGCCAACGCTTGAATATGCGTGTGAAAGTGAGTATGGCGTTGCATGTTTGCACGTGTGTATGCAAAGGGCCAGAGGAGTATCTCTCATTCTGACGTCTCTCTTGCTTGTAATGCTGTTTATTACGATTTATTCATTTTTCAACACTCGTTTGAAAAATTTCATCGACACTGAAAAGCACACACACGTTTTAATTAACGTTTTTAGAAAATGACCTTTGAGAGAGTACAAATACGAATGGTGAACACACTTAAAAGCATTTACTGTATCCACACCACACACACAAACACACACACAAAAGATTTTTGGTGAATTTTTTCTTGACACAATGCAAAAAGTGTGTTTTAAACTAAAAAGTTAAATTCGGAGCAACAAACCGACCAAATGTCTGACAACCGCATTGATACTGAAAGATGACCGATGATCTGAATTTTATACCAACCCTCAGCGAAATCGCTTTAACCGTTTTTGAAATATTGAACAAAACGTGTTTACTAACAAAATGACTCCAATGACCCCAACATTCGAGAATGGACTGTTTTGACACTGAGCGAAACAATCAGGGTTGCTGAGGACAGGGAAAGATGGAGTACGCTGGTTAAACGATCATCTGTGGTGCCCCTACGACCTCCGAGTTATGGGATAGGATAGGATAGGATAGGATAGGATAGGATATTGATTTATCAGTTGAAAAAGAAATATTTTGTCACGTTAGTGGTGCAAAGGGTGTAATTTTATCACCTAAAGGTTCTAGATTTAAAAAAAAACCTGATATATTTGTTTCGAAAATTAATATTTAATTATTTATTTTATAAAGTGAACCCTTTGGATTCGGGCACTGAATAGAATAGACCCAACGTTTCCCGGCGTGTCGTAAGAGGCGACTAACAGGGGTGATGTCAGCACGGCCTCACAGGACGAAAGTCTTCTACACAGAAGTCACCGGCCAGAGGAACCTCACGTTACTATAGGTTCAACGACCACATGCTCGGGGCCAAGGCGAGCCCCACTGTACTCGTGGATTTCGGCTGTTGCCAACAGCCTGAAGAGGATTAGGCCCCGCCAGGTCTTTCTTGCCAGAGATGATGAAAAGAACCACTCATTCCATACCGGATCGATCGTTGCCAGGGTCACCATGGACCGCTCCTTCTGTTGGCCACCAGGACGGAGGTGATAAGTGTGTTACTGATGGACAACTTCGGAAGATCCGGACGAGAGACAACATCGTCATAGGAACTTGGGATGTCAGGACCCTAACTGCGGAGGAAAAATTCGAAGAACTGTATTACGATTGAGACGCTAAAGAACAGTTTACTGGCGATTCTAAACGGACACTCATAACCGACAGCAAATGTGTGAAAGCCCAAGCGCGAAGATTCAAGTCAGCACCCTTTTCTACAATGGCGAAGTAAAAGCGGTTTGCCTGAAGAAGCCGCTATACGATTTGATGATCGAGAATATCGATGGCGCGAGACGACCCGACGACCCGATTCAGAGTGGAGTCCTGCCTCATCTCAACACGTCGAGGTTGCGGAGGAGGATCCATTTCCTTTTCCTGATGGAGACATTACAGAGCTGCTTCGGGATAATGTGGCTATTCCGGCTCAGCCCTGCCGACCAGAGATCGTCGTTGCTATCACTACAACGACCCAGTCCAAGAGAGACAAGACGTCTAAACCACTGAAAGTCGCCGACAGCTCCAAAACCGCCATGGTGGACAGAGATCAGCTAATCCAGCTCCAGGAAGCTGATAGCACTTTAAAACAAGTACAGAAACCGCCAAGACCATGTGACCAAAGGCAGTGGCACGGTCTATTTTGAGGTGAAGGCCAAGATCCTGTACAGAATCTTCCGAGGGTCAACGGATGGAAACCACTACGTCAAATCTTGGTACCGTTACCCCTAAAGCGCCAAGTGATGGAAGTAGCTCATGACTCCGTCATGGGAGGTCACCTGGGCGTCAAAAAGACGTCGGACGGAATCCAGGCAGGTTCTACTGGCCAGGACTTCATGCTGACGTCAGCCGTTTCTGCCGATCATGTGACATTTGCCAGAAGACCATACCTCGAGGAAGGATCCCTAAAGTGCCTATGCAGAGGATGCCCCTGATCGACCGACCTTTCAAGAGGATTACAATACATTACATGATTATTGCTTTAGGTCCAGCGGACTTTTCCGAGCCAAATCAGGACCAGAATTTCAAGAGGGTAACCTTGGAATTAATCGGCGAAATAAGACCTCCGAGTGAAGAAGGTCATCGATGGATATTGACCTTCGTGGACTATGCGACTCGGTGCCCAGAAGCAATGGCTGTGAAGAAGATTGACACGGAAACTTTGGCAGAGGCGCTGGTGGATATGTTCAGCAGACTTGGAGTACCCGAAGAAATCCTGACAGACCTCTGGAAACAGTTCGTATCTGACTGCATGAAGGAGGTCAACAGACTGCTGAACTTCCGCCATTTGACTACGACACCCTACCATCCAATGGACAACGGGCACCGTCGAGAAGTTCAGTGCTACGCCGAAGTGCACCATGAAGAAATTTGCAACGAGCAGCCCAGACAGTGGCATCGCTATATCAACGCGTTACTGTTCGCCTACATAGAAGTACCGCAGGAGTCCACCGCCGTTTCTCTGTTCGAGCTGTTGTACGGAAGAACCATCCGAGGGCCGATGCACATCCTGAAAGAACTGTGGACGAAAAAAGTAGACACCCCACAGGTAAAGAACAGCTATCATTACGTGTTTGAGCTACGGGAGAAGTTGTAGCAGACTTTCAAGATAGCCAGAGAAAACCTGAAGAAGTCCCAGGACTGTGGAAAGCACTATTATGATCGCAGAGCTGGGAACAGGAAGTTCAAACCTGGCAACAAAGTGCTGGTACTGCTATCTACAGATCACAATAAGTTGCTGATGCAGTGGAAAGACCCATACGAAGTGGAGACCGTGGTATGGATCAACGACTACAAGGTGAAAATCGGCAAGAATTCCAAGATATACCACGCCAGCCTCCTTATGCTGTACGTGGAAAGACCACCAGAGACTGTACGCGCAGCAACAGCAGCTGAGATTGACGACGGCTTTGACAGCGAGAAACTGTTGGAACTTGGAGATTTCCACAGCAAAGAAGGCATCGATGATGTTAAGCTAGGACCAAGCCTGGCGGAGGGTCAAAAGATGGAATTCAAGGACGGGTGAGTTTCCCCATAACTTCAGTGATGTCCCAGGCTCTACAACTTTGGTCGAACATGGTCCACCTTACTTCAGATATTCCCGTCCGATCCAAACCCTTCCCGATCCATTTCAAGGCCCGCGAATCCTTGAAGAAAGATATCGATGAGATGCTGAAGATGGGCATTATGATGGAGTCCAGTTTCCCCTACACGTCCCCTGTTGTGATCCTTGAAGAAGAAGAGTAAAAGAGTATGCTTCGACTGAAGGAAGGTTATCAAGATCATCGTCTTCGACCCTGAGCCGATGCCTACTGCAGCAGACCTGTTCTGCCAATTATCGGAGAGTAAACAATTTTTTTTAAAGATTGACCTTAGCAAAGTTATTGGCAAGTCTCCGTGCGTCAACAGGACATACCAAAGACTGCTTTTATAACTTCCGATGGGACGTACGAGTGCCTAAGGATGCCCTTTGGCATGGTCAACAGAGGTGCTATTCTGAGGAGAGGAATGAGGAAGATACTCAAAGGGATGGACAAGGTCGTGTGTTACTGGGACGACCTGCTAGTCCACACCCAGACCTGGAAGGAGCATCTGATGATCTTGAGGGAGCTGTTTTACCGTCTTACAGAAGCTAACCTGACCGTGAGACCCAGCAAGTGCATTATGGGAACTGACAACATCGACTTCATCGGACATTCGAAGGAAGAAGGAAGCAATAGAGGGTGCTCTGAATCCGGGAAAGTCTACGAGATCACTGTCTTTGACCCTGGGCCGATGACAACCGTAACGGACGAGGGCATCGTTTCCGTGCGGATGAAAGAACATTGACAGTATCCAGACAGATTGTAATAAGTTTCAATTCTGGACTTTGTGTATTGCGTCTCAATGTATATATATAATAAAAATAATTTTATTTTATTTCTTTAATAATTTAGTAGCCTATATTAATTCACATGCATTTTAAGAACGTTATATTTGTTTTATTGATTCTTTTACCGGGTAGATATTCGTGTAGATTTTATTCTTTTTTAGTGTACGAATTTATTCTCGTCTGTCGATTGTTCAAAATGATTTGATTTTGATTTTAACTGTTGGATTATATTCGTGTCGGATAGCGCATGCAGTGGTTGGAGCACTCGCTACTGTATCGCAAGTTAAGCACCGTCCAGTGCGATTAGCACCTGGATGGGTGACCGCAAAACGTAAAGCGAAAAATAACAACGCCCCCAGTTGACTCAACTGTGACTGAGTACCTATACTCTCTTAAGTGTGGGGAAGGTAAAGCAGCAAGGGAGAGAGATGGGCATCACGCTCATTACGCTGGCCCAAGATAAGTGTGATCTCCAACATCACGCTCCCCTACGGCCACAAGGCTATGGGACCACCTTTACCTTTACTATTATATTCGTCGCACATGAGGGCGAAATAGGGGCTGTCTCCTCAACAAAAGCGCTGCAGCCGCAAGGAGCAGTGCTACCCAGGACAGGAGGGAACGGGACCCTATAGTGCATGCTGGGAGTACTGGTGTTTCTGGTACTCACCCGTCTATGACATGAGCGTCAGTGATGATGAAACAATTAATCAATAAAGTGTTGGCTTCATATGCTTCAAGGAGTGGTCAACCGTGCCACATTGTCATTTTGCTCATGTAAAATAAACCCGAGACAGAACAGGCCCACGACAATTGGTACTTTTGGGGAATTTTTTGTTAAACTTCTCAGCTATGTGTGCGAGTGTCTGGAAATGCATTTGAATGGCTTTCCGTCTTGTTTTAATCACGCGTTTTGCAACGTGACTTCACGTGCCAGCTGTCTGTCCATGACTAAGCGAAGTCCGAGAGACTAAAACACTACAGTAATACACCTACTGACACGACTCTTACCCACGCTCAATGTCTCCGAACTAATTTTGGAAGCATGGTGTGTTTGACCTACCTTCCAAGGAGCACTACCGAGGTTAGTGACCAGTCTCCCGTGCCATCGTACGTCCTCCACCGCAAAGGGCAGGGTCGCTGGGGCCATATTGTTGCTAAACACGTTTTACTCATTATCTATTTTTAAAAAAAAACAAAACACCAACAACACAAACAGCTGAACCGATTTAGGATATTATTAAGTAGATCTACTTCGCCTCATGACCAATTATACAGTAGCAGTCTGGTTGTTGGTCAGTCGGTCAGTTGGTATGGCCGTCGCTCCGAATTTCATGTTTTCGTTCTTTCAGGAATGATTGGATCGATTTTTATTATATACCCATACTTTAACCGTCTCTCAGCCTATCCACCCCGTGGGAGTTGCCGGGGGTTTCTGTATAAATAGTATCCTCACTTTCTGGAAATTGAGTGCTTTAAATTCCCACTGTCGCTGTCTTTCTCATATGTTCTTTCTCATTCCAACTCTGTTCTATCAATCTACTATATAATCTTCTTCTTCGCTAGACCAGTCACCTCTACCTTTTTTATGGGAAACTCTTTCGGGACAAAACTCCTCATTTTTGTGTGAGGTCTGTTGTATCAGCTTGGGAATATTGGACGTTTTCTGCCAGGTGGTCACTAAGGTTTCCTATGATATTATTATTTAGCAATGTAGGCATTTTATATGTATGTGTTTTGTCAATATTTTATGATGTTTGTATTTTATTTTGTTTTTGTAAACGGGGATTTGCATGCGTGGGATATCTTTATTGTACAGTGACTGGCTGGTGGAGTGCCTTCAGTGTTACCACTGGGGTTGTTTCAGCAGATCTTTTATGCGGATTAGGGTGAGTCCTCTTTCAGCCAAGTTGTGGTCTTGATTCGGTTCTTTGCAGTCCGCTGAACCCTGTAAGCAATGAATAACTAACTAACTAATCTCGGCCTATCAATCCTATCAAGATAGATCTACAAGTGACAGATTACATACACATAGTCTATAGCTTAGATTGATCACAGAAGTTCAGAGGGTTTGAGAGTGCACGGGATACAGCAAGCTGGAGTCTTGAGTTCAATCTTTATGTCCACCAGAACCATGAGCAGCTCGTTCAGCTGGAAAGTTCACTACTTCATGTCGCATTCCATTCATGGACCTATACTACATCTTGGGAAGTCAGATAAGCTCCTACCAATCTATCAGAGCCGTTCTAATATAGCGTTCAAAATCTTTAACAGCACTCTCAAAGGAACTCCAGAGTTGTATTGTGTACCAGCATTATTACACCTTGACGTCGAGCCTTTTCGACAATGATATTTTTAATATACCTTCATCAAACAGAGTGTGCCATACACCGAAGTATCAACTTTTAAAAACGCGACCTAGCGCCTCCATTTAAAAGAAAGCTAGCAATGCTCGCTCTAGGGTTCCTCAAAATAGAACTTGCTTCATACTTTAGCAAAGTCGTGAATTTTAAAAAAAATGGATACGTCTGAAAATAGACATGCCAGAGGTGTTCTCCTACGTTACGCTTCTGCTTGAAAAACAAACTTTTTGTAATGAAATAAAAAATGGCGGATTTTCTTCCAATGCCATAAACCGTTCTGGGAAATCTACCAAAGTGAAGAGGAATAAGAGACGATTGTCTAAATTGAATTTTAATTGCATTTAAAAGTGAAGAAGAAGAGGGAGAAGAAAGAGTAGAAGGAGGCTTAACAACAATTTTTTGAAGGGAAAGAGAGAGGCAGAGACAGAGAGAGACAGACAGAGAAGGAGAGAGAGAGTCAACTTTAGAACTGTACTTTTCCTTGCATTTAAATTATTGTTAGACTGGCCTAAATATTGCCCAGATGTTAATTTAAGTTGATTTACCGGCGTTAATCCTCGTTGACACAAGCTTGATTACGGATATTTAATTAATATTTAGAAACGGAACTGATTTAATCGATCGATGCCATAGTCGAGTAGATCACAGACATCCACAACCCTTTCCATTAGCCTGCTGCTACATTTACCTATTTATTTAATTGCATCTATTCTTTGTTTTCACTATATTACTTAGTAGAAAGGCTAATGAAACTGAGTACACGTATTTCTGTAAAGAATTTTACCTGCAGCAAGGTGTCACTTCAAATGTCGTAACCTTGACACATGATTGTCACTGCTTCACGTTTAGCTGTGCATATTTCAAATGATTACTTGAATACTTCATTAACAATTTTTAATACTTTCTTTTTGTACTAATTAATCAATAATAAGATCCTTGTGAACTTTGCTTACAAAATTACGTTGATTAAAAGAAAGAAAGAAAGAAAGAAAGAAAGAAGAGGAAGAAGAAGAAGAAGAAGAAGAAGAAGAAGAACAAGAAGAAGAAGAAGAAGAAGAAGGAGGAGGAGGAGGAGGAGGAGGAGGAGGAGAAGAAGAAGAAGAAGAAGAAGAAGAAGAAGAAGAAGAAGAAGAAGAAGAAGAAGAAGAGAAGAAGAAGAAGAAGAAGAAGAAGAAGAAGAAGAAGAAGAAGAAGGAGGAGGAGGAGGAGAAGGAGAAGAAGAAGAAGAAGAAGAAGAAGAAGAAGAAGAACAACAACAACAACAACAACACATTACACAACAACACATGACATAGTCATTGATGTACATCGCTACGAATATAACGCATTTTGCCTACATACGTGTATGTATTATTTTTTGGTGTATTAAAAAATTAATTAGTAACAAGGTTAATTATACCTTACTACAGCCTTCATCCCCAAGCCCAATTAGGTGCAACATGTTTTAAACTTTGGGGGTGGGGGGTGGGTGGGTTGGGATTAGGGAATGGGAGTGGGAGGGACGAGTGGGTGTTGGATTGTGGTTGGTAGGTTTGGTGGTTTGACCCTAACAAAAATACAAACCTTTCGTTCCTCAAGTCACTCCTAGCTTGAAATTCCCAGGTGTGCGAACTGGCAATATACCGACAAGGAGACGCACGGGGTTCGTTCTTTTGCCAACTCAGCATCCCGCCTTTAGAACGCACTCCCCTTGAATTTGAAGCAGATTTGTAAGTTTTTATATACAGATGGTTGGGATCCTATCTGTAATTCAATACGGTGATGATTGTACGTCTGAAGTATGTAAGCCTGTTATAGGTATGTGTGTGTGTGTGTGTGTGTGTGTGTGGGTGGGTGGGTGGGTGGGTGGGTGTGTGTGTGTGGGTGTGTGGGTGGGTGGGTGGGTGGGTGTGTGCGTGTGCGAGGTATTCGCAGAAAGGCGTATCTTGGGTGTATTGCAGTTATGTACTTTTAAAATTATTATTTGCCTTTAACTAATATATTTGTGTATTATGAGTGATGATCTCGGCGCTTGTCTAGATTCCTTGATGAGGTTGCAGCCCACGTGCTGCCAAGCTGCATACTCCAAAGACAACTGGGGGTGATTGAAGAATATGTTCATAACTATTATCATTAACACTGTTCTTATTTGGCCCTTTTCCAGCTCAAGATCTTCTCCCAAACAGGATCAACCTCAAAACAGGACCAACCTCAAAACGACCTCAAAACAGGACCAACCTCAAAACAGGACCAACCTCAAAACAGGACCAACCTCAAAACAGGACCAACCTCAAAACAGGACCAACCTCGAAACAGGACCAACCTCGAAACAGGACCAACCTCAAAACAGGACCAACCTCAAGACAGGACCAACCTCAAAACAGGACCAACCTCAAAACAGGATCGACCTCAAAACAGGACCAACTTCAAGACAGGATTAACCTCAAAACAGGACCAACCTCAAAACAGGACCAACCTCAAAACGACCTCAAAACAGGACCAACCTCAAAACAGGACCAACCTCAAAACAGGACCAACCTCAAAACAGGACCAACCTCAAAACAGGATCAACCTCAAAACAGGATCAACCTCAAAACAGGACCAACCTCAAAACAGGATCAACCTCAAAACAGGACCAACCTCAAAACAGGACCAACCTCAAAACAGGAAACAGGACCAACCTCAAAACAGGACCAACCTCAAAACAGGACCAACCTCGAAACAGGACCAACCTCAAAACAGGATCAACCTCAAAACAGGATCAACCTCAAAATAGGATCAACCTCAAAACAGGATCAACCTCAAAACAGGACCAACCTCGAAACAGGACCAACCTCAAAACAGGATCAACCTCAAAACAGGACCAACCTCAAAACAGGATCAACCTCAAAACAGGACCAACATCAAAACAGGACCAACCTCAAAAACAGGACCAACCTCGAAACAGGACCAAACTCAAGACAGGACCAACCTCAAAACAGGATCAACCTCAAACCGCCTGAGGCGCCCACTTGCAGCCTCAATGGTGGGCGACAGGGGATGGGGAAGAAGGGACCTAGTGCCTGCTGGGTATGTTTAGCTAGCTGGCAGTCACCCGTTTAGGACAAGAGCTTATTCAGGCTCCGTAAAGTCCGTGCCATGCAAAGCGAGCGCGTACAGAATGGACCTCGCTTCTACGCTCTCGTCCTAAGGAGTAAGGGGAGCTTTGCCTGCGCTTCAAGACACAAGACAATTCATTGTCCCCAGTTTACGCAGGGAAATTTGACTTCGGGGTCCATACTGCGTAGCTGAGACTAGCTCAGAGGTGAACGTGACCGTCGGTGAGTCCCAGATACGCTGTGTGATCAGGGTCACGTTGTGTAGAAAGGTACTAATCACTGAGTGTTTTCAAAGAAGATTTCCGGTCACAGTGTACAGTGTGACACTGCCTTATGCTTTGAGGGCAAGGTCTTTCTAAGTAACCATACTATACAATGAAATAGGACTCCACTCTGTACAATAAAATAAGACTCCACTCTATACAATGAAATAAGACTCCGCTCTATACAATGAAATAAGACTCCGCTCTATACAATAAAATAAGACTCCACTCTATACAATGAAATAAGTCTCCACTCTATACAATGAAATAGGGCTCCACTCTATACAATGAAATAGGGCTCCACTCTATACAATGAAATAGGGCTCCACTCTATACAATGAAATAGGGCTCCGCTCTATACAATGAAATAGGGCTCCACTCTATACAATGAAATAGGGCTCCACTCTATACAATGAAATAAGTCTCCACTCTATACAATGAAATAGGGCTCCACTCTATACAATGAAATAGGGCTCCACTCTATACAATGAAATAGGGCTCCACTCTATACAATGAAATAAGTCTCCACTCTATACAATGAAATAGGGCTCCACTCTATACAATGAAATAGGACTCCACTCTGTACAATAAAATAAGACTCCACTCTATACAATGAAATAAGTCTCCACTCTATACAATGAAATAGGAATCCACTCTATACAATGAAATAGGACTCCACTCTGTACAATAAAATAAGACTCCACTCTATACAATGAAATAGGAGGAACGTATTTCAGTGTTCTGAAACACTCTTTCTACAGGGTCATGGTTTATTTTCATAGGGTTGAGTGTTGATAGTGCCCAGGGGATTTGGTTGGGGATCAGGTAACGACGATGATGGGTGAATGTGGCAAAGGGATAAGTGGTTTGCACTGGAGAGAAAGGTGGAGCTGATGACGAGTTAAATAGAGGAATTGTAATACGATAAAATGATCCTGAAGTAGACAGGTACGAAAGGTATTATGGAAGCGAGGGCACATCAATCTACTGTGTGTAAAACATTTTTTTTCTTGAAAATAGGATCATTATTTAAAATACAACAAAGAGTATAGAAGTTCTCTGAGGCGTTTGTATTGGGCGATATTTTATTACCAAATTGACGATGATCAGGGCAATATCAATGACGTTAGTGGAAAAAAAAAAAAACACTTTGAAACATTATTTATAACTGGATAAATTACCCTTAATAGTGCCTGGTTTCTTGACAATGACGTAAATGGTTGGTATTATAGTCTATTCAAGAGAGTATTCAATTTCTTTTCAAGGAATTATATTATATTATATTATATTATATTATATTATATTATATTATATTAATTTTATGATATTATATGTGATATTATATGATATGATATTATTTTGTACACACTCTATCTCCCTGTTTATGTCTGTGTGTCAGTCTTTCTGTTTGTCTGTCTCTCTCTCTCTAGCATACACACACACACACACACGCACACACACCCACACACACCCACACCCACACACATCGCTGACCTCATGCATGACACAGAACTAATAGCAGTTATAAGGAATAACAGACCCACTAGTGCTGCTCCTGTAGATTCTATATCGTGAGTTTATTCCCTCACCATCAGCCCATATCACTCAAACAGCAAGACAGCGACGGGTTAACGCCATTTCCATCTTAAGGTGACACGTGATCGTTGAGTGACAGTACTAAAAGACAAACAACGGAAGGGAAATGATAATGAAATGGCCAACGTATGCTAGTTTTGTTAGCGCGCGCGCGGCGCTTCGCTCTGATTCTGGCACGTGCCTCGCCACACCTGCACGTGACTTTCCGCATGGAAAGGATGTCAGTTCCAATGCTCGTCTTATTTTATATTTATGTCACAAAGTACAGTGTTGATCAAGATTATTGATTTGACTGTAGACATGAGGATGGTGATGTACGATGATGATGATAGAGGAGGACGATGGAGAGATGTGAGGAGAGTTGTTCAGCTCGCAATCCATGCATTCAGCCTGCTGAGGGCGAAAATAAATCACTGGAATAAATTCCAAAACGTTATTAAATAATATGACTAAATAAATAAATAAATCCTATATCCCGTAACTCTAAAGTCGTTGGGGTACCTAGCTACCATAGATGATCGTTTAACCAGCGTACTCCTCCATCTTTCTCTGTTCTCAGCAGTCCTCATGGCCTCACTCAGTATCAACCCAATCCATTCTCGAATGTTATCTTCCCATATCTTTTTCTGTCTAACTATTCTTTTGCTTCCTTGCACCGTACCGTGCCTTGCAGGATGGTCTTTGCAAGGACTGACGCTCTGGTGATGTGGCCATACCATAGGAGTTTTCGTTTTTTTTTCACCACTGTGAGCAAGTCATCGTGTTGTCCAATGGCTTGTGTGAGGGTCTGTCGGACTTCGTTATTGGTGATGTGCTGGGTATAGGAAATGCCCAGAAATCTTCTGTAGCTCTTCATCTCTATGCTTTGTATTCTTCGTTGTAGGTCTGCTGTGAGGGTCCATGTTTCGCAAGCGTATAGAAAGATGGAGATGACAAGGGAGCGCAGCAACCTTACCTTGGAGTGTAGACTGATGGCCCTGTCTTTCCAAATGGGCTTCAATCTTGTCAGGGCAGCAGTTGTTTGTGCTATCGTGGAGTTGACTTCCTGTCGGGACACACTATCTGATACAATGGCTCCTAAATATTTTAAGATGTGCACTGTGTTGAGGAATTGGTCTTGGACTTTGATGTCCGTGTTGATGCTATTGGTGTTGTTGGTCATCATTTTGGCCTTCTTTGAGCTTATTTCAAGTCCAAAGGCCCTGGAGGTGGTGTCAAGCCTTTGTACGAGCTGTTCAAGTTCTTATTCCTCTCCAGCCAATCCATCAAAGTCAGCCGTCAAACGGAGGTTGGAGATTGTTCTACCCCCTATGCTGACTGTGCCTTCATGATTTGTAAGGGCATCCGACATGATGCGTTCCAGGAAGATGTTGAAGATTGTGGTAGAAAATAGGCATCCTTAACGCTCCCAAGATTTGGGTGCGCAGGAGCTGAGCTCTCCACCATTGGCTTGGTTCTATTATAGGCTCCTTATTCAGTAATCACGAGCAATTCACATTTTCTCCGTCACACAGTTCAGCCCCATACTTCTTCTACCGTTTCGTTCTCCCCTAATTTCCCTCTCCCCCTCTCCCTCCCTCTTGCCACAAACACACACACAAACCCTGAATATCACAAGCTGCCGTTGCCTAAGCCCGAATCAAATCATAACAAGACCAGCTGGATAGATTCTGAAGTTACATTACATGACATTACATTATTATTGCTTTAGGTCCAGCGGACTCTTCCGAGCCAAATCAGGACCGGACAACCCCTGATCCGCATAAAAGATCTGCTGAAACAACCCTAGTGGTGAAACTGAAAGCTCTCCACCAGCCAGTCACTTTACAATAAAGACATCCCACGCAGGGGACGCTGAGGCTGTCCTCTAATTTAGCGAACCCCCGTTTACAAAAACAGAATAGAATACAAACATCATTATAAATTATCAACAAAACATATACATATAAAATGCCTACATTTCTAAATAATAACATCATAGGAAGCCCTAGTGACCACCTGGCAGAAAGCGTCCAATATTCCCAAGCTGATCCAACAGATCTCATGGAGATGAGGTGCTACAGAAGACTTCTGGGCATTTCCTATACCCAGCACATCACCAATTACGAAGTCCGACAGACCATCAAACAAGCCATTGGACAACACGATGACATGCTCACAGCGGTGAAGAAACGGAAACTCCGATGGTATGGTCACGTCATAAAGGAAAAAGGCCTTGCAAAGACCATTCTGCAAGGCACAGTGCTAGGAGGCAGAAGAAGAGGGAGACCGAAAAAGAGGTGGGAGGACAACATTCGAGAATAGATTGGCTTGACATTGATTAAGCGAAGCCATGAGGGTTGCTGACGACAGAAAAAGATGGAGTACGCTGGTTAAAAGATCGTCTGTGGTGCCCCAGCGACTTTTGAGTTACGGGATAGGATAGGATAGGCTATTTCTTTTTTTTCTTTATTCCATTTATTTTAATTTTATTTTATACATTTATTTATTTTGTTTATTTATTTATTTGGTGTCTAATATTTTTGCGAAATGTGTATCTAAACGTCGTGTCCGACGTCCAACAGGTCGTCTGCTGCTATAGCAGTAAATGGCTGATCTCCCAGACTAGAGGCACATGAATACAACAGGTCGTCTGCTGCTATAGCAGTAAATGGCTGATCTCCCAGACTAGAGGCACATGAATACAACAGGTCGTCTGCTGCTATAGCAGTAAATGGCTGATCTCCCAGACTAGAGGCACATCAATACAACAGGTCGTCTGCTGCTATAGCAGTAAATGGCTGATCTCCCACACTAGAGGCACATCAATACAACAGGTCGTCTGCTGCTATAGCAGTAAATGGCTGATCTCCCACACTAGAGGCACATGAATACAACAGGTCGTCTGCTGCTATAGCAGTAAATGGCTGATCTCCCAGACTAGAGGCACATGAATACAACAGGTCGTCTGCTGCTATAGCAGTAAATGGCTGATCTCCCAGACTAGAGGCACATGAATACAACAGGTCGTCTGCTGCTATAGCAGTAAATGGCTGATCTCCCAGACCACATGAATACAACAGACTATTGAGGAATGCGTGACCAATACATCCCAATGCGTTGCTGTGTATTAGCTAAAGAAACAAACAAAAACCCCAGCGCTGTACTGTACCTGTAGTCTGGTCCTGATTTGGCTCGTAAGAGTCCGCTGGACCTAAAGCAATAATCATGTAATGTAATGTACCTGTAGTCTGAAATGACGTTCAATGACTGTATTAGAGGATTCCCCCTTCTGCTAGCGAGGCCCGTGACGTTATCAGGGATTTCAAGGACTTCGAAGCCACTCCTACGCCATCGGAGAGCGTTCACTTCAATATAATGTGGATTAATAAAGTTAACTCTTATAATGACCCTGCTATCTCTAGTTCACAAGTTTTCATTAAAGACAGTCTCAGGGTCTCTTTAAATTTTCTATGCTGTGCCAACTTGCAATGTAGGCTATTCATTATTATCTATCTGCCCGCATACCTGCATGGATCGTCGCTAAGTGTGTTCAATATTACCCATCATTCTACCCACACAGGTCAACCTGCATAGAACGTCACATTGCAGATTAGGAACAATCTTTTAACACGATGATGAGGAACGAATTTAGTCCATACACGTGCACCTGGCCGTGAGTTTGGGTTCTACCATACCCACACCAGCGCCTTGAGCGGCTCTTGAGCTTGACAAGCGCTATATAAAGTTATTAAATTAAAAAAAACATTCCGCTTTAACTCCCCCCTCCCACTCACTCACACACACACACACACACACAAACACCCACACACACACACCACTCTCTCTCTCTTTCGGTTTTTCGTGATGAGTCACGTGAATTAAACGCGTTTGCCCAAAGCAACAGATTTTTACGTTTAAAAGTTGAATTGCGCGAGCTGTTTGACTTTTAATTTGTATTGAAAGTCTTGAAGGAATGGCCTTGTAAGCTTACTCCAGTTGTAAAAGAAGGGTTTGTTGAATATTCACTTTTTGTTTCTAATTGTTTATAGTTGTAAGTATTCTATGTAGGCGGTGTGTACCTTGGGAATATCCGTCTGTCTGTCTCTCTATATGTGTGTGTGTTTATCACTCTCTGTATCTCTGTCTCTGTCGCCCTGTCTGTCTGTCTGTCTGTCTGTCTGTCTGTCTCTCTCTCTCTGATTTTCCCAATACAATTTCGCAGCTGGTCCCACCTCCCATCGAATTTGAAGTTATTATAGTCTATTCTGTAGTTTACAAAAGCCAAGTGAAACAATAACTGCACACACAAATAAATTAATGAATAAATAAGAAAGAAAGATAGAAAGAAAGACGGATATACAAAAAAGAAAGAAAAAAGAGAAAGAAAAAGAAACAAAGAAAGAAAACAAAAGAACAATAAATAAATAAATAAATAGGGCCTAAATAAATAAAATTACAGAAATTGCGTAATGTGACTGGAAAACTAACTGGTCATAAAAGGAAGAAAAACGGCGAATAAGACCTTTCATAAACGTTGGTCTACCCCAAAGGGTACAGATATAAATGCAGAGAACAGAGAAGAAGAAGAAATCCTCCCAATTCTCCGAGAAGAAGTTGAGACAGCAGTGCAATCGCTGAAGAAAGGGAAGTCAGCGGGAGTGGACAACATACCAAAGACCTTGATATATAAAGACATGCCATGAGGCCCTCTTCAACAAAGTTTACATGTAAAACAGCGATCCTAGCGGTAGTCCTGTTTCTATGTCAAGGGAGGTAATACGCGTTCAATAAACAACAGTGTCGGCAAGGTCTACAGTCGATGCAAAAGCTCTTTTATTTTAAAATTTTCTTTGTTTTGCGTAATTTAAAAAAATAAATAAATAAATAAATAAAAGTAGTTTGTTATATTAAAATATATACTACTTTAAAACAGTCAAGCTGATCTCATGCTGATAAACAAAAGAAGTAAGTTTGCATGCTACTTTCCTACTTTGATAAGTTCAGCATGCCCCTGCTGTCATATTATTTTATCTGGTAAACCCTCGTAGGATCTCATCTTTGATATGATGATGATAATCATTGTTGTCAGGGTGGCGACGTGGTGATCGTCCTTAACGCTGATGCAATAGGACGTTAAGCTTCGTTGTTCCTCCTATACACTTATGTGTCCGGGGACGTTAATCTATATTCAACTCATTATCTTTACTTGCTATAAATGTTTAAATAAGCCTGTAGAAATTCTTGAGTTTTAACTCTTTGGGTACTATATTTCATAACAAACTGAAATGTAATGTAAACACAAACTGTCCTGTAAAACGTGGACAGAGAGATTGCATCTTCTCCGCCATCTCGATAGTTTTTCTGTTAGCTCAGATATACTAGTCGATTTTATCAGTCATTTATTTGCTGGTTTCGAAGTTTATCTGTATCTGATGGAAACAGCTTGTCAAGTATTGCAAATCTGTACTCAAAGATTACTGGCTTGAGACATCAAGACCTGAGCAGTTATTTTTTTTTTTTTTGGTAGGTGTGTGTGTGTGTTTGTTTTTCTATGAGCACCACCCCACAATGTGTGCCACCTTGTCGTACTTTCTTCATAGCGCGCGGCATTTTCCCAAGTGACGACAGTTATTTCGTTAGGTGGCGCTTCTCTAATATCGAAAGTAGCGAACTCCCGGAAGTGGGCCTCATGGCATGTCTTTATATATCAAGGTCTTTGAACATACCCACGGAACTGCTGTGGTATGGCCACGTCACCAGATCACCAGGCCTTGCAAAAAACTATCCTGCAAGGCACAGTGCAAGGAGGTAGAAGAAGATGGAGGTAGAAGAAGAGGGAGACCGAAAAAGAGGTGGGAGGACAACATTCGAGAATGGACTGGTTTGACACTGAGCGAAGCCATGAGGGTTGCTGAGGACAGAGAAAGATGGAGTACGCTGGTCAAACGATCATCTGTGGTGTCCCTACGACCTCCAAGTTACGGGATAGGATAAGATAGGTGATCTAGACCTTTCTCCATGCAACTGAAAATCTGCCAAACTTCATTTTCAAACAGCCCAGAAGAAATAAAAATCATGATTATTCATCACGTAGTCGGCTTACAGTTCAAATTAAAGGAGGCCTCCATTGATCAAGCAGCCGATCGATCATTACATTACATTACATGGTTATTGCTTTAGGTCCAGCGGACTCTTCCGAGCCAAATCAGGTCCAGAGAAGTGAAAGAGGACTCACCCCTGATCCGCATAAAAGATCTGCCGAAACAACCCTAGTGGTAACACTGAAGGCAATCTACCAGCCGGTCACTTTACAATAAAGACATCCCACGCAGGGGACGCTGAGGCTATACCCTAATTTATCGAACCCCCGTTTACAAAAACAAAATAGAATACAAACATCATTAAACAATATCAACAAAAAACATACATATAAAATGCCTACACTGCCAAATAAATAACATCATAGGAAGCCCGAGTGACCATTTGGCAAAAAGCATCCATTATTCCCAAGCTGATCCAACAGACCCACACACAAATGAGGAGTTTTGTCCCGGAAGAGTTTTCAAGAAAAAAGGTAGGTGACTGGTCTAGCGAAGAAGAAGATAGTTTAGTAGATTGATAGAAAGGAGTAGGAATAAGAAAGAACAAAGGAGAAAGACAGTGACAGTGGGAATTTAAAGCACTAAATTTCCAGAAAGTGGGGATACTATTTATACTGAAACCCCCGGCACCCCCACGAAGGGGAATCAATCAATTAGTCCATCCATTAATCTATTTCTTTATATTTACTTCTATGTTCTATACTTCTACCAGTGACAAATTTTTTGTGGTATGTTACTGCGCGACAGTAATAGCCTCCAAAAGTTAGTCACTAAGTGTAAGCGAATCGGCAGCTTTGCATTTCCGCAGGCACCAGTCACGTGAGTTCTATTTCTAAATCTTCAAGAATGACAGAATGTGAATATTTTGCTGTGGTCACGTGCTTTAGCAATAATTTTGATGGAGAGAAAACTAACCAATCGCCTAGCAGGAAGTGATCCTATCGGGCGGAGGTGAGAAGGAGTAAACGGAAGTGGTGGGTGATGAATAAATCTTATTGCCACATGAGGAGAGAGAGAAAGAGAGAGAGGGAGAGAGAGACGTATACATCTCAATTCATGTAATTTTATAATAATAATAATAATAATAATAATAATAATAATAATAATAATACCTTTTACTACACCACTACTAAGCTTACTATTACTACAACTACTGCTACAACTACTACTACTATTACTAGTGTTCCATGTTTTTTACTACTACTGCTACTATTACTACTACTACTACTACTACTACTACTACTACTACTACTACTACTACTACTACTACTACTACTACTAGTTTCATGTTTGGCTGAAGAACAAAATCCCACAGCGTTGCGATCATGCTTTTTGTGAGTAACTATTTAGGAGCTTAATACATTTAATAATAATAATAATAATAATAATAATAATAATAATAATAATAATAATAATAATAATAATAATAATAATAATAATAATACAGGATGCTATGTACGCGCCTTTCCCCAAGGCTCAAAGCGCGGCGATCTATACCAACATACACGCTCACCTGTCTCATTTACCCTCACACACACCAAATACACATACATCACTCAAACAGGTGGTGTAAAGGCAGGGAGATCGCTATTAGAAGACGGAAGAAAATCGAATTTTTTCATCCATTCACACTAGTTTCTTGATGGATAATTCAAACATCTTTTCCTAACGGACCTTCGGGTATTTAAAGGAACTATTAATAAACAAGAAAACAGTGGGGCCGGGTAGCTCAGTTGGTAGAGCGTCTTACTAGTAACCGAAAGGTACCTGGTTCGAATCCCGGATTGGCCAATGTGTGACCATATTATTTTCCCCTTACCTTCAACTGGTTCGCTGGTGTCAGAATAATGTGACCAGTAGTCGCCTATACGCTTCGGTGTCGTGTGACTATAATCTACAGTTACAAGAAAACAAACTATCGAATAACCATACCCCCCAAAAAACTCCAACAACAACCATAAAACGACAACAAATACACATCAAGGGTCAAATTCAGATACAGATCAAATTCTCGGTTGACGAAGAATAACAGCTGATTCCAGTTTCTACATTTAAATATAACAAGGGCTATGCGGACAGCCGATATTGTTTCATTTTGGAGTCTGCGTACATTACACAATAGCCGACGTCAATTGTGATCACGTGCACGCCGTATCTCTAAAAATGAACACGCCTCAAGTTCAGTTAAGTTCAGTTCAGTAGGTGATCGAAATCACGCGAGACAAGGCCTTTTAAGGTGTGAAAACTTTGTGTTTACTCGTCATTTAATATCGTCAGAAAACATCTCCACGGGTATCACGTGACTATTGCGATATTTGATTACGATTGCGACATGGAATCCTGCTTACGGCAGTCTTTTTTCTTTTATTTTAAAAAAATATATATTTGACATTACAGAAAATCTGCCCTCCCCCTCCACATCACTTTTTCCTTTCTCTTCCCTTCCCACCCGTTTCTCTTCAGAGTTCCATTTAAATCGGAAGAGTTCGTAAACTTCAAATTGTTCTAATAAAGAAGATTGCAAGACATTCAAATGTGTTTCCCGACAACATATTACCTAGATGAAACAGCATTGTTAATAGTTTCCGTTTTCGTGGCGATGGAGTGACGCGGCTTTATTACAAGGAAGCAAAATCATGGATGATGGGCCACTTAGTTACTATCTGGATCATCTTCAATGCAAACAAATTATCAAAAATCGGTTTAGCCAAATTGAGATAAGAAGAAAAAGGGTATATACTATCATTGACCTCAGCGACCTTGACCTTTGAAAGAGAGCAAAGACGAAGAAGATATGGGGCAAAACGTGTTTAGCAAAGACTTGTTATAAGTATAGTGATGGCATCGTGGGCTATCAGTCTTTGACCCTCTAGACCGACGTGCAGTTAAGAGCACACATATTACTCGTCAAACTGGTAGGCTTTCATGCATCAGTTGTCTGATCAATGTTGCCTACCAGGTGGTGGTGGAGTGAGGGAATCTCCAGCCAAGTCAGTGTCGTACATTATGTTGGAAACTAATCTAGGCCTTTTTTTGGTACCAATTGTGACAAATAATTTGGAAGACTGCTCCATGTGTTAGTGAAAATTGTGCTGATATAAATTAGTATACAGGTTGAGCCAATAAAATGTTACCACTTTTTAATCTTAAATAATTTTTTTTAATGAGAACGTTTTCGAAAAGTTTATTCAAAAAAATGTCCAATTTATCATTTGATACCAAACCTAATCAATGTTTTTACTGAATTTCCTCAAACAATTCTTTCCTGGAGATAGGCTTATATCATGGCGCACAGACAACTCATGGCCTGCCCATTCCCTCGATCTTTTCCCCGCAGACTACTTCCTATGAGGGTACATGAAGGAGAGTGTCCTACAACAACCCACAGCCCATTGAGGTCCTGAAGACCAACATCCGTCATGAAATTCGGAGAATCCCACTTGAGATGTGTAGCAATATCATCACAAACTTCAATGTGCGTGTTGCAACTGTAATCCAAAGAAGAGGAGCGTGGATTGAGCATATAATCAATTATTAAACTATGTACAAAACGAGTGAAAAAGTGGGAAATCTTTGGTATCAAATGATAATGTGGTGCTTCCGTGACATTTCTGTGAAGAAAATTTTCGAAAACCTTTTCATTGTAAAAACCTAAGTACAATGAAAAAGTGGTAATATTTTATTGGCCCACCCTGTATATGAACTGTCTTTTTAGTTCATGACCTGGGGATGAAGAGTTTACAACCTTACATAATAGGGACCTTGTGGTTTTAGGGTCCTATTTTTTTAAGGATTTTAAATACCTCAATATTATGTCTCCTCCAATGGAAGCCTATCCTCTTTCCTGAGGTCCTTTAGCCCTAAGATGCACCTGGTGAAATGTCTCTGTGTGGCTTTAATCTTGTTGATATGCTTTTTGAACTTAGGACTCCAGTTTAGGACGAACAAGAGCCTTTATCAGACAATAAAGTTGTATTGTATTGTAATAATAGATGGAACTTGATTTCTTTGCTTTAAAACGTGATTGATCGTCACAGCGCTGACATTCTGTTGGCCATTTTTGCAACGTCATTAATGTGATCCTCAAAGGAGAGATCTTTATCAACAATGACTCCCAAGTCTTTCTCACACTGATTACTTTCCAATAAAATGACTTCATAAAGTAGTGGTAGTTTGGGTTCTTATTACCAAGGTAAATCACCTTACATTTGGTAGGCCTACTATTAAAACGCAACAGCCACGTTATCAGTCCACTGGACCAAGTTGTCTAAAATCTCTTAAAGGACCTGTTTCTACCCACGGAACTGTAGGCTTTTGTGTCATCGGAAAAGATCTGAACCACACCATCAACCGCCACAGGCATATAATTAATATAACAATTAAAGTGACACCAGTGAATTTTACCTTTGAGTTAGATAAAATGCACTGCCACTGACAGATGGTAATATCTCTGGTAATGTTCCTATAAAATTTGACGAAAGGCCGTTCAGTGTTACTTCAGATATGGCGTGCGTGCGCACGACTGACCGGACAGACCGATTTTGGGCTCTTCTGAATCTCGATTATTTCAAAATGAGAAGATATCTTGATGTGGGTGTGTTTACGTGCGCTGTGCACAACCATCAGTTAGTTAGTCCCAGTCCAGCGGACTGCAAAGATCCGAATCTGGACCACAAGTTGGTTGAAAGAGGACTCACCCCTGATCCGTATAAAAGATCTCCTAAAACAACCCTAATGGTAACACTAAAGGCACTCCACCAGCCGGTCACTTTACACTAAAGGCATCCCATGCAGGGGACGCTGAGGCTTTACTCTAATTTATCGAACTCCCGTTTACAAAAACAAAATAGAATATAAACATTATTACAAAATACGGAACCTGTAGTAGTAATATTAACAAAACACATTCATTATGCGAGCGTTGTGGCCGCGTGGTCTAAAGCGGGACTAACTTTCCTTGTCCACAGGCTAGAAACCAATGGCGCCTGACAGGTGTGGGATCGATCCTGCCTCTGGCCGTTATGTTACTCCGAATACGTTCGACTCGGGCAACGTCTCGGGAGTTTTCTCCGGGTACTCCGGTTTGCTCCCTCCTATCCAATCCTATCCTATCCCGTAACTCGGAGGTCGTAGGGGCACCGCAGATGATCGTTTAACCAGCGTACTCCATCTTTCCCTGTCCTCAGCAACCCTGATTGTTTCGCTCAGTGTCAAACCAGTCCATTCTCGAATGTTGTCCTCCCACCTCTTTTTCGGTCTCCCTCTTCTCCTACCTCCTTGCACTGTGCCTTGCAGGATAGTCTTTGCAAGACCTGATGATCTGGTGACGTGGCCATACCATCGGAGTTTCCGTTTTTTTCACCACTGTTAGCAGGTCATCGTGTTGTCCAATGGCTTGTGTGATGGTCTGTCGGAAATCGTCGTTGGTGATGTGCTGGGTATAAGAAATGCCCAGAAGTCTTCTGTAGCACCTCATCTCCATGCTTTGTATTCTTCGTTGGAGATCTGCTGTGAGGATCCATGTTTCTCATGTTGCTCCCTCAGCAAAATAAAAAGCACAAACAAACCAATATTAGGTAGGTTGGGTTTGGGCATGGCACAGGCTGCGACTGCGCCTTCCACAGATGAGGCAGCCTAGAATTTCCCGATAAAAAGGGACAATAAAATGTCAATAAAATAAAATGCCTACATTGTTAAATAATACCATAGAAAGCCCTAGTTACCATTTGGCAGAAGCGTCCAACAGACCCCACACAAATTAGGAGTTTTGGGTGTGTTTTCAAGAAAAAAGGTAGTACTAGGTGACTGGTCTAGCGAAGGAGATAGTAGATTGATTTAACAGAGTAGAAAAGAAAAAGAACAAAGGAGAAAAACAGCAACAGTGGGAATTTAAAGCACTAAATTTCCACAAAGTGGGAATACTATTAATACAGAAACCCCCGGCACCTGAGCTAAGTGGAGGATTGGGGGTGCGCGTGGCACAGCTTTCAGGCAATACGATCTTCTACAGCAAGGTAATCTAGAGTTCTTGCTCTGTAAATAGATCTTTAGAACCCACGCGTTTAATCAAGCGTTGTGATTAATTTACGGCGAACGAAACTATACCCGAGTTTTACGACATCGCTGATCACGTGACCACAATGTTGTAAGACACGTTTCATTCAAAGAGGCGAAAACGGTCACGTGAACCCAATGTCGCAACATTCAATACGTTGGCTTGTAACTCATTACGAAGCTTTGTGGTCAAACAAATGTATATAAATACATTTAATCTGGTGGGTTTTACCTCCTTGAAACCGTTAACTTGTCTTCTGTCAATAAGAAAGATTGCGAAAATGGTCACGTGAAATAACAATAACCACAAAAATGTCGTAAACTTAAGTTAGAAAAAGGCGGAAATGACCACGTGACCATAACAATATTTCTCGGTATTCAAATCGAAGAACATACGTTCTTTGGTTAGCTGCAATTAATTATAGGCTACTAAAGAAGGGAGAAGGAGGAAGAAGAAGAAGCACCACCACAACCAGCAAAAAAATATTAACCAATAGTATGTTAACCTATCCTATCCTATCCCACAACTCGGAGGTCGTAGGGGCACCGCAGATGATCGTTCAACCAGCGCACTCCATCCCTCCCTGTCCCCAGCAACCCTGACTGCTTCGCCAAGTGTCAAATCAGTCCACTCTCGAATGTTGTCCTCCCACCTCTTTTTCGGTCTTGCTCTTATTCTACCTCCTTGCACTGTGCCTTGCAGGATAGTTTTTTTGCAAGGCCTGATGATCTGATGACGTGGCCATACCACAGCAGTTCCGTGGGTATGTTGTCCACTCCCGCTGACTTCCCTTTCTTCAGCGATTGCACTGCTGTCTCAACTTCTTCTCGGAGAATTGGGAGGATTTCTTCTTCTTTTGGCTCCCCAAAACACATCCTATCCTATCCTATCCTGTCCCATAACCCGAAGGTCGTAGGGGCACCACAGATGATCGCTTAACCAGCATACTCCATCTTTCTCTGTCCTCAGCAGCCCTCATGGCTTCGCTCAGTGTCAAACCAGTCCATTCTCGAATGTTGTCCTCCCACCTCTTTTTCGGTCTCCCCCTTCTTCTACCTCCTTGCACTGTGCCTTGCAGAATGGTCTTTGCAAGGCCTGATGATCTGGTGACGCGGCCATACCATCGGAGTTTCCGTTTCTTCACCACTGTGAGCAGGTCATCGTGTTGTCCAATGGCTTGTGTGATGGTCTGTCGGACTTCAACGTTGGTGATGTGTTGGGTATAGGAAATGCACAGAAGTCTTCTGTAGCACCTCATCTCCATGCTTTGTATTCTTCGTTGGAGATCTGCTGTGAGGGTCCATGCTTCGCAAGCATATAGGAAGATGGAGATGACCAGAGAGCGCAGCAGTCTTACTTTGGAATGTAGACTGATGGTTCTGTCTTTCCAAATGGGCTTCAACCTTGTCAGGGCAGCAGTTGTTTGTGCGATCCTGGAGAGGACTTCCTGTCGAGACCCATTGTCTGACACAATGGCTCCTAAATATTTGAAGCTGTGCACTGTGTTGAGGGATTGGCCTTGTACTTTGATGTCCGTGTTGATGCCATTGGTGTTGTTGGTCATCATTTTGGTCTTCTCTGCACTTATTTCCATTCCATAAGCTCTGGAGGTGGTGTCAAGCCTCTGTACAAGCTGTTCAAGTTCTTGTTCCTCTCCAGCCAATCCATCAATATCATCCGCAAAACGAAGATTGGAGATTGCTCTGCCCCCTATGCTGACTGTGCCTTCGTGATCTGCAAGAGCATCTGACATGATGCGCTCTAGGAAGATGTTGAAGAGTGTTGGAGAGAGTAGGCATCCTTGACGCACGCCGATTGTTGTTCTGAACCAGTTCCCGATGACGCTGTTATGGAGGACTGCACTGGTAGCCTTGTCATACAGGCTTTTCCGGTCCTGATTTGGCTCGGAAGAGTCCGCTGGACCTAAAGCAACAATAAATCAATCAATCAATACAGGCTTTTGATGACTTCTATAATTTTAGGGCTGATGTTGTACACTTTCATGGTTGCCCATAGAGCTGCATGCCAGACTCGGTCAAATGCCTTCTTGAAGTCTATGAACACATGATATAGATGTTGTTGGTGCTGTAGGTATTTCTCACAGATTATTCTGAGGTTGAAAATCTGTTCAGTGGTACTTCGCCCTGCCATGAATCCTGCTTGTTCTTCAGCTATGATTTGTTCAGCTTGTGGTTTCAACCTGTTGAGTATTATTTTCAGGAGGACCTTGCTGGGATGGCTGATGAGGCTGATGGTGCGGTAATTTTCACACTCCTGAAGGTTACCTTTTTTGGGAAGAGTGATGACAAGCGACTGGGTCCATGGTGTAGGCCATTCCCCACTCTGCCAGATCTTGTTACAGATAATGGTGAGAGCATCAGTCATCGCTTCTCCTCCTGCTTGTAGCAGTTCCGCTGGTATGTTGTCCACTCCCGCTGACTTCCCTTTCTTCAGCGATTGCACTGCTGCCTCAACTTCTTCCCGGAGAATTGGGAGGATTTCTTCTTCTTCTCTGCTCTCGGGACATGCTAGAACTGATGGGTCTCCATTTGGTGTATGGTTGTAAAGGTCAGAGCAGTACTCTGTCCATCTGTCCAAGACTTCTTGTTCTTCTGTAAGGCAAATGCCAGACTTGCTTTGGATAGTGGAGACTTTGGGCTGTTTAACACTTGTCAGCCGCTTTACAGTCTGGTAGGCCTTCTTGCTGTTGTTCTTGTTCAGATTGTTCTCTATTTCCTGGCATTGATCTTCTATCCAGTTCTCCTTTGCTGTGCGCATGCCTTTTCGGATGTCATTGTTGATTTTTCGGTAGACATCAGCTCCCTGTGAGGTGTTCTTTTTCTTTTTTAACTCTCTTCGTTTATCACACAGATCCAAAAGTTCAGGTGTGATCCACGGCTTCTTCTTTGGTCGGTGCTTGCCAAGGATCTCAGTGGCGGCATCTGTTACAGCTGAGTTGAAGGTATTGGTCATGGTGCTGACATCTACTTCGCCTGCCCCCAAAATAAGCAGTGGTGCAAATTTCCCTCCAATTGTGGCCTGAAATATTTTTGCCACCTCCGGGTCTTGCAGTTTGTCCAGGTCGAACTTCAGCCTAGTGCACTTTGCTGTATTTACTCTCTTCAAATGGAGCCGGAAAGACATCATCACGAGATCGTGGTCACTTCCAATGTCTGCTCCTGGAAAAGTGCGTGTCCTGCCAATGTTGATGCTTGATCTGAAGCGTTTCTTGACCATGATGTAGTCGATCTGGTTGTGATGTTCCCCGCCGGGACTGTGCCATGTCCATCGTCTGGATTTTTTGTGGAGACCAAGCGTGTTTGCCAGTACCAGATTGTTGTATCTGGCAAACTCCAATAGCCTCAGACCCCTGTCATTTGTCTCGTTGTTGCAGTGGGGTTCGCATGTGTCTCCCCAGTTGTGGTGCGCATCTTGGCCAACCTTGGCATTCCAGTCGCCTTGCACTATGACTATGTCCTTCTTCGACACTTGGTCAAGGACCGCCTGTATATTTTCATAAAAATCCTCCACTTCGCTGTCTTCATAGTCTGATGTTGGGGCATAGGCCTGGATGATGGTAATGTTGAAAGGGGTTGCTCTCAGACGGATGGTAATGAGTCTACTGGAGACTGGGCGGCAACCCATGACAGTGGCTAGAATGTTCTTGTGGACCAAGAATCCAACGCCGTGTTCGTGCCTGTCATCTCTACCGCTGAAATAGAGCTTGTGGCCTTTGTCAGTCGTTGTTTCACCTAGGCCTTTCCAGCGCAGTTCGCTGATACCTAGAACGTTCCATCGATAGTGGTCCAGCTCGTGGGCTAGTTCTTCTAATTTTCCTTCCGCAGTTAGGGTCCTGACATTCCAGGTTCCTATGACGATGTTGTTTCTCGTGCGGATCTTGCTAATTTGTCCATCAGTAGCATACTTTTCACCTCCGTCCTGGTGGCCAACGGAAGGCGCGGTCCTTGTGTAGCCGGGCGACGACCGATCCGGCATGGAATTAGTGGATAGCCTCATCATGTGTTGTGTCTTGGGCAAAAAAGACCTGGCAGGGCCCAATCCTCTCCAGGCTGTTGGCCACAGCCGAAATCCACGAATACAGTGTGGCTCGCCTTGGCCCTGAGCACGTGGTCGTTGAACCTGTAGTAACGTGAGGTTCCTCCGCCCTGGCCGGTGACTTCTGTGTAGAAGACTTTCGCCCAGTGATGCCGTGCTAACATCACCCCTGTTAGTCGCCTCTTACGACACGCCGGGAAACGTTGGGTCTATTCTATTTGCCCGAACCCACAGAGTCACAAAACACATCATTGACAAATTACAAAAAGTTCAGAACTCAGCAGCTAGACTAGTATTCCGAGCAAAGAAACTCTCTGTTCTCTGTCACAACTTCTTCACAGATTCTTGTCCTTCCTACCTTGCTGATCTACTGTCTGTCTACTCCCCTTCACGCACTTTAAGATCTTCTGCTGACACTCGCACACTCAAGGTTCCCGTCACCCGCACTAAAACATACGGCCAAACGTGCATTCGCTTACTCCGCACCCAAGCAGTGGAATTCCCTTCCCTCCCACATCCGCAACATACAATCAACACAGGCATTCCAAAAAGGCCCTCAAAACCCACCTCTTCAAACTGCATTATTCAGACTGATTTGTATCCCGCTGCTATTCTCTCCTCTTTTGTCTCTGTCTGATCCGTAAGTGTATACACGGCTGTAAATATTTATACTGTTTTTTTTTCCTGGGTCTAACCAGGCATATAAATAGCTGTGAATAGGGTTTTGCTATTCTATTTCTTTCTTTTTTGTCATTTATGTACATAGTTGTAAATAGTCTATTTCTGTCTTTTTTGTCATTTGTGTACATAGTTGTAAATAGTTCTTACCTTTACTGTTCCGTCTTTTGGTGTATCGTAGCAAAAGTGATGTTTGATCGAGTGCATGTATTTTTATGTAATGACTATGTAAAGCGTGGTGAGTCTGGTCATAGGCTAGAGTACCCTCGGTGACCTCAATAGTCTCGTACCTAAGTCACATACGTTCGCCCCTTGATGGAAGCGAACCCGCGACCTTCTGCATAGGAAACCGGCGATTTATCCACTGCGCCACCCCGAGGTATAGCGGGTTAGGATTATACTGTTGATGACAGGGAATGCTGGGGGTTATTGTGGGTTTCTTTTCCTTCATCTGAACCCACTATTTATGTTTCTTTATCAGTGTGTGTGTGTGGTTTCTTGTTAGAGGGACGTGGTAGCAAAGGGGAGGAGAGGGAGAGGAAGGGAGTCTATGCCACTGGGAAGCAGTGTCAACAACAACTGTTACACATTACATTACATGATCATTGCTTTAGGTCCAGCGGACTCTTCCGAGCCAAATCAGGACCGGGCAACCTCTGATCCGCATAAAAGATCTGCTGAAACAACCCTAGTGGTAAAAACTGAAAGCTCTCCACCAGCCAGTCACTTTACAATAAAGACATCCCATGCAGGGGACGCTGAGGCTGTACTCTAATTTATCGAATCCCCGTTTACAAAAACAAAATAGAATACAAACATCATTATAAATTATCAACAAAACACATGCATATAAAATGCCTACATTGCTAAATTATAACATCATAGGAAGCCCTAGTGACCACCTGGCAGAAAGCGTCCAATATTCCCAAGCTGATCCAACAGACCTCATACACAAAAAAGGAGCCTTGTCCCGGAAGAGTTTTCAAGAAAAAAGGTAGGTGACTGGTCTAGCGAAGAAGAAGATAGTATAGCAGATTGATGGTACAGACAAGGAATGAGAAAGAGCAAATGAGAAAGACAGCGACAGTGGGAATTTAAAGCGCTAAATTTCAAGAAAGTGAGGATACTATTTATACTGAAACCCCCCGCACCCCAACGGGGCCCTGTTACACACACAAACTTATTCTCAACAACGCTGAACTAAAACTATCAAAAACAACAAGCAAGTTCCAATTTGTTTTCATTTTAAATATTTACTTTTTAAACACTGCTGAATCATTTCAAAACAAAACAAAACAAAAACTTTACATTTTGCCAACAATTATACCAACACTTAAATTGTTTTCTCTTCTTAAAGAAACGCCACAAAAGGCGCTGATATGAGCAAACTTGCTCTAATAATGTGTTATCTGTAAAATTATATAAAACAATTAACATACACAGATCCCACCCAGTAGTGTTTGCGTAATTAAAAGCACTAATTCTTGAATGAAAAAGATACTCATCAACTAAAGAAAATGTTTCTCGAATACCATTATCCTCTTCCAACAATTTGCATTAATGTATATTTTATTATCAGTTAATTGTTATTGAACATATTATATTATTTAGTCATCACTTATACTGCTTTGAACTTCTCTCTAAGCATATATAACATCAGTTTAAAACTGAAGTCAAGACAATAATGATTTGACAGGTAATATAGAGCTCTATAAACAGTCATTTCTTATTGAAAATGGCTGAATTTATTAAAATAAACAAAGAATTTTACAAATCTAAACAGTAGGTATTTCATCCAAAGAAACGAGCAAGTCTGATATTTGTTACAGAAATACAAAAAGCCTCTTCATAAAAGGTAAACAACAAGCCCAAACCTCTTTTTAGCAGTTGAATACCATAGAACGTAGAAATTATATTACATATAGGGAGGCTGCTGGAGCCTTCAAGTCAAATCATACAATGTTTGAAGTAGTAAAACCAGATCCTGGAGTTTAGTTTAGTTTAGTAGTTAATGGCCTGTTCAGCCCCTCTTCCTGATTACTATCCTGCAAGGGTGGAGCTAGCGCAATTTAGATAAAAATAACATTTAATCGTCATGATCTTTAAACTTAAGGGAGTCGTGTATGTCAATTCGCGCATCCTTTTCCGTATTCATAATTATATCAAAGTGTTCGTCATGTTGCAGTTGTTATTATAGAAAAGATTTTTCCATCGTGTCTAAATCTAAAGAACAATTAAATATTTTGAACGCGTTGAATTATTCCACAAAACATTCTTTCAGGAGGTATTTATTGATATTTATGTAAATGTCAACACGAAAACCTTTGATTACGACATGCCTAAATCAGAGTTCATGATTGTGAATAGCCCCATGTGTAGAAGTCGTGAACGATTGCTGACTTTAGATCTAAATTCTCTGCCCAGACAAATGTAATGGATTAAATCATTCACAACTTTATTAACCTTTAGGCTGCGCTGTCAACGTACGTTGCACGGGGTGTCTAGCGCCATCGTAATGCGATGTATCCGTACGTTGTACGGAAGGGAGGTAAAAGAGTTTATAAAATAAATCCTTGGTCATGATTATGAAACAAAAGTTGTTTCCCTTCAACTGTAATGTTTTTGAAAGAAAAATCTTTCGCTTTAGAGGTAATTTTCAAACAAAAAGCCACAGTCGAAGCACTTGTTGCGGGTTGCTGGCGAAATTTTCCGCCTCGTTCGTCGCCATTATGGCACGCAGAACATAGATCTACACGGCAGAAGGGGTGGCGCAAATGTTTCAGGAAGAAAACTTTTATGATAATAGTGGGGATGAAGATTTTGATGCGGGTGATGATGTTTATTTGACGGAGGCTGGAGGGAGGGATTAGGGGCCTACGATTCGGACGAAGAAGAAGATAGCCGCCTACAATCTTTAGCAGACGACGGTAGGTGAAAAAAAACTTTATTTTCACTAGATCTATAATAATATTATTTGCCTTTTACACAGACTATTTCTGTATTTATCAGGCTTTGATTACAGTCCATTTTGGTTCTTATAATTTTTGGTAATAAATCTTATTTCTATTCTGCAATTCTTTGCGTATGACTTTAAGAATGGGTGTGCAGTTGAGTGAGAGTGAATTTGTTTGCTCATGCCCCTAACTTTCCATCCCATAATTGTACAAACCAACAATCTTACACTTTTTTGTGTCTGTTCTTTGGAATCTTTATTCAATTTCCTTTCATTTGTTATATACTTTTATATATATAGGTGTAATAGTTTAGCAACAATGGCATATATAATAAGGCGTGTGTGTTTTAAATCGTAAGTCAAAATTTTCTTTAGCACAGAGCAGGAAAAACATGTCAGCAGGCTAAGGGTTAAGCAAAGCATGCCTATACATTCTGACGTTATGTTGATGATGAAATTACTTCAGTTTCTCCAAAAACGAGGTGTGATGGTAGGTTAGAAGCGAGAAATGAAAAAAATGAGTAAGAAAATTCTTAGCAAGGGAAAATTAATCACTTATTTTTATCTTTTTCGAATTCTTGTTGTTGCACAGATGCTAGGAGTATTAAATTGAAATCGCTCAGCTTGGTGATGATGTGACGGCATATTTTTGTGAAAAAACAAAGAGTGAAAAGTGCCAAAATAGATTCTGTGCCTTGCGTGTTCCATGACATCCAGATCAGTGCAAATGATGATGTAAAAATGCAAAACCTGCCTCATTTTTGACTCGCTTGTTCCCGGTGATGTTAAACAATCAATAGTAAGTTAATTCCTTTCATTAGTACCAGAATTTTGCCATTGTTGACATATGTTCTTTTAGATCTAGGTGCCTGCATGCCGATCATTGTTATGTCCATTTCATATCAACTAAAACTGATCACAGTGTTCGGACAAGAGATGAATATGGATAGAGATGTGCAGGGAAATCTCTCGTTAATATGTCAAGTAGTTTGTGCAGAACACTTTTTAAAAATGTTAGTCTGCAAGAGATGACATCAGATATACACTCACAATGTATCAAAATGCCGGACTTTTTTCAGCTCTATAGACTCATGACCAACACCACCAACGGCAACACATAAATCAAAGTCCAAGGCCAATCCCTCAACACAGTGCTTATCTTCAAATATTTAGGAACCATTGTATCAGACAATGGGTCTTGACAGGAAGTCCTCTCCAGGATCTCACAAACAACTGCTGCCCTGACAAGGTTGAAGCCCATTTGGAAAGACAGGACCATCAATCTACACTTCAAGGTAAGGCTGCTGCACTCCCATGTCATCTCCATCTTCCCGTACGCTTGCGAAACATGGACCCTCGCAGCAGATATCCAACGAAGAATACAAAGCTTGGAGATGAGGTGCTACAGAAGACTTCTGGGCATTTCCTATATTCAGCACATCACCAATGACGATGTCCAACAGACCATCACACAAGCCTTTGGACAACACGATGACATGCACACAGTGGTGAAGAAACGGAAACTCTGATGCTCTTGACCTGGAGATGATCCTGACCTCCGGCTTCAAATACACTCATGTAAATAAATTACAGCAAATGTTATATTATGCCAAAAAAACCCAAAAAAACTGTGACATTCAATGACCTTGAACTTAGGGATGATTTTGACCATCACGTGACCTCTCATGCATACCAGATCCAATAACCCAATGTTGTTGTATACTATGAGTTAAATAAAGAGCCATTGCACTGTAGAATTAACTATTTTGTTAACCCTTTGAACCCTGGATGCCCCACCAATTCTGAGCCCCATCCCCTGGGCTCCCCGGAGAAAAATGGCATTTTTAGCATGCTTTTAGTAAAACAACGAAAACATAACCAAAGTGTTAGACAACCCAAAGTACTTCAAATGTCATCTCTTCATCTTCATTATCATCCCACAATTGATCGATTACTTCCTGAGTTGTGTACAGTCGCTTAGCGACGCTTCCTTGATTTGTAGACCTTCGTTTCATGACGCAAAATTGAGAAAAAACCGTCACAAAAACACGCACTGTGCTGCACTAGAGCGCTGACATTTTGCTTTACCTTATTCCCAATAACCCTCAATAACTCTATTCCAAACAGCAAGTACTAGAAAGAACAGTAAGCTGTGTACGGACCGCAAGATTAACGGTAAGGTTACGAGACCGATTTATCGGTCTTTCGGGGCACAGCTGTTTAAGGGCTAGACCGATATATCGGTCTTTCGGGTTCAAGAGGTTAATATGTTTTTGTAAGGACTAAAATCACCTTGACCTTCAACATCAATGTAAATATATGAATGATCTGTCTATCATCTCTAAATACAAGTTTGTACTTTGTATTTCTCATAGTTTAGGATCAAGGTCACTTCAAAGTACCTATACTAACTGACTTTGGACAGCTCCAGTGAGCTTGACCTTGAAGTGAGGTTGACCAAATTTGTATAGTATGTGCGTCTCATTGATATCAGCACCAAAGAATCGTAAGTTTAATATTAATAACTTAGAAAAAAGTTAAATTTCGGGGAAAATGATCTTTTTTTAAAACTAATATTTGTTGACCCTATGACCTTGAAGTGAAGTCATTCATTCACTGATCATTTGAAACCAAGAAACTGGTTGTGATAGTTGAAATAGTTTGTGAGATATTAATCCATTTGCAAGGTTTGTACAGACAGTTCACTGCATTCATGGTTGTTGCTTTAGGTCCAGCAGACTCTTTTGAGCCAAATGAGGACCAGAAAGATGTTACTTTAAAATATTATAAAACTATTTAAATCTTACAAAAAAACAATCCTGTTGTACAGACGGTGGACGGCAGATACACAACGGAGGAACTGACATTTTATTGGATGTCATTTTTGGAGTATTTAGGACTCATCCTGAACAGATTTGCAAAAATCTTGACTTTTTTGGGAGGGGAGGGAGGGGGGGGGGGGGGGGGGGGGGGGGGAGAGGTGTGTGTGTGTGTGTATGCAGAGTACATAGACTTACATTGCTATGCCTGCAAGTCAAAAAATTACTTGAAACCCAATCAGTACTAATATAGACACCTGGACATACAATGACCATTACATGGTGGCTTGGTGTTTGATGAAGACCTCAGACAATTATCTGCAGTTAATTATTTGCTGAATTGCTATTTCTTCAACATTTTCCTTGTCAATATTATAATAATGCAATAGATAACAAAAGGTCTTTCCAGTCGATCAACAGGCAAGCAAAGTAGGCACTGCTCCAACATGGAATGACAAAGCATGTTGCAAGTAAAGACACAGATATATATACACAAAAGATCACAACAAGCTCAAAAGTTGATATTGTGATACTAATGTCACTTTCCATGGGAAATCTTCCTTTGGGACGGTGAATTAAGAGTTCATTTGCTACTTCGTCGGTAACAAATTCTCAAGAATCCTTTTGTGATTTCCACTGGAATGATCTCTTCAAGGCTTTTCCTGTTTGATCCTCTTCATGGCCAGCAGCTTAGCCACTGACGGTTCGCCGTCTGAATCCGAATCCAACTCCACTACACCTCGGTGAGCTGGAATCTGCCTAAAGACGCCGTCCTGGATTGCTGGATTACTGCCTTGGGTAGGACCAGATGGGACAGTCCAAGTAGGGGATGGAGAAATGGAAGTGGAAGAAACATAAGATGAAAACATGGAAGTGGACGACAGAGTGAAGGCTGTAGTGGAAGCAACAGTGGCTCCAGAGATGGTGGGGACAGTGGAGAAAGAGGAAGAAGCGATGGGGACAGACACCACACCACTGGTCGGGTCCACAGGGAGGGGGATGTTGAGTTGTATGGGGGGACCGTTAGGGTCTGCGCTGTTGGGCAACAAGAGGACCAAGCCTTTATTGTCAGCAGACGGCAGAGCAAGAGCCACAGAGGGCTGAATACGGCCCAGGCCTGGAATGGACGCCTGAGAGAGGTTGGGCATGGGCAGGTTAACCATGGAGGACAGGGAAAATCCTGGCATGGACAACACAGATTGTGAAGGCACCGGCAGTTCTTGTTTGACATGTGATGGCACCATCACTGGTTCCCCACTGGAAGAAGCACCATTTACATTCTCTGACACAGGTACACTGTTGGCATGCGTGTCTGTATTCAAGGCATTAGCAGGAGGAACAGGAAATGAGCTTTCAGAACACAGGACTAAGTCAACAGGTCGGACTTCGGTCACAGCAGGTGGTTCTCTCGGAGAAGGAACCACTGATGATGTTCCAACCTTTTCAAAATCAAAATCAGTCTTTTGAGCAATGTCTTCATCATTACTGTCAACATCAAATGAGGAATCATTCACATCATCTTTAACAGTGACTGTATCTCCTGAAGGAATCTTGCCATTCTCAGAGACAGGAAGGGCAGTGTCTGGAGTACAGTCACTCTGAGCCTCACCATCGCTCCTAATGCCAAACCCATTCAAGGATCCTGCAACATCCTCACAACCTCCCACACCATTGTTGACCAGCCTGGCATCTTTCTGGGTTTTTTGGACAGATGCTTTGCGGGCTTTCTTTGGTCCTGTGGGATCTTCCGCATTTGACTTTGATGCTCTTTTAGCTGCCTTTGGAATACTTGATAACAGAGAACTGTCTGTTTCTGCCTCTGTGACTGTTGGTGTGTCGATTGTGCCATTCATTGAAGACACAGCACTGATATCTACGGAGGTAACCTCAGCACCATTTTCACCAAAAATACATTCTACATGTCCATTCATGACAGAATCAGTGTCCATATCAACCAGAGACACCGTCTTCTTTTTCCTTTTTCGCCCCTCAGTAATTTCGGCACCACTGTTAATGTCCACTGATGTCTTTATGAAGTTGTTTCCATTGACGGTAGCATAAGCGGCAGCTGATTGTCTGTTTCTTTCCTGCACTACAGCATCATCATCAAGGAAAAAACTGCTGCCATTCATGCTTGAGGTACAGGGCATTTCGGATGCTGCCCTTTTCCTCCTCGGGTGGTCGACGATGGATTCCTGCTCCAGGTAGGCGAGACTCTGGCGCTGTTCTTCTCCAAGACTGTCCAAGTCCCCCCTGCCGTGTTGTTTCAGCTCTTTCACCATCTGCCCCATCACTGCCGCATCATCCTCATCGGACATGTAGCAGCCATCTATAGAGTGCCTTGCATCATCCGCTTTGCTGTAAACAGACAACAATATGTATGGAAAAGTAAATCTATTACCATCAGATGGATTTAAAAAAATCAACCAAAAAAACCAACAAAACCACAATAAAATAAAAAACAAAAACACAACAGAAAAAGCCCCAAACTAACAAACCCAAAACAAACAAAACGCATACAACACCCAACAACTAAAGATATGTGCCAGTTTTTAATACTGATCCACAGCAGTCAATTGACCAACCTTGTGTTGCCAATTGGGTACTTCTTCTGGTACTGCAGGTCCACCATAGTATTGATCATCAGTTTGCGACGGAAACGGGGAATTCTGGGCCGCATGGCAACCTTGGGCTCGGTTTCGCTGTTTGTGCAGTGGCGGGTGGAACTGGGGAGTATCCGTTTCTTGTTGATGGCGTCTTTGTAGGTCTTGCGTTCCTTGAAACGCGAAGAGTGGCGCACAGGCCCTGAGGATGGTGCCTTTTTTAGGTTGTACTTGCCTCGCTTCCTACCACGCCTTCCACCAGTACATGAGGGTCCAGGCAGGCTTTCAGCAGCCTCAGTTTTCACAATGGTAGCGCAGGGTTTAGCCGCCACAACAGCCTCATCACCTGCCTGTTGCAGGCTCCCTGCGAGCAAACTGGCCACAGTGGGTTCTGTTGGGTTGTTGCTAGCTTCGGGGTCATCAGAATCAGGGTCAAGGGTCACCTCTGGATTCGGGTCATTTTCATCTGCCAGCAGTTCTTGGACTTGCCTTAGAACTGAAAGGAAGAAAACAAAATTTGTACACGCCAAAGAATATTGTTCACGGCTGAAACTGGGTCCTCTGTTTACGAGTTTTCAGTTTCTGCCAGCATGAAATCTGATCTGCCCATCCACCTGCTCTTAGCACTGATGCCAGCCTTTCCCTCCCGTTTTTTTAAGCGGTCTCCTCTTTGTCTCTGTTAAGGTGTTCATTTCTGGTGTTGTGCTTGGAATATTTTCATCTGTTTTTCTATTTTATTCAGAAGAATTGCATATTTCTGACAATTATTTTTTAAAACTTGGTTTCTATAGTGTTTGAAGCACCGAGTAAAAGTTATATTTTGGTGACTGTTGTGGTATTTAAGAAGAAAAGTGCTAGATAATGTGGTGTGGTGTGGTACTTTGTGGTACTGTTTTCTCTGTTACTGTGAATGGTAAGAACACATTTTTGGTGAAGTTTGACTTCAATTTCTGTGATCACTTGCATTTTAAGTGATTTGAAAGTTGTTAACATTGTAAGATATAACTTTTGTGCATTGAAAAATATAAGAAACGAAATGACTGATTAATTGTGAAAGATGTTATTAGTGATTTTAAAGTGTGGCGTTTTTAAGGTTTCAGTACCAGGCTCTGTTGACTGTGTGAAACTCTGAACAACTTATGCAAACAGCATCAAATTTAATGCACTAACTTGTTCAAATAGCTTCTACAAAAGTTAAGATACTTGATCATTGACAGTACTGCCGAAGGATTTTTCATGTGCACTACATGGATATTTTACAAGTTTGGAGAGGACAGACACATAGGTTCTGGTAGGATCATTTATTTCATGCATTCACATGCAGCTCACACTGTGTTTTTGTATCATTGTTTGAGTATTGTTTTCGTTTCATTTTAAATTGCACAACTTTCTCTCTCTCTCCTCTTCCCCCCACCCCACCACTTGCTTTCCTGCTTGCACATTATTCTGTTAGTTTACATAGATGATTGTTTATTTTAATAATAATTGTATACATTTACATGCATATATGTATTTGTATTTCTTTAATATTATTTTCTGTTTGTATATAGTTTATCTACATATATTTATCTAAATATTGTTTTAGATTATTAATTATTTCTAACAATGACAGAAAGTGTGCATACTCTCCCTTGCTTGTTGAACTCTAGATTAAAAGACTGTTTTGGGGAAAAACACAAATATCCTAAATTGAAAGAAAGAAAGAAACATATTTTGAAATGGACACACACACAATTTTTTTGGTTTCATTTTCTAATGCAGCTTATGCTTATTTTTGGGGGGTCAAATCTTGTACGTTTAGGTCAACATGTTTTCACGCGCATACACTACAGCAAAATTAGCAAAAGTCTTGCACAGTGTGCTGATTTTATCATTTTCTGACTGAGCAGGACGGGAGGAAATCCAGCCCAGCCTTGACTCAAACAGAGAGTGGAACGCTCTGACTGCTATCAATAAACAACAGGGTATTAGTGTTCAGCTGCAGTCGGCTGGATGATGGCTGCCAAGGGGGTAGGCTTGTCTGCTGGGTCAGGGGTCAAAAGTAATATGATCTCCTCCACTCAGAGCTCGAAATAGAACAGTTGTGTGTTCCCCCCCCCCCCCCCCCCCCCCAAAAAAAAAAAAGAGAAAGAAGAATAAGAACAATTGATAAATGCAGAAAAAAGGACAGCCCCTCTCTAAAGTAAAAAGTCAAAAATACAAAAATAATACAACAAATCAATGACAATGAAATAAATCTGGTCTCAACAAATCAATGACAATGAAACAAATCTGGTCTCACTCACTTCTTCGCTCCCGGTGCTTTTTAATAATGGCTGCCTTCTCTGCTCTGGTCTTGTTAGCAAACTTGTAGAACTGCTTGGACTTTAACAACGGCAGTCTGAAAAATCATCACAAAGTAATTAGAAAATATGATATGCCATATTATGAAAACATTTTCCCGTTTGCCCTAGGAAAAATGGAAATTCCAAGTTACACTAGCTTTCCCCCAGTAATTCCAATAACCACTAGTAAAATTCCGAATTGTATTACATTCCCATTCTTCCTGTGACAAATATATACTTTTAAAAAGTGTAATGCATTCTGTGAACGACTCATGCCGTGATATAATGTATACATGTGTGTAAAATGTTGCCACCAGCGTGATCCACAATAAAATACAATATCATGATTTTGAAAAAAGAAACACTTACTTTTTTTGGGATGTCTCGAAGTTAGGGTGGAGCAGGCGCTCCATACGACTGGTTTTGCCGCCGGCCTTGCTGGCATAGTCTGTTCGTACAAACGGTGGATAGACTGTGGACAGCAATGCGGGCCACATAAACACGGACTGGAATCTGGCCTCCAACAGCTTGTAGTCATCCGTTTTCCTCAGAGAATCCAGCACCTGTTTGGAGAACTATACTGTGAGACAGTATTAATGCAAGCTAAACTGTATAGCCCTGGGCACTAGAACTCTTTCTTGTTTGCAATGCACAGAAAGACATCAGCAAAGTTACACACACACACAGGCAAACACACGCCATACCGTAAAGTCAAGCGCTTTCTTTTCAGCTGGCTCTTCCGTTGGAAAGGGTGGTGGTTCAAATACCCCTTGCTTCCTGTACAGTTTGCTGCGCTTGAAGCTGGTTTCCTGGCTCACACGGTTCATCATCTTGTTCAGGTCCATGGTTCCCCTGCTCAGTTCCTGAACCGCCATGCCGGCTCGGATGAGACGAGCCACTTGGTTGTCGCGCTTGGCAAGGTAGTAACTCAAGTTGTAGTAGGAGCCTGAAGTGTACGACATCATCATAAGCCGCACAACATAACAATCTTTAAATATTTTTGCAGATTTGTTTTTTTTTAAAATAATAAATAAAGAAGGGTAAAGCCCATAGGACTCACATGCTCCTCATGGCACTTTAATAATAATAATAATAATAATAATATATTATATTATATAATGCGCAATTCCAAACAAAAAAGTCTGTTCAAAGCGCTCCCACGCATACTCTCACAGAAACACTCGCAGAATAAGAGACTGTACAACACACTAAAACATGGAGTATATAAAAAGAATTAAATAAGTTTTTTCTTTTTTATGAATAGGTTTAAACTACATACATCTAACATATGCCCACACACAAACACACACAAAATCAATATAAGCAGCCAAAACAATATCATAAAATGTGTACATATACACATATCATGTCCAATACAATTAAACAAAAGTATTTAAAAAAAAAAGTTAACATGAAAACGAGTACCCAGAAAAAATACTTTAAAAAACAAACAGTAGCATTAAAATACAAAGTGATACTGGCTTTGAATTTGATCTTTCTATGCTTTTGACCTTGAGATGACCTTGACCTCCAGCTCCAAATACACTCATATAATATCAAATAAGCTACAGCAAATTTTATTATGCCAAAACCTGACCTTCACGTGACCTCTCATGCTCATGTATGATCAAATAACCCAATGCTATTGCATACTATGGGTTTAATAGAGCTATTCTAATGTATGATGACATTCTTTGTATATTTTAGCAAGGTTTAAAGTGATCTTGACCTTCAAGATCACGCAAAAATGGAACATATATAAAAGTTCAATCTATCATCTTTAAATACAACAAGTTTAACATTTATATCCCTCATAGTTTTGGGTCAAATTCACTTCAAAGTACATATACTAACCGACTTTGGACAGCTCCAGTGACCTTGACCTTGGTGTGAGGTTGACCAAATTTGCACAGTATGTGTGTCTCATTAATATGCATCATGCTTCAAAGAACTGTATGTTCAATATTAATAACCTAGTAGAACTTCAAAGAATTGTATGTTCAATATTAATAACCTAGTAGAAAAACTAGAAGCACAAAGCCCCCATAACTCACATGCCCCTTACAAAACTTGCAATGTTTAACATGAAAATGAATGCCTAAAAAAAAAAAAAAAATTGAAACAGTAGAAATTTTGTATTTTGGGTGAATACACTGCTATGCATGTTAACCAAAAAGTGAAATTTTGTCAAAGGCATTTTTAAATAACATTTGTTGACTGTTACTTGATCGTTTATCGAGGCCACATGGATATATACACCATCTTACCAAGTTTGGTTGTAATAGTTGAAATAGGTTCTGAGATATTAATCCACTTGCATGTTTTGCACAGATGGCGGACAGACAGACGGACGAACAGAATTTTTTTTTTTTCCCTAATGTCATTTTTGGACTATTTAGGACAATTTTGCACAGATTTGCAAAATCAAGAGATTTGCTTGTGTGTTTTTTTGTTGAGGGGTAGAGGGGGGGGGGGAAGGATGGAGGGGAGAGGTATGGAGATAGTGTGGATTGGATACATAGACTCCAATTGCTAAACATGCCAATCAAAAAAACACAGGAAACTCAGATATTTTGAGGGATACATACTAACAACTGCTGCAAGCATATATATATATATATATATATTCAGATGAATAGAAGAAACTGCTGGTAAAGAAAACCAAAGAGCTGGTGTTTGATGAAAGGAAATCTGAAGCTAAATTTGTCCCCATTATAATTGCTAATGAAGCTGTTGAGCGGTAACAGAAACATTCAAATACCTTGGTGCAGTACTTGATACTAAGCTAACTTTCAATTCTAATGTAGATTTTATCTACAAACGAGCACAACAACGCCTTATTTGCTAAGTAAACTAAAAACATTCAATGTCAGCACAAAAACACTAGGCACAGATTACCGGAGCCTCATTGAGAGCATACTGACATACAACATAGTATGCTGGTTTCGGAGTCTAGGAGTTAAAGATCATTCTAAACTTGCCCGTGTGGTCTGCTTAGCAGGGAAGATCATAGGCAGTGTTCAACAACCCCTAGAAGAGCTATATCATAGAGCAGTGCGCAGGAAAACAAGTCGCATTCTATCAGACAAATCTCACCCTTTGTTTTCAGAGTTTCAACCCCTCCCCTCAGGTCGCTGGTATGTTGTACCAATGGCTAAGAAGAACAAGTTTAAAAGATCCTTCATCCCCGAAGCAGTTTCACTTTTGAATTCCAAAGCCCAAATCTTCTACTGTAGCACCTAAATGAATGTACAACTGTTAGTTCTGAGTGTGGGTGTGGATTGGTGGTGGGTGGGGGGAATATGGTGTGCCAATGTACAATGTGGGGGTGGGGGTGGGGATGAGTGAGGGGGTGGGTGGGGTAATGAAGTGAATGTTGTGTAGCAGTATGACATACATATATATAGTCATTTTACTTAACACCATAATTGTCACGAATGCTTGGATGTTATCTGCTGAGCTATGATATTCTTATTTAGTAGATTGAATAAATTTGTTCTAGTCATATAACATGTAACTTGTTATTTTAATGATCCTAACCATTGTTATGGTACTGTTATATGTAATTTAGTTATGAGATAATCAACCTGCTCAGTTGTGCCTTTGCTGTGTATTTTATTACTAATAAATATGTTTTAAGAATGTTGCTACTGCACTGTATTATGTAATTGGTTGCTGACTGTCATCTATATATAGGTGAATGTAGAATGTCATAGTCATACCTCTACCTTTTAAGCTCTGCCATTATAATCATGTATAGGCCATGATATGTACAGTTTAAGACAACAACTTGTGCTGTCATTATATTATTTTGTGTGTGGGAGTGTGTGTGGGAGTATGGGTGTGGGTGTGTGTGTGTGTGTTTGTGTGCTTTCTCTGCGTGAATGGAAAATTATTAGTTATTATTGATGTGGGGATTGGATTGTGAATGTCTATATTTGATTGGAATTTAACCCTTTGAACCCGAAAGACCGATATATCGGTCTAGCCCTTAAACAGCAGTGCCCCGATAGACCGATAAACCGGTCCTGTAACCTTACCTTAGTCTTGCGGTCAGTACAAAGCTTACTGTTCTTTCTAGTACTTGCTGTTTGGAATAGGGTTATTGTGAATGGGCTCAGAATTGGTGGGGCATCCAGGGTTCAAAGGGTTAAGGTTGCAGCTGTGCCATTAGAAATGTGTGTGTCTCTGCTGGTTGTGTATATAAAATGGATATATTGCATGCTTCTTGCGGACGACGAGCCAAAGACAAATTTCTGTATGTGATGAACATCAGACAATAAATAAAGTTATATTGTATTGTATTGTATTATCACTGCAAACTGACCTGCTGTCTTGATAAGGCCCAGGCGCTTGAGAAGCAGTTCTCGGAAGCTTGTTACAGTGGTAGCAGTAGGAGGTAAGTTGGGTATCGTCCGGTTGGTGGTCGCATTAGACACGCGCTGGTGTCCGCTGGACTGCAAACCACTTGGACCAGGGGTGGAGCCATTGCTGGTGGTAGGGCCAGTGATGGAGAAACCCAGATGAGCAGATGTTGTTGATGCATCGCCACCAGCTTGTGGCCATGGTGGAGAAAGAAGTGAGGTTATGTGACTCACCGTAGAGTTTGAGGCATCGCCAGCACCTGTGATAAGACCTTGGTTATCACCGCCTGCAGAGGCTGGAACAGGCACACACTTCAGCTTTGTTGAGTCAATTCAAACTGAAGACATTTCAGGCAGAGGTTCACTGTTCACATTTAGGCAAAGATCAGGCTGGGGAACAGTCGAAAGCAAAAATCTCTTAAATCCGGCCATGGTCCAGGGGCCGCCGTAAGGCCCCTGGTCAGGTCCAGGGACGAAGCCCCTGCGGGGGGATCTGGTGGCGAGCTGAACGTTTCATAGCATGTACACCCAAAAAGAATGCTTTTTGTGAGAGATAAACGTGGATGTTTTTCATAATATTCATCATGTGTTCATAAGGACATTATCATTAGTAGTAGTATAAGTAGTAGTAGTAGTTACCCATGACATGGACTGTAGTTACACTTTCGCCATCTTTTTTAGCCATTCCCATTTCCACATGTTGTTGATTTCCCCTTCTTCAAAAGGGTCTCCGCGGTTAATAATACGTGAAACACACGACTTGACCATGATAGTATAGTGATTATAAACTAACAATGGCGGACAGTGACAAAGGACTGAACTTCACTTGAACCGCCAAACGTTCAACATCGCCTTCGCCCGCTGTAGTCAAGTGATGCTAGTAAGCCCTACTGGGCAGTGAATTCAATGTAACAATAGCGGGCGCGGGCGGCACTTTTAGTTCCTAGAAAAAAAAAGCTGGACACGGACATGGATCAAGACTTGGACTTGGATAGATTGCGTTTTGTGATTTTTTTTTTTCTCAGACCTCTATTTAATTTTCTCGGGAGTGACAGTACCTTTTCTCGGAAAATCGCGTATCCGAGGAGAGTTCCCCAGCCTGAAAGATCATATATATATATTCCATTTCTTTCTTAATCTGTAGGCGTGAGGTCTGTCTAAACTGCTTTCATATTATATACTACTATCAACTGCCTGTTCCTAAACTATCCAGCAGACTTGAGTTTTCTTCCAACACGGTACCTGCCAAAATGCACACCAAAAAGATCGAATTCCTGCATCATAATAATAATTTATATTATAGGGCGCCAAAAATCAGACAAATGTTTGCTCAAAGTGGTCCAATGGCTTACCACACAACATTATCTAGGAAAGAAAGCCAAAGACCACAAAAGGTGTAGAGTTGCTTTGTTTGCTTTATTACTGGCTGCTGTTGACTCACCATCAAGATGACCATTCTCAGCAGCATTTCTATTATCATCTTTGATCACTCCTTCCTTCCTCTGTGCTGCACTTTCCATAACAGCCTGCTCCATGCTGACTTCAACCGGACTATTATGTCTGACTGCTGGTCTGCCAGAAAGAACCAAAAAAAAAAACCACAATAATTATCAATATCAATTCATTATCAGTTAAACAGGCTCAACCCAAAAACTCAAAACACTTGTTTGTAAAGTGGAATGCATACTTATCATTGAAAGGCTTTCAGATTGTATGAAATTGGAAGATCAATGATTAATGACGCACTCAATTTTATGGAAAGTATTGAAGCGAAATAGAACACTCGTCTATTTGCACACAGCAATCTGTCTGACTACACAGGCAAAACTAAATGTCAGACTGTCGAACCTTGAACGAACAAACAAATAAAAAAGAGCATATTAAATCAGACTGACTCAACAATCGAGGAAATTATATAATTATCAAACCTTCAATAAAAAACAAAATATGTTGGAAGCTTTACCTTGACGAACTTTCTGATTCTGAAGGCACTTCCATAACTCTGTGACTCTCTGCCTTTCTCTTGGACTTTCCCTTGGGCACGGTTCGGACGTTCTCAAAACCAGCTGTAGAAATTTTGTTGGCCATGGCAACATCTGGCGGAGGTTCAAAGTCCACGTGCAGCGACTCGCGTCTGGCCAGCCACTCCAGCAGCTCATAGTCCTTTTGTTTGGTGAACTGGTCAAAGGACATTCCCAGGGGCTGGCCGCCCATGCTGAATGGATTGTTTGTCCCAGGTTTTTCTTCCTGAAATGAATAAACTAAGCAATAAGTGGATGAACGGATGAAACCCTTTCTTACTTTTCTCATTTTGTTCTGAGTTTAGCATCTTCTGAGACCATTGTCCATGCCAGACACATCCTTTCTGACATGTAAAAGCCATGGAAAAACAACTAAACAAATAATGACAGCAGGCAAGCAGGTATCTTAAAAGCCAGAATGTGCAACTGACCTAGTCCATAGTGACCCAACCCAAAATCCAGCCGTCCTACAAAATATTCCTATCCTATATCTATAGCCTATAGGATAGGATATCCTAACTCGAAAGTCGTTGGGGCACCACAGATGATCGTTTAACCCTCTAAGCCCCACAGGAGTCTAAGCCTTATCTGCTTCTATTTCCTAGGTCAAGGCAAGTAACTCCGTCAAAATGCTACACCATGCACATACAAAATTAATTAAAAATGCACCACCCAAAATTATGATCCACTTATCATTATTAATAAATCAACCACATATTTTTCTTCAAAATGAAATGTTACACATACATTTTTACAATGTTTTGCAACTGGAAAAAAAATCTGAATGTCAACATTGCATACTGCACAACATGCAGCAATACGATCACTGACTCAAATAATAAAGCACCGATTGTTCATCGTTTTTGTTATTCAAATCCGACAGAAAAAGATCGCCAAAGTGAAAGTCCAAATCACTATCCTCTCCATCATTAACCTGTACCAAATCGGCCTCCTAAAATCCTTCAAATGGGTCATTTTCTTCATCAGATTCTGCAAGAATCTGACGCCATAATTCTCCGCCTCTCAAACTTCAAACTTTAATCAAACTTTGAAAATTCACTGTGTGCGTTCTACACACTCTAAAAATGCCGTGAAAACACCGCCGGAAACAGCAGGAAGTCACGATCACGTGTGCGAGAATCTCGCACGTTTGCTATAAATAGATTTCCACATGGCAGGCTCTGATCAGACCACGTCATTACCGGCCGCTACCGGTCGCTCCGCGAGTATGCACATAGCAAAAATATCGGTCGCTCCGCGCGTTAGAGGGTTAACCAGACTACTCCATCTTTCTCTGTCTTCAGCAACCCCCATGGCTTTGCTTAGTGTGAAGCCAGTCCATTCTTGAATGTTGTCCACCCACTTCTTCTTCTGTCTCCCTCTTCTGCCTCCTTGCACTGTGCCTTGTAGGATGGTCTTTGCAACGTCCGGTGCTTTGGTGACATGGCCATACCATCGGAGTTTCCGTTTCCTTCACCAATGTTAGCATGTCATCCTGTTGTCCAATGGCTTGTGTGATGGTCTGTCGAACTTCGTTGTTCGTGATGTTCCGGGTATAGGAAATGCACAGAAGTCTTCTGTTGCGCCTCATCTCCATGCTTTGTATTCTTCGTTGTAGGCCTGCTGTGAGGGTCCATGTTTCGCAAGCGTACAGGAAGATGGAGATGACAAGGGAGCGCAGCAGTCTTACTTTGGAATGTAGAATGATGGTCCTGTCTTTCCAAATGGGCTTCAACCTTGCAGCAGTAATTTGTGCGATCCTGGACAGGACTTCCTGTTGGGACCCATTGTCTGATACAATGGCTCCTAAATATTTGAAGCTATGAAATGTGTTGATTGGTCTTGGACTTTGATGTCCGTGTTGATGCCATTGGTGTTGTTGGTCATCAGTTTGGTCTTCTCTGCACTTATTTCCATTCCATAGGCTCTGGAGGTGGTGTCAAGCCTCTGTACCAGCTGTTCAAGTTCTTGTTCCTCTCCAGTCAATCCATCAATGTCATCCGCAAAACGAAGGTTGGAGATTGCTCTACCCCCTTAGCTGACTGTGCCTTCATGATCTGCAAGGGCATCTGACATGATGCGCTCTAGGAAGATGCTGAAGAGTGTTGGAGAGAGTAGGCATCCTTGATGCACACCGATTGTTGTTCTGAACTAGCTCCTGATGGCGCTGTTGTGGAGGACTGCACTAGTAGCCTTGTCATACAGGCTTTTGATGACTTCTATGATTTTAGGGCTGATGTTGTACACTCTCATGGTTGTCCACAGAGCTGCATGCCAGACTCGGTCAAACTCTTTCTTGAAGTCTACAAACACATGTTAGATGTTGTTGATGCTGGAGGTATTTCTCGCAGATTATTCAGAGGTTGAAAATCTGTTCAGTGGTACTTCGCCCTGCCCTGAATCCTGCTTGTTCTTGGGCTATGATTTGTTCAGCTTGGGGTTTCAACCTTTTGAGTATTATTTTCAAAAGGACTTTCCTGGGATGGCTGATGATGCTGATGGTGTGGTAATTTTTACACTCCTGAAGGTTAACTTTTTTTTGGAAAGAGTGATGACAAGCTACTGGGTCCATGGTGTAGGCCACTCCCCACTCTGCCAGATCTTGTTACAGATAATGGAGAGGGCGTCAATCATCAGTTCTCCTGCCTGAAGCAATTCTGCTGGTATGTTGTCCACTCCTGCTGACTTCCCCTTTTTCAGCGATTACACTGCTGCCTCAACTTTTTATCGGAGAATTGGGAGGATTTCTTCTTCTTCTCTGTTCTGGGGACATGCTAGAACTGATGGGTCGCTGTTTGGTGTGTGGTTGTAAAGGTCAGAGCAGTACTCTGTCCATCTATCCTTCTTGTTCTTCTGTTAGGAATATGCCAGACTTGCTTTGGATCGTGTAGACTGTGCTGTTTAACACTTGTCTTCCTGTTGTTGTTCTTGTCAGAGAACAGTCTAAACAAAAATACTCACTAACCCAGTAACAACTTGGACGCTGAAACCTATCTGCACCTGCTGACAAGACAATGCATAATTCAGTGAAACCAGACGAAAGTAAAGGTCAGTTAGGAAAACTGGAAGAGCCGAGTGCTATCAGCATTCCTGGCCATGCACAGCATTCATGATCAGTGGCAAGTCCATTCAATGGATAAGAGACATTGATGATCAGTGGCAAGTCCATTCAATGGATAAGAGACATTGATGATCAGTGGCAAGTCCATTCAATGGATAAGGGACATTGATGATCAGTGGCAAGTCCATTCAATGGATAAGGGACCACAGATCTTACCTTCTTCTTTTGATCGACTCGTCTGCTGCGGCGCACTCTCTTGCCATTGTCTCCGTCGTTAACGGCATCCTCCCCATGGTCCTCCTTGTTGAACTGGTCTTTCAGCTTGCGGTACTGCTCTGGAAAACCTTTCCTGCCCTCCTTCACCAGTGCTGCATGGTCCACGGCTAGCGACTGAGGCGGTAACAGATAGACAAATATTATACAGGTTGATAAGCTGCGTTACAACAGTAATTTCTTACTTCAGTGATTACTATATATAAAAAAAAGTAGTTCCCAACCTTCTCCCTTTACATTTTATTGATAGGAGTGAGGCATAGTTTATAAACAGAATGCATCTGGCAGGCTTGGGAAATGGCTTTGACTACAATGTTCACACATCTACAGTCACACAGAGGAATGTACAAGAAGAGTTCTCACACTCTTTCTCTTAAGATGGAAAGGAAGGCGTTTCGAATTGTGATACATTTTCAGAGGATTATTTTATGTCAATGTACCGAAAATGCTGGTGTCCAAACTTTTACAGAAGAACATTGCATGTAGTGATAAACACAACAATACGTAACTCTCAAGATATAAATAAAATGACTGGTGGTAATACTATCTGTACTCCATGTGCATTGTTTATTTAATACAGAAACTCTGGAAGGAAAGGATTATAAGATCTGTGTCTAGTCAGAAAGAAGGGGAAGTGACAACCGTAAGGATTCGGGAATGATGGAGATCACAATAATACCACTCCGCTAAGTCATGACATTCCCACTCCAATGAAGAACTTGCGTACCTTCAAGAACAGGTTGAGTGTAGTGCCCCTCAGTTCAGTTAACTCCTCTTCGCCCAGTCTCTGATCTCCTTTCAGATCCCCTGTTAAGAAAAAAAAAAAAAGATAAAACACATATAACAATATATAAATAAATAAATATAATAATAATAATACTGGATGCTATATAGGCGCCTTTCCCCAAATCAACCAGGTTTAAAGCACGGCGATCTGTACCAACATACACGCTCACCTGTCTCATCCACCATCACACACAACAAATACACATCCATCACTGAAACAGGTGGTATAAAGGTAGGGAGATTGCAATAATAATAAAAAGATGATAAAGAGAAAGAAAGAAGAGAAAGAAAGACAAGAAAGAAGAAAAAGAAAGACGAGAAAGAAGAGAGAGAAAGAAAGACGAGAAAGAAGAGAGAGCAAGAAGAGAAAAATACAAGAAAGAAGAAAAAGAAAGACGAGAAAGAAGAGAGAGAAAGAAGAGAAAGAAAGACGAGAAAGAAGAGAAAGAAAGAAGAAAAAAAAAGAGAAAGAAAAAAGAGAAAGAAAGACCAGAACGAAGGGGATAAAAAGAGAAAGAAAGAAGAGAATACAAGAAAAAAATGATGAAAAAAATAAAAAAAAATTTACAAGAAAAAAAGAAAAAAAAAGAAAAAGAAAGAAAGAAAAAAAAGAGATCAGTAAGAGGGAAAACAGGAAAAAGAAAAGCACAGCATCACAAGGTTGGTGGAATTTGCTAAATGCCAGTAAAAACTCCTACAGATTACTGATAGCTTTCAGCCCATTTTCCCGCCTGTTAACTTCCTGTAGACAATGCTCTTCTCCAGTTTCAGTCAATCCTGCTGTTTATTTCTCATCATTTTTTATTCCCATTTTCATCAACAGTATGAGTTGTTTGCTAGCTGGAGAATATTCAGGGGGACTACCAAATTTGACTGGGATATTAGCCAAGTGTCAAAATTAAAACGTCTGCTTTTAAAGGAGAACGAGAGAAACAAGAAAAAAATTACAATATAAAAGGGAGACAAACAAGTTTGTGTCAAAGACATGGAACATTATCTCAACAGAACATAAAAGCAAGCAAATAAACAAGACAGAAAACAAAGAAAGAAAGCCCAAAAAGATCAACAAAAAGCCAGAAACAAAGAAAGGAAAATAAACAACAACCACAGCTACAGAACAAAACCAACAGCCCTTACAAAAGAAGCGCCTCGGTCGTCCTTTCTTCAAAGAACGCTCTCGCAAGTTGCCTCGTACCACTTTGCGAAGCTCAGAATCCACTTTCATTTGCTTCTTAAGTCTGGACAAAAATAACACACACACAACACAATTAGATAATATTGCAGTTGCTAGAAAGTCTGTGGAAATATTTCTTCATTCTGGCACAGTATCCACAGTATTCCGAACACTAAGCAGGCATTGAACAAGTAGATGAAAGAACTATAACAAAAATACTGGGTGGGATTATATTGATGTTCAAATTTTAGCAGGTGGGGTTGAGATGAAGAACAAGGTTTAACGTCCTACTGCATGAGCTTTAAAGAGCAATCATCACGTCGCCATGTTTTGGTGAAAGTTGGGTAGGTCTCATTTTCTCATTATTCTGGGTGGTGCCTAGTCCTTTATTGCTATAATCCATTTTCTTGCCCAGATCATTAATTTCAAAGCAAACTTCATACGTGATGACTACTACTAAAATAATAGTAATAATAATGTAAATAGAGCATCGTCTTATAAATAAATAAAACACCTCAAAGTTCAAATACCTCAAACCCACTAAAAGATCTACATTGTTCACAGACACTTTACCATAGAAGGAATCATTGTTATCTTGATACTGTGTCAACACTAGTGACAGTACCTTGGTGTGATGATGGTGGGGCGCTTTCGAGGGTTAGGGCCGCGTTTTTGGGGCACGTGGACCCTCTTGCCTCGAGTCACGGCCAGCAAGTCCTTGACGGCAAGCTTGGACGGCAGATTGTGGATCAGCAGATCTAGGCGACTGTGCCGATTTTCCTGTTTCAATAGACATTTCCCATTGTATCATATCGTACAATTACAGTGAAGACCAGATAAATTAATATTCATTTATATTCAGATACTTTTGCCTCATCTTCTTCTAAACAGAGCACAAATAAACTCAACATTTTAAAAGAATATCTAATTGTCATGTTATCCAAATAGTGCTAGCATGGCCCACAAATGCATAAAGAAGAGACGGACGTATCAAGCCATAGTAGCTAAAAGTTTCCCATATGTCTCGGAACCTGGGACGCAAAAAGTAAAAGTGCCAGCAGCTTCTGGATCAGCAGCCAGACTACCAACAATAGTAGTAATAATAATGGTTTTAACAAAGATTTACCAAGAGCTGATCACGCTGCTGTAGAAGGCGATCTCGCTGAGCCAGACACTCCTGAGAAAGCTGTGCGATCTCGTCCTGCAGTTCATAGACACCAGTCACTGTGGTGTTGAGAGCGCCCGACACATTTCCCATTACTGCAAAACTGTACACAAACAAAACCTGTTCACACAGTGAAGAAGGCCAAAAATAACTGGGCGCCATGGCGATGCTTTCTCCATTCTTTTGTCTTGATAACTGGTTATGGTAACCTCCCAGACAATGCATGTATAATACAGAAAGGAAGCTGAAACTATCTGACTGCAAGACAGCACATTTTGATTGACAAATATTAATTTCAGCAACATCTAACCAACATTTTTAGTCTGGAATGAGTTACATAGAAAAAATATTATCTTTTTTTTTTCATTCCTTTGCATAAATGGAGTTTGTCTAATATCACAGATGTGAATAAATGTTAAAACTTAAATTAAATAAATAACTAGAGGGCACAAAGCCCATATGACTCATGCTCCTTATAAAACTCTCAATATTTAATATGAAAATGAGTGGCCAGACAATACAAAATGAAACGGTGGTATTAAAATGCACAGTAATACCGACTTTGATCTTCATATGCTCTAGACCTTGACCTCCAGCTCCAAATACACTCATGTATTATAAGATAAACTATAGCAAAAGTTGTATTATGTCCCAAAAATGGTGACCTTGTGATGACCTTGACCTTGGGATAAACTTGATCTTCATGTGACCTCTCATGCATGTATGATCAAATAACCCAATATTGTTGCATACTATGGGTTAAATAAACAGCCATTCCACTGTACAATAAACAATGTTTTGTATGTTTTTGCGAAGCCTAAAATGACCTTGACCATCAAGATCAACACAAAAACCAGGACATATATGAAATATCAATCTATCAACTCCAAATACAACAAAGTTTGAACTTTATATCTCTCATAGTTTAAGTTTAAGATCACTTCAAAGTCATTATACTGACTTTGGACAGCTCCAGTGACCTTGACCTTGGAGCGAGGTTAACCAAATTTGAATACTATGTGAGTGTCATTGATATCTATCATGTATAAAAAATAATAAGTTGTTTTTTTTTTAATTTAAAAAAGGTGAATTGTGAAAAATTGTCATTTTTTGACCAAAATTTGTTGACCTGTGACCTTGACCTTAAAGTAAAGTCATTAATTCACTTATCATTTACGAGGTCTCATGGGTATGCATCATCTTACCAAGTTTGGTTGTGATAGTTGAAATAGGTTCTGAAAAATGAATCCACTTGCAAGTTTTCCACAGACGGAGAAAATTTTTTGATGTCGTTTTTGGGACTATTTAGGGCTCATCTCGCACAGATTCGTAAAAATCTGAATGTATTTTTTGGGGTGAGTACCTAGACTCACACTGCTGACTGTAACTTGGCTTTAAGAGATTAGGGAAAAACAGTATGCATTCATTTTAATATCCCTGAGCCACGGCCGTGCAGCCCTGTGTAAAACTTGACTCTCTGCCAGCATGTGCAAGCTATTTTTAGGGAAGCTTGGAGCCCAGCGCATGCAGATCCAGATGCAGACGCCCGCGCCACGCTCTAAGCTAAGCACTGCAGTACACAGCTATGAGGAGTACGCGTGGAAACGCATGGCTCATCATCCTATTTTTGTGTACTAAAATTGATCGTTTTATGTGGAATATCCTTTGTATTGTGATAATGGTTTGCATTTAGTTACTTCCATATCTGTGTTTTGTGTTAGCATAATCTAAAACCACGAACTCGATTTGGTTTGTGTTATATTTAAGTCGATTTGACGGCAATAGCTGTTTGGTCCTGCACTGTAAGCTTACTAGCAGTGGACCAGTTTTACGTTTTCGAGTGTGTATACGTGTACATTGTAATTACACATTTGAATCCTTCTTACAATGTTCACCATTTGAAGTCCCTTAGTACAAAGTTTGAACTTTCTGGTGATGTGGTCGACATTATAAAAGCTCTTCTTGTGTTTGGTAGCTGGCCTCTGTAATTGCAGCGAATTTACGAAAGTCTCGTGGTGCTAATGGTGCAAGCAATAGGCACTCCATTGCATGCAGCGCAGCCGCCCGGCCAGCCCCCTGCCTGGCCCTATACAGTACAGAGCTTGACGCGCGGTTAAAGTAATTATAAGCTTCCAGGCGAGTGCCAGTTGCATAGCTTGTGCTGTGGGTCCCTGGCCGTTTCTCAGCTGGTTATAAGCAGTCCAGCCTGCGTTAAGGGACCCTACGAGGCGGAACTAAGGGAGTTTTTAGCCACAGTCTGAAAGTACTTGAATGCACGGCCGTGGAGCTGCCCTGATGGCGGGATGGACTATGGTTACACACATTACAAATAATTCTCCCCAGTTTGGCCATGCCTTACAGTTCTAGCTGGGGACTGAAAGAGAGAATTGAAAAAAAGAATGCATTATGTAAATGAAATATATCTACAACTCAGGGGAGAATATGAAGTCCATACCTGTATTTCTCTTTCAACTTGTCGATGTGTGACTCTATCAGTTTGTGGAGTTTGATGCGACGCTCCCACATCTTACTGCCATGCTGATTGGCCAGTCCAACTATGAAAGGAGGTCTAGGGACGCAAACCAGTCCTAGACACAGTCACAGAAAACAAGGATGAAAGACTTTAAGAACTGAAATAAAATAAGATCAAGCAAACCAAATAATACGAGAGGTGGAACTAGCTGTACTTTGACGAAAAGCTTTGCGTTTCCGTTAGCTGTAAGTTGTGCGTCAAAATTGCTGTTCCAGCTGCACAAAATCTCTAAGTAAAATAAATGTTTGCTAAATGAAGAACGACTAATGGTGGAATAGATACAAAACTATTAGTAAATAAATGTTTGCTAAATGAAGAACGACTAATGGTGGAATAGATACAAAACTATTAAATAAATGTTTGCTAAATGAAGAACGACTAATGGTGGAATAGATACAAAACTATTAGTAAATAAATGTTTGCTAAATGAAGAACGACTAATAGTGGAATAGATACGAAACTATTAGTCATGTAGGCAGATACGAAGGAGTAATACTGACTGCAACTACAAACTAAAGCAAACCGGCCACAGCTGTACCCTGTACAGAGCAAAATACAATAGAAAGAAAACTTACCTTTAGCAATGTCATTCTCCTGTTTCCGATAATCGTCAGGTAAAATGCCATATTTTTTTCTAAACTGTATCCAGTTCTTCTGGTGGGCCTCTGTTCGCATGTTGGCTGGTAAGTTGTTGCCTTGTAGCAGCTCTCTGTCACGTGACTGTGGTTACAAAAACACATTTTCAAGAATGGGTGTGCAGTTGAGTGAGAGTGAATTTGTTTGCTCATGCCCCTAACTTTCCATCCCATAATTGTACTAACCAACAATCTTACACTTTTTTGTGTCTGTTCCTTGGAATCTTTATTCAATTTCCTTTCATTTGATATAACTTTTATATATCTAGGTGTAATAGTTTAGCAACAATGGCATATATAATAAGGCATGTGTGTTTTTAATCGTAAGTCAAAATTTTCTTTAGCACAGAGCAGGAAAAACATGTCAGCAGGCTAAGGGTTATTGAGTGTGTAATAACACAGTCTGCAAATATTGGGTGGGTGCACTCCTTCAATATCACAACTTACATCTAATAAAAACACATTGCTGATGTCCTATTTATAAGAAGTCACTGAACATTATATTGTCTCTTTGGTTTAGAACTTTGCTGTCTTGTACCACATACTCTACACAACTTTTTCATATATTCACTGTGATATCCACTAAAATCAATGTCGGTAACATTTTCACAACACAAGTATGAACATTTACTACAGAAAACAAAAATCTATAATAAAACTAGATAAGTCCTACAATACAATTTTCAACTCGTATGCAAGCCAAGTGTCTCTCCTCTATTTCTAAAAATTTCTGTTTGAATCCGTGATCCAAAGGAGTATGTGTAAAGCAATCTCCAGGATGGGGGTGCTAAGCTAGGGAGTGGCTGTGAACCCACATGTTTATGGATGCTCTATCCTATTCCTGTGTAAAGCAATCTCCAGGATGGGGGTGCTAAGCTAGGGAGTGGCTGTGAACCCACATGTTTATGGATGCTCTATCCTATTCCTGTGTAAAGCAATCTCCAGGATGGGGGTGCTAAGCTAGGGAGTGGCTGTGAACCCACATGTTTATGGATGCTCTATCCTATTCCTGTGTAAAGCAATCTCCAGGATGGGGGTGCTAAGCTAGGGAGTGGCTGTGAACTCACATGTTTATGGATACGCTATCCTATTCCTATCCTATCCTGTAACTCGAAGGTCGTTGGGGCACCACAGATGATCGTTTAACCAGCGTACTCCATCTTTCTCTGTCCTGGATACCAGGGTCTGTTTATAGTGCTGAAGCTTCCATCTGTTGCAGTAGTAGCCAGTTCACTTTGTCCTAAAGGTACCACACTGTAGTTGTAGTGTTTGGAACCCAATATTTCAGGAAAACCAATGACTCAAATGTAAAGTATGCATTCAGTAAAGAGCATTCCTGGTAGTCAGGCATGCTAGAGTTAGCTGCTCTTGGCACACTCTGTGACCCGCTGATCTGGGACCAGCAGCAGGAAAGTGACTCAAGAGCTTATTCTAGGATTTTGAAGAAGTGGGGGCAGGCCCCCCTTCCTTAAAAAAAAGGGGGGAGATTAGGCCCCCCTCTGACCAAAACAGTGGGGGCGTCTTCTCGGCATATATAGGGTGTACACACAAACAAATATCCATATCTGTTTTCTCCCGTGATGTTCCCGGATAAACTGTGAAACAGTCAAGTGTCGCATTCTCTCCAAACAGTAAGTACACACAAATCGCAGACAAAATATATCACAAAATGGTATCTGTAACCTTGCTTTCACAACTGTTGCATAAAAGCTCTGCTATTTTAGAAGATCAGTCATGGGAAAACAGTGTGACTGTTTTCTTCACAGTTCCTCCACTGAATTCGAAGTCGAAAAGCGTGCGCTTTTTCGAAGCCATTCTGATTCTGATTGTAAACCAGTTCCAACCGGTCAGATTCATCAATGCCACACTCAGAAGAAAGGTGATTAGTCAAAAAGAATAGCATCGGCCAATGAAAATTTGAGACACATCGCATATACAAGAGAGCAACGTCCGTTTAACTCCAGTTTCCGCTACGCCCTAGCAGACGACAGAAACGTCACAGTAAAGCCCGCTTCGATCAAGACATGTAGCACGATATTTCCAATCTCCGTGGGATCGCGAACGCGCTCATCGAATTTCTTTGCGGGAAAAAAACTTTTTGTGCGTGATCCCGCGCATCCCGCGCCTAGAATAAGCTCTGTGACTGAGTGTCACTGAGAATGGAAAGGCATGCTGTGGATGCAATGTTTAAGCTCTAGTCCTATCTCTACAGGGCAAGATCATTACAACCTGTATTTTACACAAACCTTTTGTCTCCATTGAAAAAAAAAAAAGAAAAGTAAATATTTGTGACCATTCACATACTGACTGCATCTTGAACCAGTCTGACTTTCGCTGCCAGTCCTCCAAACGTCTGTATCGCTGAAGAACCTGGTTGTCAGTGCGCCCTGGTAATCCTTTCGCTATCTGACCCCACGCTGTTGAAAACATAAAACATAACGGGTGGATGAGAAAAAAACAAATTATGAAGCAGTTAATTATTTGTAACAACAGAAGGCACACAGCGTAAGATACCCAAAATCTGTCAGGCATTTGGTCAAATTATTTAAGTACAAAGTCCATTTTTTAGTTTATAGCAAGTAATTACTTGTTTTTCCTTTGTGTTAAACTTTTATGTTGATCCGTCTCATAGACAACAATCTTTTCACACGCATATGACTTCACAATACAATGTATCTCACTGGGCAATTAAGTATTTAATATAGATCTCATCACTCACCTTTGCCACCATATTTCTCCATAAGCTGCAGGAGTTCTCTGTCCTCTTCGTATGTCCAAGGCTTGCCCGAGATGTTGGGATCCAAACTGTTGTTAAACCTACAGCACAAACAAATGGATAAATAAATAAATACAAATTGAATTGCTTCTTTATTTCACACCAGCTCAATTCCTATGTGAACAGCACTTTTCAGTGCCTCTGCGTTTCGCTTGCTGCGGGCTATTTATAGCTTGCCTGCACTCCCCCTTCCAGTGAAAGGAAGCATCGGCGAAGCTATTTATAGATAGCTTGGCTGACCTAACCTCAAAATCTGAAAAGCTTAGGTTGAGCTGCTGTGATTGGCAGGTGTAAATAATCATTAGCATTTGTTTTCCATTCCATCAACATTTTGATTCAGTATGCGTCTCGTATTTTTCTTGGCTTCATTCTTTGAACTGAACTATTTGTTTATGATTACTTTCATTATTCTCTTATTGTTACTTTGTTTTGATTCATCACATCTCATATATGTATACTGGCTAACAAAATAAGTGAATAGTGGCCTCGTGGCACAGTGGGTTAGTCGCCGGTTTGCTTTTCCGAAGATCGCGGGTTCGATTCAGCAAGGGGCAAACTTATGCGACTTAGGTAGGAGACTATTAATATCACTGAGGGTGTTCTCCTGGTATTCCGGTTTGCTCTCTCCCTTCAATAATGGTAGTGGATGCAGGCAATCTAAAATTTCAAAAATAAAAATTTGATTTCCTTTCCATAATAACGATCTTCCTGCCTCTACATCACATGTTTGAGTGATGGATGTGTGGTTGTTGTGTGTGTGAGAGTGGGTGAAACATGTGAGCGTAGATGTTGGTACAGATCGCTGCACTTTGAGCCTCATTGGTGATTTGGGAAAAAGTGCATACATAGCATCCAGTATTATTATTATTATTATTAAATAAATAAGAAATGGTCATGCATACCTCTCTCTGCACTGTTCTCGAGTGCGACCTGGCACAAGTTCGGATACTCGCCCCCAGTTAAAGGAACCCAACAACTGTACTGCAGCCATCAGTTGCTGCATGAAGAACAGACCAACACACAAAATTAAAACAGGATACAGAAGGCTGCATGCCAAATATTTGTGTTATTTATGTTTATTTATTTATGTATTTTTTATAGTTATCTATATATTTAAAAAAATCCAAATATTCATGTTTAAAAAAAAAGTTATTTATGCATTTATTGATCGATAAATTTACTGACCATGAGTTTTGTAATTCTTGTACTTAAACTTGCTATATGACGTACGCAACTCAAATTAATGCAAAGTGTTATGCAAACACACTAAATTTTATTGCGTGATACAAGCATTTTTGCTGTATGTACTCCAAATTCTGTCTGTGCATTACATGAAAGGTTATACTTGAGATTAGGGTGCTGAAAAAAAAAGATAAAAAAAAAAGACGAAATATCCATGCAACTAGATGATTGTTTGCATCAATCTTTGCCACCAAGTACGGAATAAATAAAAAATTTAAAATAATTAAAATAATAATAATAGCAATAATAAATATAATATAAACTAAAACGTACAGCATCTTCCTGCTCTGTCCACAGCCCTTTGTTGATGCTGGGGTCCAGTTTGGTGAAACGCTTGTAGCACTGAGCACTACTCCGACCCTCCATGAACTGCGACACTGCACTCAGCACCAGCACAACACAATTGTCAATAACATTGCTCATCGTTGGGGATAGAGGTCATGGATTAATTACATGTAGTAACAATCAACAGTGGACAATCTTTTGAGCGCAACAATCACATCAACTTCACAGCTTCTTGTCATTGTCATCGCTGAACTCATCATGAAGTCGGCACTTCTAATGCAACATTGTATCACGTATATGAGTGACATTTGACAATGTAATTGCATTTTGGGTATAAAGATCGACTTTGCTTGTCGCTTATAGTACGGTCGAACTGATAAAATTATCTCCCATCCAAATATCACTCATTTACATGTCCATCTTTATACCCAAAATGCAAATACATTGTCAAATAGAGTTGTTCTTAATGCCCAATGGTTGTCCCCTACTTATGGAAAAATTTGCCTGCACAACAGGACCCTCTAGTGCCCTAGCTCAGAAAAAACTACAGTTTTTATCGATCCAGTCAGGCAGTCCTTGTCAAAAAGTATGTCTGCGCTGGGCAGTCCACAGATATCAAGCACGACAGCATCAGACAGGCAAGATGTTTTTGCTGATAGGAACAATGACATGGAGGTACTGTACACAATAACTTAGACTGACCTTTGTTCCAGTTGAAGTGCATCTGCTGACATCTCTGGACAACATCAATCAGGTGCTTCTCTTCCTCCGGAGTCCATGGCCTGATAAACAAAGCATTACACAATTACAATCAAGCTGACAATGAACAATGAAGAAATAAAAACTTATTGAAGTATAACTAAATAGACAACGAAACTAAAGATCTTCTGGAGTGTAACTAAACAGACAATCAAACTAAAGAACATTTATTGTAACTGAATGGACAATGAAACCAAAGAATGTGATCAAACTAAACAACTTCTGAAGAATAAAATAAACAATGAAACTTCTGAAGTTTATCTAAAACGACAATGAAACTGAAGAACTTATGGAGACTAAATAAATTGTCACTGAAATTAAAGAACTTCTGAACAGTAACTATATAGACAATGAAACTGTTTGGAATTGACCAATACAACTTTTGTAATAAAACATAATGTTAAATATCAGCACAAAAGACATTGCAAATACTGTATGATGAATATGTTCTTTCCAATGACAAAAATAAATAACTACAAACTTTTGATAAAGCAATAAACCAAACACATAAATAACAATAAATAAATAAAATTAATAATGAATTAAATACAAATTACACACTTTTCAATCATCTCCTGATTCAGATGCTGCTGGTAGTACTGTAAGCACTGGAATGCCGTCCTCCCAGTCTGAAACAATGAACGCAGGTTATATTTCTGCTGAAAGAGAAAAAATACAGGATCACACAGGAAAATAGTTCTTAACATTAATCACTGATCAAGACAAAACCACCAGTCTCAAACTTCAGCCTCATCCCTACATGATCTCAATCTGCAAAGCAGGCAGAACTGTTTTTAGCTTGATTGATTGGGTTTGTCGACAGAAACAATACTGTGGATGAATTCAGTTGCTACCAGAGGTGAGGGCATAGCAAAACATAGAGTAGGTAGAACCAGCCTTACTACGTGCAGCGCAACCATGCATAAAAATCGCCAATTTTTACCATTTTTATCTTGCTCTATCTTGCAATCTGGCAAGCTTTCATTCATGCCGTTTGTATTTTAATAAAGAGTAATTCTTTTACTTTTTATGTGTTCTATTTATTTGTGTGTTAACGTCTGAAATAATGTGTACCAACAACGAACAGAAGGGTAGCTAACGCAGTCTAAAAAGCGAGCGCCGGCCATTTTTAACTACAGCCGAACAGAGCGATATTTCTTGACCGTTTTCAAAGGTTTTCAAGCAGTCGACACACGCTGTACTAGGCTATTTTTAGTATCAAATTAAAGCGCACGATGTGAAGAAATAGTTCTTGAATATGCCTCGTCGTTTTCATCACTATTTTAGCTTTTTTTTATATTTTTTCTGAAAAACAACGCAGTTTTTTCAATTTTTACGAAATCTAGCGTCGGAAAATATGTCATTCCTAGCAAAAACCGAAAGATAAATTCATTCTCGTTCCAATGACCTATAAGGTTAATGTATTCATGACCTGTCGACGCGACAACGTGAGATTTAAAAGGTCAGGAGATTTCGATTTGCACCGGTAATGGCGGACGATGTGATGTTAAAGTTCTGGTTCGGATATCAGCTAACAATTACGTGAATATACACCATTCTGAGTAAAATAAATGCTGTCTCCTGTTAGTTCGATTATGAATTGATCAGGTTTAATTGAACTTTGCTGTGTTTTTTTTACAAGAAAGTTGATAAAGTGCGATCGTGAGATCGTAGTGGCAATCGAAAATTTGGCTTTAGACTAAACTAATGCAGTGGCCACATCGCATACTTAAGTGTAAAATACGGGGTAAAATAATGAAGTTTACCACCGAAAAGATGTATCATTGTTTTCCTTAAGTGTTGTACTGCGTATCTATTTTTTTCAGAGTTTAGATGATGTCGAAATCAATGGATCATTATTTTCATTTCCGCGTGGTGCGACCGGCACTTAATTTTGTACTGAAATATCGACTTCCGGTGTAAATAACCAAAGCGCACTTAGTTTTCCTTCAGTTTAGTGGGTTTTTTTTAAAGACAATATCCGAAATATGTAGAACAAATTACTTTTCAAATGAGTATAACTGTATATTATCCAATGGTTTTAAATTTTCATCCACGATTTCTCCTTTGTTTTACTACTTAAAAATGCATTATTTCTGCTCCTGTTATTTAGGCCTACTTTTTTCCTTCTTCTTTCCTGATGAAAGAACATGATTAAATATCTTATTGGTCAAATAACATTACGTCTTATTTATATGATAGGTTTGGTAGATGTGTTTTTTACATTGCTTTTTTATTCTATTTGAAAAAGCAGTGCATTTGCATGTACACCTGATAAGTTTTGGTGTGCTTCATATTTGTTGTTTCCTTCATTTCTGAAGGCAGAGAGAGGCGACCTTACCTACCAAGCAGCCTTACACCAAATAATAAACTGTTGCTTTTGAAAAAGTGGAGATCTTTTGTTAAGACTTTTTGCTGAGAAGTGCCAGTAGTGTCAGCTTATTGCTGCCTGGAGAAATTATTCTGATCTAATGAACGTTTTCGTTAATTTGTTTTGATTTAGTAAACAAGTCAAAATTAGATTCTAATAGTGTCATAGATTAAAAGTGTTACTTTAAAAAAATGTTTTTTTTAATTAGCATTATAATTTAATAATTTATGCTAACATATTTTACAAACTAAATCATTGAATATTGTCATTTCACTTCCTTCAATAAATTCAATTCAATTCAAACAACTTTATTTATCCAGATTTGGCAATTACAATGGGGGTATGAGTGCTCTCTAATTATAAAAAAACACAAAACAAACAAACAAACAAACAATATCTGATATACATGAGGATGTCTACAAACAATAACAACTTGCACAAAACAACTTGCACAAAACACAGCGGCAGCCCCCCCGACACCATCCGCACATACATACTGCCCATGCACACACAGTGACATACATCCAGTTCATAGACATTTACCCAACACAGGCATACATCACCAGCAGCACTCACCACAGACACAGGCATAAAAATAACAAGGTAGAAGATTCATTAAAGGAAAAAGCAGCTAAGAAAAAGCCTGCATGCTTTTGAGCGTTTTTATGAATTATTTTTTATCTTCAATCTATTATAATCTAATAAAGATTTATTCACTATTTGTTAATTGAGTGTTTTTCAGGTGCTTCATTCCTTCCTGAAGATTTTGAGATGTAAATCTTTTTTGTATCTTAAATAGTTCAAGAATTATACTTGTTTAACTAATATGCGCGAAATACTCAAATTTGCTTTTCCCCCGACGCCTTCGAAAAATGATTATTTTGTCATTTTTGAGTGGTAATAACTCATAAATGGTTTTGTTGCACACTCTGAAAAAAAATAGGCTTAAACTATGATTAGGTATGAAACTATTCTGAACATTTTATAACATTAAATTGAGAAATTTTTATTTTGTGATGCCTCAAACTTGGCGATTTATCAATTTTACGCAAAAACGACATTTCAGACGATTTTCAAATGCAAATATTTCATGAACCAATAAAGATATATGTCTCAAATTTTGGATTTCTTCTTTTTTTAATGTATTCTTTGAAGTAATAAAACAGTTTTTAACTATTTTTGTGTTTGAATTTTTTTTTGGTTCTACCTACATAGAGTAAGGATTTATTTACCTTTGATGAAACAAAAGTCTTTGAAATAAATAACAACGTTGCTCTTCAAACATGAAGATATAATATATATCCCAATGAAAGAAAACATGAAATTTTAAAAATTGTTTTATAATCAGTATTTGTCTCATGGACCAGAAATACAGTTATTTGGATCCGATAAGATTATATTATTGTTTGTTTTCTTGTGAGAAGATATTGGTAGTTGCTATGAGAGCTAAATTTTGATTGGTTTAGCTGATCACATGACAGTTCACTAATGTGCATTCAAAAATGTTGTCATTCTTTTGTTGACTCTATACTAGAGGTTGTCGTGTTGGACTTCTCGCAGCTGTGTCTGCACGTATATAACGTTTATTATTTGAAACTGTTGCATTATAAATGTAATAGTTTATTAAATGATGATAAAGTATTGGTTATGTAATAAAATTAATAATATATAATTCTGATATTAGTGTGAAGGATGGAGTGGGGAGAAGATGAACATGGTAGTTTACTGTAATTTTTGAATAATGAATTGAATTCGGATAATTAACTGATTTGAAGTTGAAACTACAATTGCGGAGTAAAGCTAAAACTACAATTGCGGAGTAAAGTATCATTCCATTTGTATGAATGAAATTATGTCATTGACATAATAATTAGTTGTTATCACTAGTTGTAGAATGTTTGTTTATGTTGGTGAACTGTATTCGATATGGGTGAAAATAATTATTATTGCAACACTGGTCCTGTCACAGAGGAGAGAGATAGGTATAATTGGCCAAAGAAAGTTTATGCATCTAGAAACTTATTTGTCGTTAACTCCTTTGTCTGCAGAAGTCTTTAGCTGTGGAGCCTCAAGAATAGGAAGAAGAAGATGGAGAGGAAGATGAAGATAAAGAAGACAAATAAGAAAACAAAGAAGAAGATGAGGGGGATGAAAAAGAGGAAGAGAAGAGGGAAAAAAAATCAAGAAGAATAAAGAGAAAAAAATACGAGGACGAAGAAGAAGAAGAAGAAGAAGAAGAAGAAGAAGAAGAAGAAGAAGAAGAAGAAGCAGAAGACTACGAGGACGAAAAAGAATACGAAAAAAGAGGCGGAGGAGAGAAGACTGAGGAAAGGAGGAGAGAGAACTGAGGAAAGGAGGAAGAGAAGACAGAGGAAAGGAGGAGAGAGAACTGAGGAAAGGAGGAGAGAAGACTGAGGAAAGGAGGGGAGAAGACTGAGGAAAGGAGAGAAGACTGAGGAAAGGAGGGGAGAAGACTGAGGAAAGGAGAGAAGAAGACTGAGGAAAGGAGGAGAGAAGAAGACTGAGGAAAGGAGGAGAGAAGAAGATTGAGGAAAGGAGGAGAGAAGAAGAGGAGAGAAGGGAAAGGAAGAAGGAGAATGGGCGTGAGATTAAGTAGGCAGAGGAAGAAGACGGATAAGAGATTAAAGAACAAGTTAACGCCATGTCATACAATAACCGGTCGAATGAGAATGTTATTGCGATGTGACTATACACACACACACGCATATATATATATCTTTGTTCTGGCAACGGTGATTAGTAGTTTAGTAGTGTGTTATTTGTGAGTTATATAAATTCTTTCAACTAAATTTATTCTGTGACATGACGTGAGTAGATGCAATTGTATTTATTCCATTTGATTCTTTTAAATTTTATATTCGTGCTATTGTGTTGATTTATGTTCACTGTTTAATAGAGGGTGTGACAATTAGTTTATTGTTATGAGTTAGAAAAGTTGTGAGACGGGAGAACACTCAGATTCACTCAAACATACACGCAAATACTTGAAATACCCCTTTTCGTTACAATTTGCAAGCTACATGATAAGGCCTTTGGGTGCAGGGTTGGGCTTGTTATAACAATGATGATGCTTTCTGCATAACATTAGTATTCACAAACAGTGATGCTGCAGACTCACCCCTAACTGCTGAGCGATGTAGACCCAGTTGGAGCCGTCCGTTTCCTTGATAAGCTGAGCCAGCCGCTCTTCCTCGTCTTCCTTCATGGGGCTTTGGTTTAACCGTGGGTCAACGCTGTGCTGCCACGCACGCCGACACGACATCCAATCTCGACGACCTTGGAACTACACCCGAGGGAAAAGCAAATGAATTACAAATATGACTGAGTATTATAATAGTAGAGATGGCACAGTAGGCCTTTCAAGCTTTTGACCTTTTAGTTCATGTGCATTACAAAGAACACTTACTGCATGTCATGCTAACAACAACACTACAAATATCTTTTTGGAGTTCAGTTCAGTTGAGTATTCCCCCTCTCCCCCCCCCCCTTCTTTCTACCCTCCCTTTCCCCATCCCACATATTAGATAACTTTTTGGAGACTCAAGCTAAGTGATAATGCAACAAATTGTAGGAAAACACACTCAGAATCTACATAATTTCTTCAGCCAAGGGACAGCAGCAAACAGTGCCCATGGTAATTGCCCAACGGTAAGCAGTCAACACAGACAGTGAAATGACATCAAGTCTAACTACTTCCATTAATCCTTCCATTATTCCTTCAGATAAGAGCATAGAGTAATGTCTAGTGAGTGCACACATGCATTCCATCGCATGGATTTGAAAGCTCTTGATGTTCAGGTCCTAGACTAGGGAGTGATCGATACAGCAATACACCCCGCAAGCACTATAGGTCCTATCCCCCCACCCACCCCCCCCCCTCCCTGTCCTGAGTGGTGCTTCTCCTACGGCTGTTGTATTTTCGCTGACAAGAAGGCAGCCCAAATTTTACCCGCACGGGTGATAATCTTCCCCCCCCCCCCCTCCACACACACATTTTAGAAAAAAGAAAAGAAAAAAAAGAAGTACACCGGGCACCAACCGTAATGTTTGCAATCTTCATCCAGTCTACTCTCTCTGGATCAGCTGTGTGCAGCAGAGTGTCACGAGGTGTTTTACTGAAAAGACAAAAACATATTATTGCTATCGTTATTGTGTTTTTTTAATTGTTATTACTATTAGCAAAATAATTTTATTTTAATTCAAATGTATATATATTTTTAGTTTGACTTTTTTAAATAATTATTTTTTTTGATGATTCTTGCTCCTCTAATAACAATAGTAAGACTGATACTCCTGATAATCGCAAAATAAACGGCTATAGCAGTAATCCATATAGGTTTCAAAGTGTTGAATTTTCATTAAATCCTTTTCATGATAACTTACATTTCAAGAAGATGAAGGAGGAAGAGGAGAAGAAGAAGAAGAGGAGGAGAAGAAGAAGAAGAGGAGGAGAAAAAGAAGAAGAGGAGGAGAAGAAGAAGAAGAGGAGGAGAAGAAGAAGAAGAGGAGAAGAAGGAGAAGAAGAAGAGTCTAATATTATAATGTTACCTCTTTTCCTCAATTTCTCTGTCAATGGCGCTGATACGTTCCATGATCTTTTTATGTTCTTCACTTATCTCAGGAACTTTGGATAATTTTTCTTCATCCAGTTCGCGTCTGAAAATCACATTAAACAAATTTAACACTGCACTACTGAACAAACATTAATTGTCTGAAAACAACAGCATACTGCTATATAACCAAACAGGTCAATCAACAAACCAGTCAAGAAACCACTCAAGCAAATCATTCAGTCAAGTCATAGTAACTCACTAATTCATACAACAGTCACCCATTCAATCAACCAATCATTAGTTAAAATCCTAAATGTAATATAGATTTGTCCGCAGGATAGTAAGACAACGTATGTTTGCTGTAAACACAACAAAGGTGATTTGAGAAACAATCAGCAGCTTTTTTTTTCAAATCTGATTAAAAACCAATACCTGTTGAGTAACGGTTTGATGATTTTTTCCAAAGCATCCTCACATACCGCATCTTTCAGCAGGCGTTTATGCTTTGCCGACCCTGCAGACAAGGTATAGCTTCAAAATAAATTATTGTTATAAATATTTTGTGAGCTAAAATAGACCACAAAATTATTAATGTCAGGTAGTACTGCACTGGAGGAAAAAAAAGAGTAGCGCAGTAGTTTAGTGGTTTGGGCACACGCTAGTAGCAATGCTTCATGTTTAGCCACGTTGGGACGGGTTAGTTTTTGGATGGGTGGATGGGTCGCTTCAGTGACCAATAAATAAATAAATAAACAAATTCTGTAAAAATGTAATTCACAATGTTAGAAAATAAGCCCCTAAACCATACTGTATGTATAGCATCCAGTACTATTAGTGGTAGTAGCAGTAGCATTATTAACCTTTAGCATGCTACCGTTAATATAGATCGTCAAGCCCTCTCTCTCCTCATTCACTGCCGGCGATATAACTCGACATTGGATACCTACAATAAACTCTTCCTTTGCAACCATTGTTATGCGCATATGGGCATCATCACTACTTCACTTCCTGTTTGCAAATGGCAGTCGAATCTTTCAGTGCACGGATGGGTGGGCTTACTTTTTGCTAAGAAATAGAAATAAATTTATGATAAGTTTGCAATCGCATGTTGCACAATGTTATCCTTGAAATCATTATGGCTTCAGACTCGGAAGAAGAGTTTTTAGGCTTTGATAAATATGAAATTGGGCCTAAGAGGATGCACCAGCTAATGTGGATTTAAATGATGTTGAAGTGAGTGATGTTTCTTTCGAGGATGAAGAGGTACCCAAAGCATGCGACCATAAGTAGCTACAAGATTTTTTTCTTCATCATTTTATTTTTTCCTCACAAAATATATTTGACATTGGACGAATATGATCATAGGAAATGATACACAAAACATTCATCCAGACCCACACACAAAATTTCATAAAGATTGGACTTCATTTGGCCGAGCAATAGAGCATCAAAGAGAAGCGAGTCATACAAAAAATATACGTCATTAGAACAAAGTCAGTGGCAGGAGAAAGAAACCGGCAGAAAAGTCAACATGCTAAAGGTAAAATACCCACAAGCAGCCTCTGGCCTGGTGTCAAGATCTGGTTCCTCTGAGCGAGTCTTCAAGATCACGTCTTCATTGGGTGGAGGAGCCTGTAGCAATGTGCAGATGATAAATGATACATTTATAATAAACTAACTTCAAGTGGGGACAAAACAGGTGAAAAGGCTGTGATGTGGTCCAAGGGCTTGATGAAAGGGGATAAAACTTGGCCTTCAGAGAAATTAAATTCAGAGGCTAAGATGTTGACAAGTAAACAATTTACAGGTGAATCTTTACCTATAGTGAGTCATTTTCACACTACCCAGAACCTCACGCCGCCGGTCTAGCAAAGCGACCCACCATACAGTCATTGCCCGTCACTTCTGACTACAGGCAACGGCAGCTTTGCTTGTTTAGTTCACAGCAATGCATTGGGGTTTGTTGCTGCATTTGTTTGTGGTTTGCGAGTGTGTGATTTCAAAGGGAGAGAAGCAGTTTAAATGCTATAGCGGATGACTTTATGAACAGTCAGACATGATGTTCTGATTCAAATTTCGCAAATATTACACACACAAAATGCAGGCAAACAGTCCTCTCTTAGAGTGAATTATACATTTTATAGGTTTTTGTGCATTGTTGATCTCGACCTCAGACACACATACTAAACATATACTCATGCACACACTAACCAAGACACATAACACACTATCTCACTCAGCCTAACAAACTCATAATAGTAAAACAATTAACTGAATGAATATTAGTGAAAGTGCGTTAAAAAAAACAAATCAACCAACCCACCAAGTCTCATCAAAGTTGTAATTACATGCTCAGATAAGAAAAATCCAACAGCCGTGCCACTGAAAGATTCAGACTTATTCCTTTTTCATATTTAACAACATGCACTTTTTTTTTCCTTCCCAGAAAGAAGCAATCCAAAGCCACTCACTAAATTTCCTCTCATTTTGAAGTAAGGGGTGGTCATAGAGTAAGGAAATCTTTTCCTGGCTTTCTGCTGAATGGTGCTGTCACGTGCCTCCTCTTCCAGACGACGCTAATTTTTAAAAAATGAGAACACAACAACAATAATACAACCGTGCAGACGGAACTACAGACATTCAATCCAGATTTTACACACATATTTGAGAAAACATTTCACTGATGAAGCACATGTACCAGCTAGTACAATCATGCTAAGGTTTTGCTAATTTGAAGGAAAAAAAAGTATACATAAAAATTGGCTAAATGATGCTTTTGATGACAGTATAAACTGAGGTTTAGTCTGTCCATGCATGCATTCAATGGCACAGATTTAAAGATCCTGGCCCCCATGTCCTCAGTGGATGAGTGCCAGTTAAATGAAAACACCCAGCACACACTAGGTCTCATTACAAACCGGTCATCCACAATTGCTCAGTTGTCTGGCTTGATGATGCTCATACATTTCACGGCCGAAACAGCCTTGTGTAAAAGTAAACTCTCTGCCAGCAGCAGCAGCAAGCTATTTTTAACCACGCAAGGCCACCGCCTTGCTCAAAGCAAGCATGCTCTCTTTTTGCTCACAGAGCAAAGAGAATGTGTCTTGCTCATGCTCTGTAATTGTACGCTCAAAAAGTGATCGTTTTATGTGGAATGTCCATGTTATTGTGGTAATCTATTGTATTATGCGTTAGTGCAAACTAGAACCACGAAGTCGATTTTGTTTGTGTTATATTTAATTCGATTTGACCGTTTGTAGCTGTCCTTCCTGCACTATAACAGGTTTTCGAGTGTGTATACGCGTTGTAATTACACGTTCTGATCATTTAAATCCATCTGACAATGTTCACCATTTGAAGTCACTTAGTACAACTTAGTAGAACTTTCTGGTGATGTGGTCGATATTTATGAATCCCTCCTTGTGTTTGGTTGCTGGCCTCTGTAATTGCAGCGAAGTAACGAAACACGCATGCTAATGCTGCCACAGGCACATCATTGTTGCCGGCCGCCTACAGATCTTCGCTGCGTGCAGTCAAGCCCGGAATGTTACCGTTCTTCGTTACCGAGTGTACATGTATGTATGCTTTGTCTTTAATGTGTTTTGTTTATTTTGTTGTTTTTTCTTTCTTTCTATTCTTTACTTGTTATGTCTCATTTGTTTTTAGCTTTGTTTTGTGAAGTCCTTTAAAACTTAACTGTATTTACCCTTTCATTGTGTGTTTACATTCAGTTTATGTGTATGCGTGTACTGTGTGTGTATCGATTGTGTGTGTAGTGTCTCTCTCTCTTTCTTTATAAAGTGAATGCATGTCTCCATTGTGTTGCTATCTTTGTAAATTGTTGTACTTTGAAATGTGTGTTTTTTCCTTGTAAATTGTAATATTTTGGCATGTTTTTTGTTAAAAAAACATTTTTATTTGCATTGTCTCATGTCTTGTAAATTGTGCTGTTTTGGATGAGGTTTTGAATGTATTCTCGTTTGTTTGGACTCTCTCGTGTATAGTAAATAGTGGAAGAGTTTTTAAAATACATTCAGTTTCAGCAGTAATTTTTGTTAGGCATAAAATACTTATGTAGTGAGCAAAAGTAGTTTCTAATAGCGTGCGGGACAACTCATGTATGTCTAAAATGTACAAGAAAATCGTATGAGAGGGTGGTTCGTTAAGGTCTGGCTAGCTCGCGGCAATGGGCTTGGCTAAAATAATTATAAGCTCCACAAACTACTATTTTAGGCAAGTGCCAGTTGGAAAGGTATCGCTATGCACAGCCAACGTCTCGGTACTGGCTACAAGCCGTTCAGCCAGCAATACGGGACAGAATAAGGGTTATTTTTATCCATAGCCTGACAGTGCTGCATATGGACAGCCATGATTTAGAAGCTTAAGTTGGTGCTCAGAGCTAGATCCTGTTTAAACTTTTGGCCAGCATCTTGAGCAGCTTTTGAGCTGGAAAGGCCCTACATTAAGAGCGATTACATAAATAAATAAATACAAATACCTGAGCCTCTCTATTTTCTGCTAACTCCAGCTCAATCCTGCTCACGTGCTCCTGGATGATGTCTTGGTATGCTCGGTTTATCACCAGGCACGACTCAATGGTCGGCGGGAGTGTGTTCGAGTCCAGTTTATCCCACACCACTCCCACTTCCCGAAACATGTCCGACTCATCTTCCACCTCTGTGATCATGGACTGTGTCTGTACAATAAAAGAACACAACGTACTATTACTACTACAACTACTAGCAACATTAATAATAAACTCTTATCTTTTGACACACTTCTAGTAGTCTATCTATAGTTTTATAACACAGAATAGATCCTTATAGATGGTTGCATGCTTTTTTATTGTATACACATCTTTCATTTGCAATCAAAGAATTACCTCTGTCGATGGTTGGGATCTGATACTCGGTGTCGCCCCTAAAACAAATGACAATAATTAAATCATGTTAAATTACACTTGTAAAAATGTATGCAAAAAATTCACATACATACATACATACATGTAGATGTAAAATGCAAAACTAATTTTCAATTAGCATCACAGTAAGATCACTACACTTGTATTTATTTTACTAATAGAGGTCTTTTGCAAGTGGTGATTTTCATCTTGTTTCATATGCTCAGGGACTACTCTCTGTTGATGGTATCAACATACAACCTAATTACCATGCAAAAATCAAGAACTTCTTAGACCACACTGCCCTTGATTTCATCAAAATTGGTTTTCTCTATTATTTCATAGGTTACACGACATCTAAAATGATGTGATTTTGTGGAATGGACCTTACTCAACCATTTTAGATGTGAAAATAGGGATCTATGCTCGTTTTGATACTTAGAAGTTAGAAAATAGTGAAGCAAAGCACTGGAAGTATGGGAAAAAAAGTCCATTACCACACTGTTATCGCTATGGTATGAACTTGTCTGCCTCGATTCAAGTAGCAAGTCTAAGAAATGAAAACGAAATGAAATTAAAACCACCCCTTATGAAATCTGATCTCTTACGATTTATTGGGATGTGAGGGTTTGGGGCCGGGGATGTGATAACTAGATTAAGTGCAAACACCATAACGGTGTACATACTGTTTCAGCTCTGACAAATTATTTGTTTTTACCATCATATAATCATCATGCAAACTGGGCAGATCTTCAGCTCATTATTGAAATAATGCAAAGCAACAATCTGCACATTGCACATGATAATAAAGCTGTTGTTTTGTTGGTGGTGGGGTTTTCTTGCATTGATTTTTAAAAAATTGGTGTAGAAAAAAGAGATAAATGACCGAAAAACAAATCTGAAATTTAAAAAAAAAAAAAAAACCATCAGTAACAGTATAATTTTCATACACTTTCTTAAGTTTCTTGCAAAAACAGTCTCCCTTGAAATGTATAGCCCAATCCTATCACTTTATATTAAAAAGTACATTTGTATATTTCAATATATAAATAGAATAATGGACAAACTGTGACCATAAAATTATAAATAAATAATATAAAAACGACATTTTTAAATTGTCTTCTCACAGCAAGCAAAATTGTCTCCCTTGAGCTTTTTGACATAACCCAACAAACAATTAAGATTTAAAAGTAGTATCTTAACAAATTGAGTTTATGTTTATGAACAACATAATGCTCATACCAGCACTTCGAGCAGACACCGATGCCACAGACTGAGGAGCAGAAGCATGTTTTGACAAATCAATGTACAAAACATCCTCGTCGTCACTGTCTTCGTCGCTGTCCACAACATAATCATAAAATTGATTTCCATCCTTTTCCAAAGTTTCTTGCAACCTCCGAATATCGTCTTTAAGATCTTTATTGTCCTCCTCCATCATTTATCAAATGTCATTCCACGGAACAGCATAAGTAAAGCTCCTTTTATTCTCTTTTATTCGAAGCAACGACGTCCCACTTATTTGGTAGCCTCGCTTGAAAAATTGAAAGGAAGAGTACATGGCGGAAGGTGAAGGTCAATCGGAAACAGCAACAGAATGTTGAAATATGGCGGTCGAAGCAGGTGGGTCACCAACTGTGAGCTACCATAGACGGCTAGATAGGACACCCGAAAAACAGTTCGAAAGACTTCCGGATGCAGACAAGAAGCTGCTGAGCACTATGAGAGGAGCTTTAGAAAACTGCAGAAAGAAGGTTGACGGAATGAAAGATGAATTGAACGAAAAGTAAGTTGTTTTCAACTTCAAGCAATAAATAATGGATCAATATTTCCGTACTGGAATGAGTGACATCATGACAGCTATGGTAACAGCTTGTACCAACCATTCTAACAAATATATATATCTGTACTCAAGGTGATGTTCAAAAATCTCTGTGTGCGTAATTATCAAATTTGCATGCTGTTGTTCTTGGTTTTAGTATAGTATAGCATTATATAGTATAGTATAGTATAGTATAGTATAGTATAGTATAGTATAGGTCGTACATAGCATATGGGAAATCACTGGCAGAGTACAATAATGACGATTTACAAACATGACGTCATCACCTCTAAAGGCTACCAAGAATGACAGTCATGAACTGACCGCTCTGTGAGAGGCATGGCTACTGATAGAGGTCTACTAAAAGGCTATCACATTTTGACAGTATGTATTACATAAACTAAGGAGTTATATGAACTGGAAGGGTGTATTAATAGTATAGTATAGTAGTGATGTGTATTTAAGAGCACATTTGTGACACTGGCAGGCTTTCAGGCATCAGTTATCTGATGAATTTTGTCTACCCAAAGGTGTTGCTGTTGTTATGGTGGTGGGAATGATGTGTGTGTATGGCAGCATTGCATACATGTTGCAAATGGGTGTGCATCAGGTAAAGAAACTCTAGATAACATAATGGAACATTTGAAAGAGTGTCAACTTGTGCGACATAATGGTGATGTCCTAGGAGACTGGATTTAATCTAATACCTGCCTGATGAAGTCTTATAGGATGTAAATCCGAAGACCTAAATTATGGTTAATTTGAAATAGTTAATAGGTTTAATCCATGCTCCTAGGATATAACTGACATAGCACAGTAAGGATTGTGAAAACATGACTGAAACTGAAAGCTTTGTAGGGGTTGTCAGTTTTAGGAAACCAGTTATGGTAGAGATAACACTAAAGTAAAAGTCATAGTTGATTAACATTTATCATTTGTTGTATTACTACAAGGAAACAATGACCAAGAAATGTGATATTTATTAAGTTATTTTAACATAAGTGCAGAATGAATGCAGTGAAACATATTTTTCTTGTGTATCTTTTTGTAGGTGTATATATTTGTACATTAGTTAATGTTGCATCTCCTCAAAAGTATATTGCGGGGTATAAATACCCTTTAAAATGTTGGATGGGCTTTGAAATCCCATGACAAATTTTTTAGGGTATGGTGTATTTAGGAATGGGCAATCCTTGGTGTGTGTGTGTGTGTATGTGGGTGCTGGGTTTGACTGCTCTAGTTATCACACCCACTGCATGTTTTGAGAGCATTATTTTCTTCAATATTTCATTTTTTTAGTTTATTTGAAATGTGTTATTTCTGTTTTAGAGAAATGATGGTGGAAGAAGAACGTACAAAACGCAAAGAAGCTGAAGACAGGTTGAGACAATATCTTGTCAACCCCTATAAATCCCCTGATGTGAACTCAGAGCTGCGTACTCGTCTCCCACGTTCTAGCAAGAGGGATCCACTTTCTGAAAAGAACCAGTGTGTGTCATCTGATGATTCTGAAATGCTTGAAGATCACACCTCTGGCTTGCCCACAAGAAATGAGAAAAGGTGACAGTTTCTTAACTTATTTTTATTATTTTATCAAAAAAAGAGTTAAGTGAATTAAATTTCAATTCTTTCTTTTCTTTTAAAATCAAAATGTTTTTTTAACATTTATATTGTGATTGTTATTACCAAAACTGATAAAAACATTGTTCACTTGGTGTATAGATTCCTTAGTCCTTGATTTATTCATTCATTTGTCATTAAGTATTTTTGTTTGAAAAAGGGAAAGGATTCATGAATATTGTACAGTAAATCTAATTGGTTTAATGTCTGAAAGACTTATATAAATCCAAATATATATATTTCTTCTCCAGCCCTAGGTCGCCAAAAAGGAAAAGCCCAAGTAAGAGAAAAGTTCACCGTTCACTAAGTAAGTATTATGAAAAATAATACATTGTTTTGCACCTTAAAAAGTTAAATAACGAGTTTCTTTTGCCTGTATTTATGTGTTTGTTCAGATCGATAGATTTATTTGGAGAAGGGTTTCTTCCATTATGTTCTCTGGCATTGTTGTAAAAGTGTAATTACATGTACTTGGTTTTGTTATTGTTTATAATACGTGCTTAGTCCAAAGTCTTGTGAGTTCATTTAAAATTTATGAAATGCACAGAATGACTTTTTTCTTTATTTGTATATATATATATTAACAAATAAAGAAAAAAGTCATATATATATATTATTTTTTATATATATATAAAGAAATTTCTTTCCTTGTTTTTTTGTTGTTGTTTTTTGTTGTTTTTTTAACCTAGATTTTCACAGTCCATCTAGACATGATGCAGGGGAAGAAGACGATGTCATGACAGCATCAGAGGCAGAAGAAGAAAACTCCCATCCTCCTGGACGCAGAGATCGTCGAGGAATGAAAAGGAGTCAGCCATTCTATGCTGGAGTTTCCCAGCAGTTGTCTCCCATGCACATGCCCATTTATTCACCAGGCGGCTTTGGTTATCAGTTCGCATCACCTCTTTATCAGTCGTTGTCAGTGACTCCTAACAGCTCCATGACCTCGTTCCAATCTCTGCCCTCACCTCTTTTTGAGAACAGAGAAGGGCAGACAAGCCATCTGAGGTCGAGAATTCCCCAGTCTCAATCTTTCCCTTTGTTAAATGAACGTCATGTTGGAGGTGGTGTGCCTGACTTTCGCCTTGCTACTGAAGGAGTTGATGGTAAGATTTACCAACCCCTCTCCACCCATCTCCCCCTCTCCGCCATCCACCCATCTCCCCTTCCCAATGTTTATTTCTGTTCTCTTTATGTTTTTTAAAGATCTTACTATCAGGCATCTTGTACATCAATGAATAAAGAACCCCTCACTTCCCTCCTCACTTCTCTCCTCACTTCCTCCCCTCTCTCCTCACTTCCTCCCCTCTCTCCTCACTTCCTCCCCTCTCTCCTCACTCCCCCTTCTCTTCACTCCCTCCTCTCTCCTCACTTCCTCCCCTCTCTCCTCACTTCCCCCCCTCTCTACTCCCCCTCTCTCCTCCTCCTCACTCTCCCCTCTCTCCTCACTCCCCATCTCTCCTCTCTCTCCTCACTCCCCCTCTCTCCTCACTCCCCCCCCCTCCCCTCCTCTCACTCCCTCCTCTCTCCTCCCTCCCCCTCTCTCCTCCCCTCCCTCTCTCCCTCCTCCCTCCTGTCTCCTCACTCTCCCCTCTCCCTCCTCTCTCCCCCCTCTCTCCTTCCTCCTCTCTCCTCTCTCCTCACTCCACCCCCTCTCCTCTCTCCCCTCCTCCTCCCTCCACCCCTCTCCTCCCTCCTACCTCCTCTTTCCCCCCCTCACTCCCCCTCTCTCCCCATCTCTCTCCCTCTCTCCTCTCCCCACTCCCCCCTCTCTCCCCCCCCTTTCCTCCTCCTCCCCTCTCCCCTCCCCCTCCTCTCCTCTCTCTCCTCCCTCCCCTTTCTATCCCATCCTCTCTCCCCCCCTCTCCTCACTCCCCACTCCTCCCCCCCCCCCCCTCCTCTCCCCCCCCTCCTCTCCTCACTCTCCCCTCCCTCCTCACTCCCCCCTTCTCTCCTCACTCCTCTCTCCTCACTCCCCCATCTCACCTCCTCTCTCCTCCTCCCCCCATCTCTCCTCACCCCCTCCTCCTCACTCCCCCTCCTCCTCCTCCCCCTCACCCCCCCTCTCATCCCCCTCTCTCTTCACTCCCCCTCTCTCCCCCTCTCTCCTCACTCCCCCCTCCCCTCTCCTCACTCCCCCATCTCTCCTCACTCTCCCTCTCTCCTCACCCCCCCTCTCTCCTCCCTCTCCTCACTCCCCCCTCTCTCCTCCCTCTCTCTCACTCCCCCTCTCTCTCCCTCCTCTCTCCTCACTCCCCCCCTCCTCCCTCTCTCCTCACTCCCCTCTCTCCTCCCTCCCCCCTCTCTCCTCACCTCCCCTCTCCCCCTCCCCCTCTCCCCCTCTCCTCACTCCCCCTCCCTCACCCCCCCCCTCACTCCTCTTCACTCCCCCCTCTCTCCTCACTCTCTCCTCACTCCCCCCTCTCCTCCTCCCCCCTCTCTCCCCCTCCCCCCCCTCCCTCCCCCTCTCTCCTCACTCTCACCCCCCTCTCTCCCCTCCCCTCCTCCTCCCCTCTCTCACTCCCCCCCTCTCCCTCCTCCTCACTCCCCCCTCTCTCTCACTCCCCCTCTCTCTCACTCCCCCCTCCCCTCCCCCCCTCACTCCCCCCCTCCTCTCCTCACTCCCCCTCTTTCCCCTCATCCCCCTCCTCCCTCACTCCCCCTCCTCCCTCCCCCCCCCCCCCTCCCCCCCTCTCTCACTCCCCCCCCCTCCTCACTCCTCCTCCCTCACTTCCCCCCTCTCCTCCCTCCCCCACTCTCCCCCCCCCTCCCTCACTCCCCCTCTCTCCTCCCTCCCCCTCCCTCCCCCCCTCCTCCCCCCCCCCCCCTCCTCCTCACTCCCCCCTCTCCCCTCCCTCCCACTCCCCCCTCCTCACCCCCCTCTCTCCTCCCCCTCTTCACTCCCCCCTCTCTCCCCCCCCCCTCTCCTCCTCCCCCCTCCCTCTCCTCTCCCCACTCCCCCTCTCCTCCACTCCCCCTCTCTCCCCCTCTCCTCACTCCCCCTCTCTCCCCCCCCCTCACTCCCCCCTCTCTCCTCCCCCCCACTCCCCCCTCCTCACTCCCCTCTCTCCTCATCCCCCTGTCCTCACCCCCCCCTCTCCTCCCTCCCCACTCTCCTCCCTCCCCCTCTCTCCTCTCTCCCCTCCTCACTCTCCCCTCTCTCTCTTCACTCCCCCTCTCTCCTTCTCTGCTCTCCTCACTCCCCCCTCTCTCCTTCCTCCTCTCTCCTCAATCCCCCCTCTCTCCTCCCTCTTTCCTCACTCCCATCCTCTGTCCTCACTCCCCCTCTCTCCTCATCCCTCTGTCCTCACTCCCCCCCTCTCCTCACTCCCCCTCTCTCCTCACTCCTTTCTTCTCCTCACTCACCCCTCTCTCCTCACTCACCCCTCTCCTCTTTCCTAACTCTTTCCTCACTCCCCCTCTCTCGTCACTCCTCTTTCCTCACTCCCCCTCTCTCCTCACTCCCCCTCTCTCCTCACCCCCCCTATCCTCTCTCCTCCTCACTCCCCCTCTCCTCTCTCCTCATTCCTCTCCTCACTCCCCCCTCTCTCCTCACTCCCCCCTCTCTCCTCACTCCCCCTCTCTCCTCACTCCCTCCTCTCTCCTCACTCCCCCCTCTCTCTTCTTACTCCTATCTCCCTCCTCTCTCCTCACTCCCCCCTCTCTCCTCCCTCCTCACTTCCCCTCTCTCCTCACTTCTCCTATCCCCACCACTGAAAAAAAAAGCAACAAATAAAAGAAGTATATTACTGATTTCTAAAAACTCCTACAATATATATGCAGTGTATATTGGTTGTTACAAAATGAATAGAGGTAACAATAGTGTTGCTATTTCCTGTATAATAATTGTCTTTGTAACATGTTTTTGTTAGCTTCGTTTATGTTATCGACAACAACAAATTCCTGTTTGTTGTTGTTGCTTTTAGGTGTAATCAAAGACCAGATGACATCAGCCTCAACCTCTGCTTTACACGGTGCAGCGAACACCACAGGTTTAAATCCCAAACAAACAACTGAAGCAACAGACACCACTCGTACCTCAGAACCAGCGCCAAACAACATCTCTGCTCCAAAACCTGCTCAACCAGAGTTGCAATCACAGAGTGCCAGCACTTTCTCCTCTCAGTACTACAACCTGCCTTCCTCCCTTGCAGCAGGAGGAGAAGGAGCAGAAGGAGCCAACCACTTTAATCTGCCATCCGGCCACTTTCAACCTACCTCCATCCCTTTCCCGAATATCGGTCTGCCACTTTTTTCAGCCATCCTGCCAGCGGTTGGCAGATTGGGGGAAGGGGATCTGACAATGCGACACACTATGCAGCTTCTGCACGAGGAGATTAGCCAACTGAAAGAGACCAATAAGCAGGTAATGCAACTTTAGATTCAAATCAACAAATATTTTATTACCCGCAATGGAGAATTAAATCTAGGACATTGCATCTTGGTTTATTGTTGGTCTGTTTTCAGCTGATGGACACACTGGCATCCAGATCCCAGGAAGTGGAAATACTGAAACTGCAGATCCTCGCTGAAAACCCTCGTGAGGCAAACTTGGACTCGGACTCTGCTAGAAAGTTCACAGGTTTGAAATTTGATCCATTGTGTTTGTTCTTTTAACAGCCTGCTGAGGTGAGGTATGGTGTTTGGTACTGAATAAATTAATCTTCCTTAACTGATGATTTCTTTTAATGTTTTTATTGGCCTAATGTTGCCTGTATGACTGACATGAAATGTTTTGTATGTACCCTCGTGGCAGAATGTATTCCTTGTTTATATCCTTGGCAATAGAGAATCTGAATCTGAATCTTCAGTTGGCTATAAAAGTCTTATCTTTGAAGGGCACTGACTGATACTTTTCCGTGGAGAATTCTACAGAAATACTATGTGCATGTACATTTCTGCACTCAATGTTTGCATCTTGTTCATTTGTCAGACATCAGCACATTTTATTTTCAATTTTTTTACTTTTGTTATTCATTCATTGTCCAGAGTTGATAATGGAGGTAAAAGAAGCAGAGAAGCGTCGCGAAGAGATGATGGTGAAACGGGTGAATCAGGCAGAAGAAGACAGGGAGAGAGCGATGAGGGACGTAGAAAACGCTCACCTCACCACTCCCAGCAGGGACAGAAAACAAAGGTAGGCAGTCTTCAAGTGATAAAGTCACAAACTGACATTATAGGTAAAAGTAGCCAAGTCCTGACAGAAGTTAAAATAAATTGTCAAAATTAAATCCTTTAAAGGACAACTTTATCGATTTCAAAAAGGCCTTTGACAGAGTCTGGCACAAAGGTTTGTGGCACGTCCTGCGGCGCTTCAATATTGAAGAAGGCTTGTTTCAAACAATGGAAGCACTTTACAACAATGCCAGCAGTGCAGTCCTGCTTAACTCATTCCGTACCACGGGATCCATATGGACCCTGTACAAAACTTTCCTAGGCTCCCACGGGGTCCATATGGACCCCTGGTGTACCTGTTTTGGCTTGGGTGGTTGCTAACGGGATGATTATCTCCCCTGCGGAAGTAGCTTATTTGACATTTGTCAGCCGTTTTCACTGTACAAAGTGTGTTTTAGGTGTGATTAAAAAGTGAAAAACGAAGAATGAACGCGAGTGATTTTCAATGACAGTGTGAGAGACGAGGTTTGTATGGCTAGTGACAGTGAGAATGAAGTAGAGAGTGATAATACTTTGGAATAACATTGCTCATGAGTCATGGATATTACATCATGGAAAACAGGTACTAGGGGTAGGACTTGTATTTTTTTATTGTGCAAAGTTGTGTTTGTGCCTGTCCAGTAATATGTGTGGTTTTTTTTTGTTTTTCATTTTCACTGCATTACCATTTATTCTCACATGTACATTCACACTTGTAACAAGTTGCAAATTAACCAGAATTTATTCAGCTTTATTATGCAAAAAACAGAATTAAAATCAAATAAAAACTACATGAGATATGAATTTTTAGGCGCGATTACCCGTTTACAGCCACAAAATGCCAAAAATACTGGGGCCACAGGGCAACGTCACTCGAAAATCGCCTGGTATGGAATGAATACACAAATTGGGTGTTCACCAAGGCTGCCTACTGTCTCCTCTCCTCTTTAACCTATTCTTTTAAAACATCATGGAAGAAACCCTCCAGTACTTGCAAACTACCATCTCCATTGGAGGAAGATCGTTGTGCAACCTGCGCTTCGTTGAAGACATTGATCTAATGGGAGGCAGCGATCAGGAACTCCAAGACCTGACAAACAGGCTTGATGACCGGGCAAGTACTTATGGCATGGAGATTAGCTCCAGAAAATAGCAATGTGCTGGTGAATGGGGAGAAGCTGGATGAGGTAGAATCATTTAAGTATCTTGGCTCCATCATAACTAAGTATGGCAGATCCTCCACAGAAGTCAAGACTAGACAGGCAGTGGCCATGTCAGTCTTGGCAGGCTTGAACAAGATCTGGAAGAGTAGAGATATTAATTTCTGCACCAAGGTAAAACTCTTCAGGTCTCTGGTCTTGGCTGTTCTGCTGTACGGCTTCAAAAGCTGGATATTAACAGCAGAATTGGAAAAAACGCATCCAGGCATTTGAAAATGCTATCGCAGACTGCCTGGCATAAACGCAGGACGAATGACCACCTCAAAAACCTGGTCACGTCACTTGCAGGCCCTCAAGAACCACTCCTTACCATCCTGCTTAGACAGGAAGTTAGTTCATAGATCTAGAAAGCATCTGATTAAGGGTTTCGTTCTTTGAGAGCCATTCTAAGACAATTCTCATCGGGGGCTGACAAATTTGCCCTTCACCTTTTTGGCCAGAAAAGCCAAGGCTGATAAATCGTCCCTATGATTTCTGAAAGGTTAACCTATCCCTAAAACAAAGGTTCCCCAAAGGATTATGCAGTTCTACATTCATTAGCCTATGCATTCGCTCACCAGTTCCAATTTCCCATCCTCTTCAAGACCCCGCTCTTTTTCATCCTCCTCCTCATCTGTCTCCAAAGGATACGGTTCATTCTCAAAAGGATGTATTGTTGCTTTAGGTGCACAAACAGCTACTACTACTGGAAACATCACCTAAAAATGCAAACAGTTCTTCCATTTTAGTAAAAAGACATAATTCAAGACGGGTACTTTGTCACGTGTCCCTCCATGTATATAACCTTGTGACATCACATCCTTTGCTTGTTGCTTTTGAAAGCCCAGGTAAAAATGCTGATTTTGGAGCTCAATTACTCGGTAACAAAACGGATTTGAACTATCGAATGTAGCATGTTTTATTTTATAGAGCATCTTTACCGATTACAAAAATGAAAATGGAAGTAGTCCTTTAAGTACAGATAAAATACATCAAATTGAAGTCTCCTGGTGGCTGAGTTTGATAATACCTCATTCCCTTTTACCGCAGTCTGTATTCCATCAGCAACAGAATATTACACCTGGCATCAGTTGAATTTATCATCGTTCCTGTGATAATAATGAGAAACATTCCTGTGATGTTTGCACCAGAAATAATTCATTCCTTTGGCATGCCTGATTTCATAACCTGCCTGTTTAGGCATGGTGTATTTTTTGTTGTGAAAATTACTGCACCATCAGCCTCATCAGCCATCCCAGCAAGGTCCTCCTGAAAATAATACTCAACAGGTTGAAACCCCAAGCTGAACAAATCATAGCTGAAGAACAAGCAGGATTCAGGGCAGGGCGAAGTACCACTTAACAGATTTTAAACCTCAGAATAATCTGTGAGAAATACCTACAGCACCAACAACATCTATATCATGTGTTCATAGACTTCAAGAAGGCGTTTGACCGAGTCTGGCATGCAGCTCTATGGGCAACAATGAAAGTGTACAACATCAACCCTAAAATTATTGAAGTCATCAAAAGCCTGTATGACAAGGCTACCAGTGCAGTCCTCCATAACAGCGTCATCAGGAACTGGTTCAGAACAACAATCGGTGTGCGTCAAGGATGCCTACTCTCTCCAACACTCTTCAACATCTTCCTAGAGCGCATCATGTCAGAAGCCCTTGCAAATCACGAAGGCACAGTCAGCATAGGGGGTAGAGCAATCTCCAATCTTCGTTTTGCGGATGACATTGATGGATTGGCTGGAGAGGAATAAGATCTTGAACAGCTGGTACAGAGGCTTGACACCACCTCCAGAGCTTATGGAATGGAAATAAGTGCAGAGAAGACCAAAATGATGACCAACAACACCAATGGCATCAACACGGACATCAAAGTCCAAGGCCAATCCCTCAACACAGTGCATAGCTTCAAATATTTAGGAGCCATTGTATCAGACAATGGGTCCCAACAGGAAGTCCTCTCCAGGATCGCACAAACAACTGCTGCCCTGACAAGGTTGAAGCCCATTTGGAAAGACAGGACCATCAGTCTACATTCCAAAGTAAGACTGCTGCGCTCGCTTGTTATCTCTATCTTCCTATATGCTTGCGAAGCATGGACCCTCACAGCAGAGCTACAATTAAGAATGCAAAGCATGGAGACGAGGTGCAACAGAAGACTTCTGGGCATTTCCTATACCCAACACATCACCAACGACGAAGTCCGACACACCATCACACAAGCCATTGGACAACACGATGACCTGCTCACAGTGGTGAAGAAACGGAAACTCCGATGGTATGGCCACGTCACCAGATCATCAGGCCTTGCAAAGACCATTCTGCAAGGCACAGTGCAAGGAGGTAGAAGAAGAGGGAGACCGAAAAAGAGGTGGTGGGAGGACAACATTCGAGAATGGACTGGTTTGACACTGAGCGAAGCCATCAGGGCTGCTGAGGACAGAGAAAGATGGAGTATGCTGGTTAAATGATCATCTGTGGTTCCCCTACGACCTCCGGGTTACGGGACAGGATAAGATAGGATAGGAAAAAACCAAACAATTTAATGGGTAAATAATAAATTTGTTCACAGTATGGGCAGGCGGATCACCATGAGTGAGTTGAGCGACTCAGAGACAGAAACAGAATCTGAGGAAGAGGAAGAGGTAAGACTTGTGTGATTCATTTTGTACTGCGCTGGTGCTCACTGTCAACTGTAGGATTGACTTTATTTTTTATACTGTACCATTTGACCCTTAGGAAGCCTTGTAAATAAAATGAACATTTGGAAATGTTTATACTACTTGAATGGTGTTTTTTTTTTATTCTGCTGCTTTATATTTTGTGTAGTGATTGGATTATTTGGATTGGTATAATGATTAACGAAACAAATTAATTCCAAAACACTTTATTTGTTCTAGGATAGCCATTGAAGGTGTGTTGTTTTGCACACCACTGTTAATATTGCTGTGTTTAAAATCATGAAACCAGTTTTTTTCTGTTGAATGCAGGCTGTTGTAGGGGTGGATTCTTTACAAATATAATATATATATGGAAGTATTTAGTATGTTACCTGTATTTTGCCTGCACGTGTTTAGACATTTCATACCTTTTTTGTTGTTGTGACAGCCATATCTTGGATAAATCCAACCTGTCCATTGCTTCATTGTAGATCTAAGTAAGATGCTGAAACTCAGCTAAACTAAAAGTGGAATGAATCATTGACAAGAAATAAAACTTGTGTAGACAGTGATTAAAACACAAACGTTTGGTGTTCTTAGCTAGAGATCAGACGACCAAAACAATTCCGCACTTTTGCGTCGAGTGACAACGTCGACCAATCTCAACAGCCAAACCCATCCCTGATGAGGATGGAGTCTCTGAAGGATGCCTTGAAGGAGGTGGAGCTTCGCCAGCAGAATCAGCTCCAGATTTACCAGGAAGAGCTCCAGGTGATCATGGAACAGAGAGACCAGGCTTTGGAGCAGGTTTGTTAGAATTTTTTTTAAATCTACAAAACGTTTGGTGCCCCTTTTCTTAAGTTCCATATTTTGAATTAGTAGTAGATTGTTACACTATGTTTCCTGTCACAGTGTTAGCAGCCTTTGCTAGGATTCTGAAATCCAGAATTTTTACTGGACTGCTGACCTCTTGACATTAGGAATGTTAATAATGGTATTTTTCAAACTGAATTATGATTGCTATACTTCTCTTTTTGTATCCTCCACACCTCAAAATGGGTAAGTAATGAGATTCTTGACCCAGCCAAGAAAAGTGGTCGACCGAAATGTATGCTCTCCTATTAGCAGAATAATACTTTACTGCCTATGCAGATTTGTAAATTTGGTAATGAAGAATTGTTGGTACCTGATACTGTCACACTACTATATAAGAATTGAATGGGCAAAATATAGTTTGCTGTTGTTACACGGTGGTTATTGTTATCAATAGTTGATTCAGCCCCGATGCTTGAATCTTTGTAAGTGTAACTCAGATTCGTTTATCCACGCAACCTGTTCACTCAGCAACAAGGCAGGAGACGTCGTATGAAGTTTTCCAACTTTATTCAGCATACATCAATAACTGCATACAAGAATCGCTTTCTGAAAATCATTTAGAAAATTATCATCAAAAATCTCCATAAATCACTTTTTCACTCTTTCAAGACGACACAGTGCACCGCTAATATAGTCCCTCTATAATCCAGAGAAAGTTCGAACATTTCAGCGTTACGCAATTACAGCCAATCAGAATAAAACTCGTCACCGGAACTATGCACTGTCTTATGTCATATAACTTTATTTAGGTTAGGTTAGGTTAGCTATCACTAGATTTATCTACATGCTTCAATCTATAGTAAACAAGTAATTCTAGAAAATTCTCCAATAATATCGACCAACGAAAATTATCAACATTATTCAAAGCTTCTTCTAACAACAACGCAAAATCAAATCAAAGGTAAATACACTCTGTTATTGCATGCTTTGCAAAACAAACCGATCGGATCTATCGTGCGCGTCTCAAACGTAACAGCTGTAAACCATGAGTGCACCGTTTTAGTGAAATGTTACCCAGGTAGTTATGTGTTATTCAGCTTGTTCATATTCAGCTTGTTTATTGTTACTTTTACGCACAAAAGCTGATGTTGTTGATGTCTTTTTTTTGTTGTGCTGTAGCTTCAGGAAGAAAGAGAGAAACAGCAGATGCAACAGCTTCGCATGCCAGCACAAAAAGAACAAATTCTAATGGTGAGATTTCCAGTTTTTGATTTGCATATCTTTAACATTGGACATTTCTATCTTCTCTCTCTCTCCCTCTCTCTCTCTCTCTCTCTTCCCCATCCTCTTCCCCCCTTCCCCCCATTCTCCCCCCACTATCTTTGTGCAGATTTTTGATGTGACTTGTGGGCTTTTTATAATATGTTAATGCACTTTTGAGTGAAAACAAATTTACAGTATATTTTAAATTTGTGTTTGTTTAGTGTATACTATGTTTATAATGTCCTTGTCAGAAAGACCTGTGAGTTTTGTTGTTGTGTGGTTCTGCTTTGTTTAGACTAGAATTGATGATGATGTAGACTTGTAATGCGCACAACTCCTCACTGGTAGCATGTTCAGGGTGTAATGCGCACAACTCCACACTGGTAGCATGTTCAGGGCACTTTTTAAAAAAAAGGAGCAGGTGCACTGGGCTGTCCACTGATTCGAAGCAAAGCTAGTTTAAGACTCTTTGTTTCATGTTTTGTAGGCCAAGATTTCTGCACTTCAAAGGGAGAAGGAGAGAGCGGAGAGTTTGCTGAGGCAGTATAAAGGAGTAGGTGCACTGGGCTGTCCACTGATTCAGAAGAATACGAAGCAAAGCTAGTTTAAGATTCTTTGTTTCATGTTTTCTAGGCCAAGATTTCTGCACTTCAAAGGGAGAAGGAGAGAGCGGAGAGTTTGCTGAGACAGTATAAAGACCAACAGACGGAGAGAGATTTGTATGTCAGGTGTGTGCGCAAGACGCTCTTACAATTTCAGCCCTTTGGCTGTTGATATGTTTTTCATCGTCATATTTTTCTTAAAACCTTTTCCACCTGCTTGTTGTTCTTGTTGTTAGTGTCATCCTTGTTGGCATAATTTCTACTTTTTCCACAGTTTTCTTTCTTCCAAAAGCAAGTACATGACTTTTCAAGTCAAGTCCAGTCAAGTCAAGAAATCTTTATTCACAAAAATGCATTGAAAATGTGTCGTTTGACTTATAATGTACAATAGCAACATATACATGCTATCGCACACACACACACGCGCACACACACACACAAACACATACACACACACACAGTGGGCAGGCTCACAGCTAAACAAACAATACACATACACATATAAGACTAGTGACAACTACATGAGACATAGAATGTATAATAAATACATAATAAAATATAGGTTTCCATTTACAAAAAACAGGGACCTGAAATTTGCAGATGAAAAAAAGACCACACAATAAATAAATTTGTAGAAGTAAAAGGGAATATCTTAAATAATTGTAGTTCATGTTTTATCACAACCTGTATTGATTAATCGTTTGACCCTATTTTATTTTCTCTTTCAGCCTTCACAAGGCGCTGTTCCCTGGCAGCTCTGTTAACGACGTCAACAAGACTGCGGTAGCGCCAGACAGAAAATTGGCCTCACTGAAGGTCAGCAGCGACGAGGACGAAGGGTACCACACCACCAAACACAAGGACGACAATCCACTTCTAGACCAGCTGCGCCAAGCAAAGCAGGAATGTTCCGCACTACAGATCAAATGTGAAGAGTTAGAAGCAGCGTGCAAGCATGAAAAAGATGAGAAGAACAAGTAAGTTTTTTAATTAAAGTTTTATTAATATTGTGAAACTTTTTATATCGCATCTGTGCCCCATTGATTTTTTAGTTACGGAATAATATAGGATAGAATATTGTGAATTAGTTTATTAACTCCCTCTCCTCTTGTCAAGTGTAATGAACCCTTCCTTATTCAGAGGTGGTACTGTGCAATATGAACTGACAAATTATTTTTATTGTTATTCTGCTATATGTTAGAGATGTGAAGGCACATGTTTCATTCGCCAAATTCAAGAGAAAATCTCTTGGCCGACCTACTGGCGACCAATTTTGCTGAAGTCCAGTCTCTTTGCCCATTTTCTTTTCAATTATTCTTAGCAGAGGGAAGATAGGAAACACAGGATAGGGTAAAAGCTCTAGAACCTGGGTTTATTCTAAACATTTACAATGTAAAATGTCGCACACCTCACTTCTTTAAAATCATTTTCGAACATGCTTTTCAGTTTCACCACATGGCAAACTGTTATCATTTTTTGGTCAGAGTTTACCAACTAGTGAGAAATGCTATAAGCGAGTAGCTTCGCCTGAGTCGTTATAGCTGGGCGGGCAAGTTTAGCACTCCTTCCTGTCTGTGTATATGAGAGAGACCTAAAGATTGTTTGTAAAGAGTGTGTGTGTGCTGCCCGATGATGTGACAAGCTGGATGCGGTGTGCATTTGTGTAAGTGAGTGTGTGTTTGTTTGTTTGTGTATGTATAAATAAATGGATGAGTTGTGAGCAGTGTAAGAATGCAAAACAAACAAAAACAAAAATGTGAAAAAAGCTACATTAGAATAGTTTTGTTTGTTTCAGTATTTGTTGCATCTGCACCTTCTGTTTTCTCTGCAAACAGGTTGGAGAGACTCAATGGTGTGCTGAGGAAGAAACTGGTCGCAATGTCATCTAGAAATGACATTTTACATTGAAATGGAATTTCATCTGGAAATGGCAATTTTCGTTTACAAAATGTCAATTTCGATCTAGAAACAGCATTTAACATTGAAACTACATTTCATCTGCAACAGGCATATTGATGGCATATCATTGATTCACATGCATAGCAATATGAGTCTATGTATTCACCCGCCCCCCCCCCCCCCCCCCCCACACCCCCTCCTCCCCCCCCCCCCCAAAAAAAAAGGTTTCCAAGATTTTTGCCAATTTGTGCAAGATGAGTCCTAAATAGTCCAAAATGACATTTAAAAAAAATAAATCCATACGTCTGTCTGTCTGTTGTCTGGATGTGCAAAATTTGCAAGTGGATTAATTTCTCAGAACCTATTTTAACGATCACAACCAAACTTAATAAGATGGTGTATAGAAGGCCTACAAATGATCAGTGAATAAATGACTTCACTTCAAGGTCAAGGTAACAGGGTCAAATGTTATTCAAAAACTGACAATTTTTCAAAGAAGATCACTTTTTTAAAGTTATTAATATTGAGTTGAGTTGAAAATGATACTCAGCAGGTTGAAACCCCAAGCTGAACAAGTCATAGCTGAAGAACAAGCAGGGTTCAGAGCAGGGTGAAGTACTACCGAACAGATTTTGAACCTCAGAATAATCTGTGAGAAATACCTACAGCACAAACGACATCTATATACTGTGTTTGTAAACTTCAAGAAAGTGTTTGACCGAATCTGCCATGCAGCTCTGTGGGCAACCATGAGAATGTACAACATCAGCCCCAACATTATTGAAGTCATGAAAATCCTGTAAGGCAAAGCTACCAGTGCAGTCATCCACAACAGCACCATTAGGAAATGGTTCAGAACAACAACCTGCGTGCGTATAGGGTGCCTACTCTCTCCAACACTCTTCAGCATCTTTCTGGAGCGAATTATGTTAGATTCCCTTGCAGATCATGAAGGCATAGTCAGCGTAGGAGATTGAGCAATCTCCAACCTCCATTTTGCGGATGACATTGATGGATTGGCTGGAGAGGAACAAGAACTTAAACAGTTTGTACAGAGGCTTGACACCACCTCCAGAGCCTTTGGAATGGAAATAAGTGCAGAGAAGAACAAAATGATGACCAACAACACCAATAGCATCAACATGGACATCACAGTCTAAGGCGAATCACTCAACATGGTGCACAGCTTTAAATATTTAGGAGCAATTGTATCAGATTATACGTCCCGACAGGAAGTCCTCTCCAGGATAGCACAAACAACTGCTGCCCTGATAATGTTGAGGCTCATTTGGAAAGTGGACCATTAGTCTACATTCCAAGGTAAGGTTGCTGCGCTCCTTTGTCATCTCCATCTTCCTTTAATCTTGCAAAACATGGACCCTCAAAGCAGACTTACATTGAAGAATACAAAGCATGGAGATGAGGTACTACAGAAGATTTCTGGGCATTTCCTATACCCAGCACATCACCAATGATGACGTCGGTCAGACCATCAAGCTATTGGACAACATGATGACATGCTCACAGTGGTGGCGAAACGGAAACTCCGATGGTATTGCCACATCACCAGAGCATCAGGCCTTGCAAAGACCGTCCTGCAAGGTATGGTGCAAGGAGGCAGAAAATGAGGGAGATAGAAAAAGAGGTGGGAAGACAACATTCGAGAATGGACTGGCTTGACACTGAGCAAAGCCATGAGGGTTGCTGAGAACAGAGAAAGATAGAGTACGCTGGTTAAACGACCATCTATGGTGCCCCAATGTCATTCGAGTTACGGGATAAGATAGGATAGGATTGGATAGGAAGAACTATACAAAAGTTCTTTTTGAAAAGTGTGACAGTGAAATCACAACAATTCCTATATGCCATTAACATCACCTATTCCCCCATGAGAGTACTGAAATGTAAATTTTAACATTGATTTTAGTGTAATTAAAAAAGATGGTAACACTAGTAATATATTAGTTACTGAGGTAAAGAAGCATATTGAAAATAATTATTTAAACCTTTTGAAGATTTTTACAGATGGTTCGGTATTAGATTCTTTAGATAGTGGATCGTCCTTTATCATTCCTGCATTAAATGTAAGACGTTGATATTATCTAGGAAAGGGGTATTCTGTATTTACGAGTGAGCTTTATGCTATTGTAATGGCTCTCAACTACATTTTGACTTTACCGTAAGAGCTCTTTGGTTTACTCACTTGTGTCCATTCAAAAGCGGTTTTGTATGCTTTAAAGAAATTAATTCATATTTGAAATTAGACATTATGTTACATTGCATATTATCTAGAGGTATAGTTGTTGATTTTTGTTGAGTTCCAGCACATCGTGGAACTCATTGGAATGAAGTGTGTAACAAATTAGCCATATGAGAGCACTAAGATCATTAGATTCTATTTTTGTCAACAATTTGAGTATGTTTTATCCTGATTGTATTGTTTATTAGAAAAAGCAGATGTCAAGGTACTAGCATTAGAAAGGTTACTTTACCAAACTGTTCACAACAGTTGTCAAATTAATATATACAAGTTAACAATGAGCACATGGTATACTAAATATTCCACAGATATTCAGTGTATGTGTTCAAAAATATATCAGTTTACCATATTTTATTTGAATGTCCAGTTTTAAATCAAATGTTTGAAAATCAAGGACATCATTTGACTGAATATGGACATTTTTTAGATGCTGTATTATAGAATTCACAGATAACAGCAGTTGTGAAAATTATTGCAATTTTTATAGTTTGGTGTTAAATCCCTCTTCCCCTTTCATTCCATTTTGTTGTAAGGCTTCTTAATTGTGATTTGATTGATATTGTTGTTGTTATTAATTAATGTTCTGATATCACCTGAATGTGTGAATAGACAATAAATGAAATATTGAATTGACTCCAAGGTCAACATTACTGAAGCTGTCCAAAGTCAGTTAGTATATGTACTTTGAAGCGACCTTGACCCTAAAATATGAAAGATGTAAAGTTCAAACTTGTTGTATGTAGAGATGATAGATCAATCTTTCATGTTTGTTTAGTTTTTGCATTGATCTTGAAGATCAAGGTCATTTTAGGCCTTTCAAAAACACAAACAAATATGTAATTGTACAGTGGAATGGCTCTGTTTAACCCCACAATGTGCAACAGTGGGTTATTTGACCATACATGAGTATGATAGGTCACATGAAGGTTAAGGTCATCCCAAGGTCAAGATCACTGAAGGTCAAGGTAATCCCAAGGTCACCTGTTTTGGCATAATACAGCTTTTGCTATAGTTTATTTGATATTACATGAGTGTATTAGGAGCCAAGGTCAAAGTCATCTCAAGGTCAAGTAGCATAGAAAGATCAAAGTGGGTATTATTTGCATTTTTATGCCACTGTTTCATTTTGGTTTTTTATGGACCTTCATGATGTAAAATATTGCAAGTTCGACAAGGAGCATGTGAGTCATATGGGCTTTGCCCTTTTAGTTACAAAATGACATTTTATCTGGAACCATATTAAAATATTAAAACTGCATTTAATCTGGAAACAGCCTTTCATCTGCAAAGCAGTTAATTTTGATATGACATTTCATTAAGAAATGACATATTACCGTGAAATGAAATGACGATCCACCTGGAAACCTTATTTCATTTGCAGATAGCAATTCATTTGGGAACAAAACCTTGTTACTACAGCAATTTTGATTTTCATTTTTATCTCAAAAGCAGCTCACAAAAAAAGGTATTGTCAAATTGAAATCTGTTGATTTATTTGCATCAGCCACAATATTTTAATGTACAGTACAAAACCACTTATTTATTGAGACAGTTATGAAAATCCAGTGTTGTGTAAGAGGTTATCCATCCATATTTTTGATGCTATGACCAAAGTTGAATTTTTATATTTAACGTTGATGTATTGGAAACCAACGTGCATTGTTTTTCTCTTCTTTTGTGATTTTGAAGTTTTATTTTTATTTATTTTTGTGGTTTGTTTTGTTTTTATGTTAGTGCAATGAATACAGTCAGTGATTTTGGTTTTTTGGTTTATTTTGTTTTCATGTAAGTGCAATGAATACAGTCAGTGATTTTGATTTTTTGGTTTGTTTTGTTTTTATATAAATCATGGACCACAGTCAGTGATTTTGTTTTTTTGGTTTGTTTTGTTTTTATGTAAGTGCAATGAATACAGTCAGTTATTTTGGTTTGTTTTGTTTGTATGTAAGTTCAATGAATACAGTCAGTGATTTTGGTTTTTTGGTTTGTTTTGTTTTTATGTAAGTGCAATGAATACAGTCAGGAATTTTGGTTTTTTGGTTTCTTTTGTTTTAAGTAAGTGCAATGAATACAGTCAGTGGTTAATGAATTTACTACTTTCTACTCAAGCATTCGTCCAACTATACCCTGTGCATTATTTTTTTGTGTTCTCTTTTAGTTTGCATTAAGCTTTTGCTTTATTTGTTGGAATGATTTATAAGTTCCAAATGGAAAAATGACTTCATTTTTGTTTCTATTATTTAATTGGATGACAGAGAGAGAGACAGAGAGAGATGGAAGGAGAGAGAGTTTAAAAGGATGAGACTCAGAGAGTTTGCGTGCGTGTACGTGCATTTGTAAGTTTGAACGACTCATTTCAGGTGTTGTGAGACATTTAAAAATTTTATTTATTTTTTACAAATTTACAGTAACTAAAAAATATATTTCAAATGCATTATTGTGCATTGCAATTTAAAGTCAAATAAGCATATCTTCAGTCATTTTTTAATATTATACATTACATTGCATTATTTTGGAATGAATTACGTGATAGGTTATTGATAGCTGTTTTATAAAATCGTGTAGAATATACTTCTGTTTATATGAATTTTTTTTTGTTCTTTATATATGCCTCCCATTCTGCCACGTGTATATATATATAATGACTTATCTATATATGTGGCAGAACATTTTTTTTAAAAACCATATAGAATATACTTCTGTTTTAATTTATTTTTTTCTTTTTCTTCTTTTCTTTTGATAAAAATTTTTATAGCCAATTACTGTCATTGTGTGTATATATATATTGGTGGCAGAATGGGAGGTGATTGATCACATTTGAGGGTGATTGTCTCCAGTGATGCTGTCCTTTAATGGGTTAGTCTGGATTTGGGTGGCTCCTGCTGTGCAGAATCCTTTGGTGTGGACATTGCATTATGCAGGACAAGGCGACACAACATATATTTTCCCGCCTGACCATTCATCTTCTGCTTTTGGTGATGAGCAGGACTACATTGTTGGTTGGCATTTTATGTAGGTTTGTGGCAGTGAGCTGCGGAGAGTGTTGTGGCACGAGTAGCCGGCACTCCACTTTACTATCAGTATGATTCCCCACCTTGCAATGCTACTATTGTTTACATCCCTCCTGTGAGGGATAATGAAAAATAATATTTGGGGTTGGGCAGTGTTTTCAAGGGCGTGACCGAGAGTCGAGAGTTGAATATTCCGCTCAGCTATGAATACTCATCTATTGTGTTTTTTTCTGATCATTTATGTTTTGGATTGGTTGACGAAATAGCTTAAAATGTTGATAAACACTTGAGTCTATTCTTTTTTCTTATTTTTTTGTGGTTGCTGTTGAGCCAAAATTATGATAAAATATGTTAATGATGTGTTATGTTATTTATTTTGGTTGTAATGATTTATTTGATATTTACAAATGAATAAAGAATATTCAGTGTTTACTGACCTCAGCGATGTTTTTAGAACATAGAAAAAAATCTGGGTGATAAATATATTTTGAAATGGAGCATATCGGTATAAAGGCATCTTGCAATTGGTACCTTCTGTGTCATAAAAAGGTGAAGCATTTTTTTCATTGTATTTTTCATTTATATATTATGACTGTTTTCTTAGATGACAGCTTTGTTTCCTATTCAATTTGTTGTAGTTGTAGTAGTAGTAGTAGTAGTAGTAGTAGTAGTTAGTAGTTAGTAGTAGTAATAATAATAATAATTGTAATAGTTCAGCGCTGTAATAACTTTACTTCATTTGGAAGAAAGAAAATTGGAATTTTTTATTGTCAATCTGGTCAGTTTCAAATCTAGTTGAGGCGTTTGAAATTCAATATTAACACTGAGCTAACTTTAAACACATGTTGATGTTTTTTTCCACACCCTACGCAAAGAGTTGATGTTGATTTAATTATGTGTATATTGCAATTGATGCATGTGGATGTACTTGTATTCAAAACATATTTTGCACGTTTCAACTTAATTAAACAAGGGAGACAACAAAATCAGACAAGTTAGTAGCAATAATAATTTTTTCCTTGTGAGGAATGACACTTAATCGTCCCTTTTTATTGGGAAATCTGTTGCTCTTGACATATCTGTCTAGTTCTATCACAAGTATTAAACTATTCCAAAGAATGTAATAGTATTTTATCATTTTATCAGAACATGTAACCCATTAGAAAGAAATCCATATAATTTGTGCTATATACTAAAACAAAATATTAATCTATATCTATATACTTGTGCCGGGGTTCTCTGTGTAAATAGTATCCCCACTTTGTGGAAATTTAGTGCTTTAAATGACCACTTTTTATGTTATTCTCTTTTTTTTTTTTTTTTTTTTTGCAGAGAGGGAGGGAGGTTGGTGGGGGTGGGTTCTTACTCTGTTCTATCAATCTACCATCTTCTTAGCTAGACCAGTGATCACCTACCTTTTTTCTTCAAAGCTCTCTCCAAACTCCTCATTTGTGAATGGGGTACCCCTGTTGGGGTGCCGGGGGTTTCAGTATAAATAGTATCCCCACTTTCTGGAAATTTAGTGCTTTAAATTCCCACTGTCGCTGTCTTTCTCATTTGCTCTTTCTCATTCCTGCTCTTTTCTATCAATCTGCTATACTATCGTCTTCTTCGCTAGACCAGTCTCCTACCTTTTTTCTTGAAAACTCTTCCGGGACAAGACTCCTTGTTTGTGTATGAGGTCTGTTGGATCAGCTTGGGAATATTGGACGCTTTCTGCGAGGTGGTCACTAGGGCTCCCTATGATGTTATTATTTAGCAATGTAGGCATTTTATATGTATGTGTTTTGTTGATAATTTATAATGATGTTTGTATTCTATTTTGTTTTTGTAAACATGGGTTCGATAAGTTGGGGTGAAGCCTCAGCCGTCCCCTGCGTGGGACGTCTTTATTGTAAAGTGACTGGCTGGTGGAGAGCTTTCGGTTTTACCACTAGGGTTGTTTCAGCAGATCTTTTATGCGGATCGGGGGCTGTCCGGTCCTGATTTGGCTCGGAAGAGTCCGCTGGACCTAAAGCAATAATAATGTAATGTGAATGGGGTCTGTTGGACCAGTTTGGGGATATTGGACAATTTCTTCCAACGGTCACTAGGGCTTTTCTATAGTATTATTATTTAGCAGTATAGGCATTTTATATGTACGTGTTTTGTTCATATTTTATAATGATGTTTATATTCCATTTTGTTTTTGTAAATGGGGGGTTGATAAATAAGAGTAAAGCCTCAATGTCTTCTGCATGGGACGTGTTTATTGTAAAGTGACTGGCTTCAGCGTTACCATTAGGGTTATTTCAGCAGATCTTTTATACGGAGCAGGGGTGAGCCCTCTTTCAACCAAGTTGTGGTCCTGATTTGGCTCTTTGCAGTCCACTGGATCCTATAAACAATTACTAACTAACTATTCCTGTTTTAGGATTATCTAAGAATAATTTCTCTACATTCCATATATATGTGATTGTTAATAACTATTTTTTAAAGTAATAAACGATAATTTCTCAACATTCAGTTTGTGATTATGCATTATGCTTTGTCAACATTTGTTTCATTTATTTATTTAAAAAAAAAAATTTCCTATCTTCCATGAACTATTATGAATCAGAAACAAAATACACAAAAATGAACTATTATGAGGAAGGATACTATACAAAAGTTGAATATTATCATTTACTTTATAAATTGAACTGACGAGCTACACAACTTGTATTTATATTGTACATGTGTATTTCCAGATCTAAACATATTGCCATGTCTTTATTATTTTATTTGCTCACAAGTGATTTTTGAGTGCTAATATCCCTGGGATCTGTTGGTACTACATGTATTACTGATAACTGTGCTTTTCACTAATAACTGTGCTTTTTCATGGGTGATATAACTTATTATATTTTTTTCCTGTCACTTAAAAAAAAAGAAGTACATTTACAGATATTGTTATCTGTATTATTTTGGTGGTGGAATGTATTTGGCATTTATATCACAATAAAACAAATACTGTACACTGTGTAAATTGTTTTGTTGTTTGTTTGTATGGATAATTGATTGGATAGATAGATGAGATGACTTCATAAAGTTGTGTACCAGTAATGCAGTGTTTTGGATGTTTGTTTATTTACGTGATCACGTTTATATAGCGCTTTTGAAGTTCAAGGTGATGGCTGATACAGGATCTTCTAGCTAAAGCTGCCCGAGGTGCACACTAGCAGCCTTTTGGTGCATAGTCTGACGCCCAGACAACTGAGCACAATCCTGGGCGACCGGGGATGAGAAGAAGGGACCTAGTGCGTAGTATGTGTATCTGTGTAGCCTGCAGTCTCCCATCTAGGACCTGAGCATCAGGATCTTTAAAGTCCATGCAATGTAATGTGTGAATGCAGTCTAGATCTCAGTTTATACTCTCATCCAAAGGATTAACATGAAGGAATAATTGTTAGGATGAATCAATAATTAATAAACATGGAGCATGAGTTTGTGATCAATGTGTTAAGTAATGTAGGTTGATTCTTGGGAATGTCTATTACATCAAAGCAATATAACTTTAAATATAAAAACAATGACCGTAGTAGATGATGCTCCTTTATGGAAATGAAGCCTACAATAAAGTTGAGAAACAAAGCAATCCAATGACAGAACAAAACCAGAAGTAAACATAATCACATCATGTTTAATTTTGTTTTTTAAAGTACTTTTCTATTTTTTTCCAATAAGCATATACCACTTGCATTCATATCAATTATCAATCAGTCATTTTAATGTCAATTATTTTATTACTCACACACATTCTTTTTTTTTTCTTTGCAGCCATACAGGTTTTGAGCTAAATCACCATGCATTCAACAAATAACTGTACTTCAAATATCATGCACGTAACACATATTTCACTGCTGCACAGAATAGGGTTCAAACTCGCTGGCAAAAAAAACATCTGTATTATGCAACTCCAGTCTGCTCACACCCCCATCACCTACCTACATACCATCATACAAAAGCACATCACTCCGCAAATGCAACATAAATGAACAATTCATATAGAAGTGACACAAAGTCAAGGAATTTTCTTCTTATACATCACAGTTACTAGCTAAAAGAGCTGCTTGCTAGATATATCATTATTGTACTCAAAGACTTGGAAGTATTTTTGCATTGTTCTTATACAGGGCTTGACTAGGTTGAACAGCTGCTCAAGGTGCTGGCCCAAAATAACATCTAACGCAAGCGACAAAGGTGCTAACTTGCTGTGCCCCAGACAACTGGGTGATCTTGAATGGCCAAGGGGGAACAGGGCCTAGTGTTTGCTGGCTGTGTTGTAGTATCTAGCCCTCGCCCGTCTAGAACATGAGCACCAGGATCTTTTAGAGTCCATGCGATGGAGTATACTGCATGCATCTTCAGACCAGACCTCTACTCTCATCTGCAGTAGCAGGGGCATTGCGCTATCTGAGTATCACTATCAGGGTCATGTTATCAGCAAGCCAGGCAGGCCATCATTACTCTGGTTGATTCTAGCTTCTGCTGACAATCTCCATCGCTTGTTCTAGTACTAGGTAGCAGTCGACTGTTTAGCCACCATTTACCTACTTGGCCAGTGCGGCGGCCTTCCTCCTCCCCTTCCCACTCTCTCCCCCTGAGTATCAGGCATTACTGAAGGGATCAAAAATTATACATATGAAACTTAAAATCAACCACATTCCTAAATCAAAATGAAAATACTGTAATCAGGTTCCTTGATGGAAAATACCTTTAAAACTTCACATATTCTGCTAAACTAAAATTTTATAATTTTTTTTTTGTTATAAACAATATCAAATGGAATCAAATGAGATTTTATGTTGATGCATTCAAAATACAAGAGAGGGGGTAGAGAGTAAGAGGGGTGGGGATGTTAAAGAGGTGAAGAGGGAAGGGGGAGGGAAGGCTAATGGTGATTTCTTCACAACTGAAATTCCTGCCAAATCAAGCTCAAAGTTCATAAATTATGCACAACTGCTAATATTCTGCAAGGATTCTCTTTTCTCAGAATAAGTGATAGATATTGCTTTTTTTTTTTTTTTTTTAAAGCAATTTTAAAGAAAACTGAAAGTAGCATTAAATTGCAAAGTAACACCAGTTTTGATCTTTCAATACTCTTGACCTTGGGATGACCGTGGCTCCAGTGCGTGATCAAATAAACTACAGTAAAAGTTGCATTATGCCAAACAGTGACCTTGGGATAACCTTGACCTTCAGTGACTTCGGATACTCATATATGATCAAATAACCCAATGTATAGTATGTGTTAACACTATTTAGACTAGCATTGCCGTTGCCGTCTCCCTGTCAGCCAGAGCCTGCCTCCAAGGTACTTCCAAAAAACCAGGAACTGTAAACAAATCTGTCTAGCAAGCTTGAATTAAGTGCAATCACCACCAAATTTTGTGTTCTAAATTTTAAAAAACTTACGCTCAGTTCAGCCATACTATTTATAAGTTATTGTGCGATTCGTTTAAGCCGCCATCTTAAAAAAAAAAAGAAGAAAATCTTCTACTTTATACAACTGAAACCACTCGAAGCTTGGTCTGTCAGTTAGTTTTTAAAATGGTTTTGTAAGGTTTAAAATGAACTTGACCTTCAAGATCAACACGAAAAAGGAACATGTATGAAAGATCAATCTATTATCTCTAAATACAAAAAGTTATTTCTCATAGTTTAAGGTCAAGGTCACTTCAAAGTACCTATACGAACCAACTTTGGAGACCTTGACCTTGGAGCAAGGTTGACCAAATTTGCATTATATGTGTGTCTAATATATATCAAGCATAAAATTAAAAGTTCAATATTAATAACTTAGTAAAAAAAAGTGAAATTTTGTGAAAAATTTAAAAAATTGTAATTTTTTGATTAACATTTCTTGACCACGTGACCTTAACCTTGAAGTGAAGTCATTCATTCACTGATATTTTTTGATGTCTCATGGTTGTTCACCATCTTACCAAGATTGGTTGCAATACATAAATAAAATAGGCTCTGAGTACAGACGGATGAACGGACAACTTTTTTAAAAATGTCAATTTTGGACTATTTAAGACTCATCTTGCACAGATTTGCAAAAATCTAGATTTTATTTTTGAGAGTTGGAGAGGGTAGATGGGAGTACATAGACTCGCATTGAAATACATGTCAGTAAATGATAAATATATTTTAAACAATTCATATCATTTAAAGAAAATATGAATAAATAAAGCAAATAAACCACAAGTTTATTATTACAACCATAATCAGATTTACAGAAGAAAAATAAAAAGTAAAGATAAAAGAAAACGCCTTTTGACTTTATATAAATGGCCAATTAAGCTGCAAAACCCCCTCTCTCCACCCTCATCCCCTCCCACAAGAAACCAAGTTAATATTTCTGCAATTCAAAAGCTTAAAAATAAAAAAAGTATAAAGAAACTTGAGTAAGATCTTGAAACAACCAAAGCAAAACATGATACATTCAAAGAACATGTTTTATGTGGCTTCAGTCAACACATATGCAATTATAATGTACAAACCAAGCAATCATGCAGCCACAATCCCATTTGGCACAATCGTTTCATTGCTTGCCCTGATACAAATTCCTTGTGCAATTGAAGAAACTATCTAACTTATCCATCAGCATCTAGTGCATATGTTTACATAATACTGCATGCAAGATAAGGAATGAACACAACCCATCGTGTTTTTCATGCACAATTTTCTGTTTAATCAATGAGCAGTTTCAAAACTTTCATACGTCTCACAAACATAAGCACTAGAAATGATATCACTATACTTTTCAAACCACTTACTTCACCACATTCTGCTCCATTTAAAGCAAAAACAACTCACACAGCAGTGTTTCAGCAAAAGTACGTACTTTGAGAATGTGTCAGTAGTACAAAGCTCTGCTGCAAATGAAAATGGCAACAGTTTAACAGTCACGTGGAAAGCTTGTCCCCTTAGAAATTAAAACAGCATCTTGTACAGCCTCGTCTGTTTGGCATTCTCAGTGACTCAATAGTTAACAAAACATCCACTAGGACTGCATGCATATGTACATATTTTTATACAGTGTGATGAAAATAATAAGCTCTATTCCAGTTTAGGTAAACATTTACACAACATTTTCTTAATGTTTTCAACTATATGCACAAGAATAATATAAACGTTTACCTCCAATCAGGAGAAAACAGCAAGATTTTTACGGGACAAGCAAATAAAAATGCTTGAAAAATCAATTGGTCATTTACAAAGGCGATAAAATTAATATTTATATTAACTATTGACCAGGGTGGGTTTAGGCTGCCTTTATGTCAGACGCAAGCCTTCATTACACTCACACACCAACCCACACAGACACCAACTGCCACACACCAACACACATCAACCCACACATACCAACCCACACACACACCAACCCACGCACACACCAACTCACACACATATCAACCCACACACACACCAACCCACACACATCACCAAACCACACACACACCAATTCAATGTGCACAAAGAAGCACTGAAAAGCTCCAATGCAAGTGTGTAAAACTACACAAGTCACACATAACACATTTGTGTACAATTCGTAACACAAACAGACAGTCGCATATTAACACCACACCCATATAACACCACACCTTGTCTTGTTTATTTACATTTCTGTAAACACCACTGGACTGGTAGAGAACTTTTGGTGGCTGGTATTGCATCCTTTTAGCAAGTTCTAGTAAATCTTTTCCTGTACTGACATATGTGTTACCAGTCACACTTGTGATAATGATACTGTTGGTGAAGAATAAAGATAACAATGAAAACAATCTCCTTCTTCGTCACTATTCTCAGGAAGCATCCTTTCGCCTGGTAAATTCAGCTGCAGAACAAAGCAGACAAATCAAGAAGCCCGTGTGAAGGATTTTTCCAAGCTTGTCAAGACTACAATAATATCCATGAACACAATCAGATACTAACACAGTTGTATTCACTTTATTTGCGCGCCAACCAGCAGAAAGCATCGTTGGTCAAAATGACGGTGGATGACGATGATGATAAGTTTTCAATATTTTCAGCAGAGATCATGGCTGTGGTGGACAGTTAACACCTGGATGAAGGAACGAGCAAGCCACACCAAAACGACAACCACCTGGCGCCACAAAATGTCGACACACAGGTCTCGGCCCTGAAAACAGAATCATTATTTCCTTACTGTCTTTTTCTGTCACATGTTAATAAGAACTAAAGTTCTCAAAGCTAAAATGTTCTCATTAAAATCAGGCTTTTGAAGCTATCTGTCCAAAAAAACAATCACGAAGTACAATCACGAAGAACTATTGCATAACCCACTTTGGTAAATAGACAAATGTAATTGAAAACATAAATATCCAATATAAATATCCAATAATACTTGTGTGTGCATGCATTTTTGTTTGTATATGCAAGTGTATTTTGTGGGTGTATGTATACATGTAAGCCAGAGGATGAGTGAGTGAAAGATCGTCTAAAATCACAAATTGTATATAATACGTAAAATGAAATAAATAAAATAATAAATATCCAAAGTGGAATGATCATGCTGCCTCTATAATAATTACTGTGTGTACAACATAAAGCCTGCAAGTGTCAAATTAATTTTACAACGGCGTCAATCTTGTTAATACTCTCAACCTCACAAAGCAAGCTCCAGTGCTATGGATAGTATAAGACCCCAGTCAAAATTATTATTATTAATCACATACTCACTCCATCAAACTCTGAAATGTATCTGTGTAACTCACCTGGCCTTCTGCCTCTCATGCGTGGTCCTGGGCCCATGCCCATCTGTGGACCCATAGGACCCCAAGGCCCTGGTCCCTGAGGCCCCATAGGTCCCTGCATGCCCATGTCTGGTACCATGTTGTTCATGGCCATGCCCATGTTCCAGTTGCCCTCCATGCCTGGACCTGGAGGCCCCATTGGTCCTGAACACACAAGACAAAAACAGTCATGATAACAATCATTCATAAAACAAAAAACAAACAAAAATCTGTATAAAACGTGCTGTACAAAGGCCACTTTACTTTGTTCTTGATTGGGTCCTGAAAAACTAAAACTGTAAGTGTACACAAGACCCAGTGCTCCACTTACCATGGCAAACTATAAAAAAATTAACATAGCTGTCAAATAATGTAACTCATGCTAAATGGCAAGTTTCAGTTTAATTAAAAGGTGCTTCTGGTTCAACTTTGCACAGAGGCATTACACCACTAAAAACAAGTAATGAAGTCCAAGCAAATAACTGGATATCTGCACTATGTAGAAATAGCTAATTGTGCTGAATGAAGGAACACTGAAGATTAACGTCTACACCCACCATTGACCATATGGCAGACGGGGATAACGTCTACACCCACCATTGACCATATGGCAGACGGGGATAACGTCTACACCCACCATTGACCATATGGCAGACGGGGATAACGTCTACACCCACCATTGACCATATGGCAGACGGGGATAACGTCTACACCCACCATTGACCATATGGCAGACTGGGATAACCATCTCAGAGAGGAACACCAGCTCAATTCCTATGTGAGCAGCACTTTTCAGTGCCTCTGCATTTCGCATGCTGCGGGTTATTTATAGCTTGCCTGCACCCTTCCTTCCAGTGAAAGGAAGTATGGCGAAGCTATTTATAGCTAGACTGGCTGACCTAACCTCAAAATGTGAAAAGCTTTGGTTGAGCTGCTGTGGAGGAGGGGGTAGGGCCCTAAATCCACGCTGAACCATCAGAGCAATGACACTGCTAAGATGGACATTGGAAATGGCTACTGTCTATCTGGCCCACTATGGCATTCCAACCTGGGTTCATCAGTGTGCCAGGTGCTCGCTCTACCAAACAGCTACCGCAATGGGCTAATTCTGTGGAATAAGAATTGTAAGTGAACAATAGAAATTGAAATTATGCTTTCCAGCGGAAAAGGCACAGGGGGTAAAAAAAAGAAAGACTAAGAAAACAGATCTCAAACTAAAGGTAACATTTGAAAAGAAACTAAATGAGAAAACCATTCCTGTTTTCCACTGAACATTGAGCACACGTAATTATAATGCAATTTGGGGTCTTGTGCATAAAGTCTGTCAAAAGTGGTACAGAGGATGGAGGTGTGTGTGAGGGGAGGGACAGTGGTACAGAGGATGGAGGTGTGTGTTTGAGGGGAGGGACAGTGGTACAGAGGATGGAGGTGTGTGTTTGAGGGGAGGGACAGTGGTACAGAGGTTGGAGGTGTGTGTTTGAGGGGAGGGACAGTGGTACAGAGGTTGGAGGTGTGTGTTTGAGGGGAGGGAAAGTGGTACAGAGGATGGAGGTGTGTGTGTGTGTGTTTGAGGGGAGGGACAGTGGTACAGAGGTTGGAGGTGTGTGTTTGAGGGGAGGGAAAGTGGTGGGGGGAGAAGAGGTTAGAAGAAACTGACACAAGGTTATCCACAATCACCCCCAAAGAACAATCAACCAGCAAACATCAACCAAAATAAACAAAAACCAAATGTCAACAAGACAGTACTGCCCTAGCCTCTTTTGGCATTGTTTGGCATTCGTTTTTATGGTGCAATTCCAGCGACAATGAAATCACAAACAAGAATAAAAAAACAATTAGTGTGAAACATTAACTAAAAAGCCTTGGTCAGCAAGGACAAACAAAAACAAGTACCCGCAGAAAACCCTGGTTGCAAACCCAGAAACCAGGCACACACGTTTGCGCAAGAATTGGTTAGAGAAACCAAATCTGTACAGTGGGCAAATGAAACCAGATCTGAAAAATGCGGCAAGTTCAAACAACAGTCATGTTTGCTTCTGACAGCAAAAACAAGTAGACAAGATTCCAGTTTCAATACTTTTCAAATGTGTCTGTTCCATGGCTGTGCTGCTGTTTTTATTCTAAAATAGTATCAGCAGTTTTGTGGACGACCATTTATTTAATAATATACTAATAATAATAATAGAGGCTACATATACGCTTTCTTCTTAAATGAATCGGGACTCGAGGAGCGATGATATGTAACCAACACAAACGTCCACTTATCACAGGCATTCTTACATACACAAAAACATCACTGTAAACATGTGCTGTAAAGACAGGCAGATGGCTATTAGAATGGAGAAAGGAAACCAGTTTTATATTTTTAAAACTTATATTGACTGCATCCAATACCATTATTAAGGGAGGAAGGAAACCAAAGTACCAGTTGAAAACCCTCTGTGGCCTGGTTAGTCTCGGACTTCAGATAAATATTTTGATCCTGGTAGGGACTGAATCCTCGCCCATTTTCAGCGCTAGAAATGTTGGCATTGGAGACCAACATTCTTTCCTTGTCTCTTAACACAGGACACACTGATTTGATAATTTTTTTGACAGGGGAAAAACAGACAAAAGTGGCTGAAAAACATACGTGATATGGTTATTCTGGATCAACATTTTGTTTCCCACCACTATCTTTCTTTCAAATTTCACAATAAAGGCACAATGTACTGCACTGTGGCACATTGCATTCTCTCTCTCTCTCATGCACAAGATAATAATAATAATAATAATAATAATAATAATGTTCGTCATTTGTAAGGCGCCTTAGCCTAAGGATCAAGGGGTTGGGGGAATGGGAAGACAAGACAGACAAAACTGGACAAAAGATACATAATATACATATGTACAAAATGCAGTTAAATTATGAAAAACACAAGCACGCACACCTGCTTACACTCTCTTGTAAATGATTAATTGAAATATTCCCTAAAAAGGTATGTTTTTAACTGTGATTTAAAAGAGGAAATGGAGGAAGAATGTCTAATCTTGTACACAAATACGCAAGAAAGAACACTAATCTCTCCATGGCTGTTTACCTCGAGGTCCAAATCCTCGCGGAGGGCCACCCATCATAGGGTTGAAGCCCGGGGGAGCATTCCCCAACAACCCATGGCGCTGTGGCCCTTGCTGTGGAAACTGGCCGTCGTTGTGGTTCATGGGCTGCATGGGGTTGCTCAGCATGTTCTTCATGGGTTCGAGGGCTACCCTCAGCTTGTTGATCAGCTCATCTGGGTTAGCATCAGGACCTGCATTCTGTACAGCACACAAAGATGGGATATTACATATTCATCTCAGTAATAAAAACAGCAAGGGAAATGGTGCTATTACAGTTTCAGTAATAACCATAGCATAGGAAACAGACGGTGCTATTACAGTTTCAGTAATAACAATAGCATGTGAAAAGATGGTGCTATTAAAGTTTCAGTAATAACAATGGAATGAGAAAAATATGGTGCCATTAAAGTTTCAGTAATAACAACAGCATGGAAAGTAATAATAATTCTAGCATGGGAAAAAAGACTGCACAATAACGGTCTAAAATCAACATCAAGGGTCTAGAACCCTACAATCCTTTGAGCTGACAACACTACATACATCACTGCCATAATGAAAGCCACTCACCATGATAGAAGCCAGAATGTTCTGCACATTGCCCATGACTGCGCTGTTAGCCTGCAGGGACTGGCCACCTGTGGCGATGCTCTGCTGCTGAATGGAGGCCAGGAGGTTGTTGAGATCAGGTGGCAGCTGTATTCCGGATGTCCCCACACCGCGACCACCATCACCCATGTTACCACCACCCATTCCACCAACACCGATGTTGTTGCCCCCAGCGTTGGGGATGGGAAAGTTCTGGCTGATGTCTGAGGCTGGGTCATAGGGCATGCTGGCCGGGTCAACATTGTAGGTGTGTTCATACTCCTCGCCTGAGGAAGTTTCCTGCACACAAACAAAACTTGGTCATAAAGCTGGGTCAACATTGTAGGTGTGTTCATACTCCTCGCCTGAGGAAGTTTCCTACACAAACAACAGTACAATCTCACACACTGGGTCAACATTGTAGGTGTGTTCATACTCCTCGCCTGATGAAGTTTCCTGCACAAAGAAAACTTGGTCATAAACACTTCAGTGACAGTACAATCTCACACACTGGGTCAACATTGTAGGTGTGTTCATACTCCTCGCCTGAGGAAGTTTCCTGCACAAACAAAACTTGGTCAACATTGTAGGTGTGTTCATACTCCTCGCCTGAGGAAGTTTCCTGCACAAACAAAACTTGGTCAACAGTGTAGGTGTGTTCATACTCCTCGCCTGAGGAAGTTTCCTGCATAAACAAAACTTGGTCATAAACACTTCAGTGACAGTACAATCTCACACACTGCAGACGGGCAGCCTGATTTCAATAAGAAGCTATTTGTGCAAACATATAAGGATATTGTTGCCACCAGAACAAAAAGGTGCATGCATGGTAACATATATTAGCAAATTTTGCAGTAAGTGTAACCTCTTAGAATATCTAGTATCAGGGTTCAAAGCTATTGTAATTAAGTGCTAGTATTATATATCATAGTTTATTTCTTATATTACTTATCACACACACATCATTATATACATACTATTGATAAATAACTGTTCCTGGTTTCAAAAGACATACTTTACATATCATTTTGTAGAAACAATAGCAATCTGTACTTACATCAAGAAGTGGAATGACCTTGGTTTCAGATGGTTCAACTGTTTCTGGCTCTGGTTCTGCAGGACTGTTTGGTAACCTGAAAAAAAAATACCATAGAAAAGTGTTGAAAAAAGAATTCAGTCCATTCATACAAATAAAAATTATTACAGACTAGAAAGGTAACGCCCACATGACTCACATGCTCCTTATGAAACTGGACAATGAGTGCCCAGAAAAAACAAAATGAAATGGTGGCATTAAAATGTAAAGTAATAATGACTTTCATATTTCTATGCACTTGACCTTGAGATGACCTTGACCCTCACATGATCTCTCATGTATGTCTGATAAAAAAAACCATGTTGCTTACTATGGGTATGATGACCTATTTTTGTTATGTTTTTGCAAGGCCTAAAATGACCTTGACCTTCAAGACCAACGCCAAAAACCGAACATATATAAAAGATCAATCTATCATCTCTAAACACAACAAGTTTGGACTTTATATCTCTCACAGTTTAGGATCAAGGTCACTTCAAAGTACCTATATAAACTGACTTTGGACAGCTCCAGTGACCTTGACCTTGGAGTGAGGGTGATCAAATTTGCAAAGTACTAGTGTCTCATTGAAATCTATCATGCAACAAAGAATCAATTTAATATTAATAACCTAGGGAAAAAAAAGTGAACATTCGTAAATCTAACATTTGATGACCCTGTGACTTTGGCCTTGACGTGAAGTCATTCATTCACTGATCATTTACGAGGTCTCATGGGTATACACAATTTTACCAAGTTTGATTGAGATAGTTGAAATAGGCTCTGACAGACATGCCTACCCTCAATTTGAAGTTTCCGTATTAGCTTTTTCAAATTTCATTATTACTATTACGATTTCCGTATTTACTTTTACTACCTTGTTTTTGCACTCATTTTTTTTGATATTATGCGAAGAATCCAGTGATAGATTGATTTGCTGCCACAATGATCTTTTTCTTCTCCAAAGCCTCGTAATTCTTCATATACTGTGGGCCTTCCGCGTGCCGCTTGATGTCGTTCATATCACCGGCGGAGATGCCAAACTGGTTGGCACAAATCGTACTTTTGAGTCAGTGCTGCCGGGAATAACGAAAGGACACTTTTCCGAATACGAGGCAAGAAATGTCCGCCCCTTGCGCGTTTTTTTTTTTAAAGATTCAGATTCACAATCACTTTGCTCAGCCATTCGTTTGAACGCCATGTTTTAAATTCTGTCTCACGAGCACCGATCTTTACTGCGACTGTGCAAAAACGGGTTCGGCAAACTTCGGTGCCTCTACCGGAAACTTCGATGTCACAGGTCTCCACTGCGACTGCGCATTGAACCTTCGGAAAAAGGTCATGCGGTGCATTACCACAGGCCAACGATTTTATTTTTTTTTCTTTATCATTTTTTTAAATTTCCGTACCGTAAAACAAATATCCGTATTTTCTTGCCGAGTTTTTCAAATTTCCTGAAAAAATACGGAAATTCCGTACGGGTAGGCATGTCTGCTCTGAGTACTTTGCCACTTTAAAGTTTTTGCACAGACAGGCAGCAGACAGACAGATGGACTGACTTTTTTTCCCCCGATACCATTTTTGGACTTTTTATGACTCATCTTGCACACATTTGTGAAAATCTGGAAAACGTTTTTTGGGGGAGGTGAACAACATAGACTCACACTGCTATGCATGTGAGTCAAAAATGTTTATATTGTTATCACTCAGGAAGGTATGTTTCTAGCATGAACGATGCTGCAACTTACATGAGGACATCACCATCTTTATTCGCAATTGCAGTAAAATTAAAGATTATCATTGGCAACACAATACTACTATTTCAACCAATGTAGTTTTATCATCTCCATCAGCAAAAGCAGTCATTCCCTATGTTGTTGACTTGCAGAGATGCCTAGGCGCCCTGATGCCTCTCAGTAATTTGGCAACTTGTTTTCAGTAATTTTGGAACCTTTTTCAGTAATCATCAGTAATTCTTTTAAACCTAATATAAACACACAAAAACTAAGCAAAAAACTAAATTCTATTTCACTGTCAGACTCCTCGGTTTTGTGCTTTCGTTTGGAAGCCATTTTAGAACTCTCGCTTGGTCACGTGATCACCTCTCGTAACATTTCGCGCAAGCTTCACGGTTACAAAAAAGCCTCAGACGAACCGTTAGCTTCGCGGTTAAAAATAAGAGCCTCAAACGAACTTATAAATATAGGCATCAGCGGCGCTATGAAAATCCGTAAAATTGATCGCTGCAAATCCGTAATTTTGCTAATTATTCCGTATTTCCGTAGTAACTATTGTTTTTCCGTAAAATTACGGAGTTCCGTAATACTAGGCATCTCTGGACTTGTCTTGATTATTATTGCCATCATAAATTACTCTACCACTATAACCTTTGTGGCTTGAGAACTGGACCTAAACTTACATCTGTTTAGAGAAGAAGAGTGCTTGAAGAACGCCAGCCTCTCTCTGCTGTTGGATGTCTCTCTCTAAGCTGTTGATGCCTGGCATCGCTGCCACCTTGAGGTTGTCTATCAACGGAGGTCGTCTCCACTGAAATGTGACAATGGCGCTTGATTAAAACAACAACATAACAAAAAATAATTAACCACCACCAACAACAAAAGGACTTGCAGATAAGTAACTGAAAGTTATATTTTTTATTGGAAATTTCCAGAAACATGTAAGTAAAAACAAGTAAATATGAATTCTTATAAGCATTTCTCCAATACGAAACCACCAACACCAAAAGTGTAAATTGTTGATGAAAAACTAATAGCAAGTTCAAACAAGCAACATCATTATTATAAACCGATTGCATCTATCATTTGTTCTGAAGAAATACTTTTACATGAAACTTTAGCCTATATCTTCAGTATCTTTTCTTCTTTCTTCAGTCATTAAGCATTAACAAGTTCAAATGTCCTTTAAAATACAACAATGGCAAGTATGTTCGTAGAAATATACTCACTGGCAAAACTTCAACCATGTTGTCATTGATCAAACGTTTTGCACACTCCATCGCCTGCAGAAGACAAGGAAAGATGAGCAAACAATGATAAAATGTATAAAAAATAATAAAAATAAAAATTGTGTTATAGTTATACTAGTTATACTGAACACACATTGTAATAAAAGCCCTGAAAACAAATAATTGTAAACATTTTGCAAATACATACAAAACATAACAGAAAACATATATTTACAACAAATTGGAATAACATTGATCACAACTTGCAAGAAAAGCCCTAGATCATCACCCAGGAAATAAAATTCTACTGAGGCAGTATAGTAAATGATTATATTCTTTCTTATGTGTGTGCAAACGCATCTTGTTTAAACGAAGGTTAAAATTACAAATAAATAAATACATCAAAATGATAATTACCCTTCCTTCCGCCTTCATTTCCTGTTTCTTCATTTCATTGAAAGTCTTTGGTCTGTTCACATTTTCTGGAAGAAAAGAAAGAAAATCACATTTCAAGTCAAATTTTCTTAAATAATAAAAACACTGTTGTAAAAATTAAACTATTCCGCGCAAAATTTCAATCGCATATCAAAATAAAACCAGGAATCAAATGAAAATGTCAAAGAACATCATTAAATCATTGACAATAACAGATTCCACACACTTTTAACGGTTGTGCCTGTCCACCGGGTGAACTGAATTTTGTTTAATATAATAAAAATTTGTAGTTATTAATACAGTCATTTGTGGTCACCAACTCTCCATTCTCCAAACTATCAAATTACAAAGAGTACTATATTGATTTAAAAATATGCAAGTAATAAAAACATGAGTATATATACACATATGTAATTTCCACTCTTACATACAAACTTTGTGTGATAGTCTACCACCCCCTTCTGCTTTAATTAAATGCCTTAATTCTCTTATGAAAACCTTATAGCCCTACCTCTCTCTGTCTCATCCAATTCAAAGTAGAAAATCTGTTTCAGATTGGATTCCTCAGCCCAGCTGACGCTTTTCTTGTTTCTCCTTGGTAGTGTGCTCTGCTCCTCTCCATTTTCTGACCCACCAGTGATGTCTGGCATTCCATCTTCGGATGCATCCTTGAATTTACCTTCTTCTGCATCCTCAGATTTAATGGACGTGTCCAAGCAAGCATCTAAAAACATAGAACAGTGCAGTCAGTTCAGTTATTTTGTTTTATTTCATTTCTATTTATTTGATATTTTTTACAACATCCACATACTGTTATCCTATCCTATCCTGTCCCGTAACTCGGAGGTCGTAGGGGCACCACAGATGATCGTTTAACCAGCATACTCCATCTTTCCTTGTCCTCAGCAACCCTGATTGTTTGGCTCTGTGTCAAACCAGTCAATTCTCGAATGTTGTCCTCCCGCTATCTCGGTCTCCCTCTTCTTCTACCTCCTTGCACTGTGCCTTGCAGAATGGTCTTTGCAAGGCCTGATGATCTGGTGACGTGGCCATACCATCGGAGTTTCTGTTTCTGCACCACTGTGAGCATGTCATCGTGTTGTCCAATGGCTTGTGTGATGGTCTGTCGGACTTCGTCGTTGGTGATGTGTTGGGTATAGGAAATGCCCAGGAGTCTTCTGTAGCACCTCATCTCCATGCTTTGTATTCTTCGTTGGAAATCTGCTGTGAGGGTCCATGCTTCGCAAGCATATAGGAAGATGAAAATGACAAGGGAGCGCAGCAGTCTTACTTTTTTTTTTTTTTTCCCCCTTCATTGGAGCAGCAGAAAGTCTACATTCTAAAACTTGCTGATAATGGCTGAGCTGAGGTAAGAATTTGTGTGTGGATCATACTGCATAACAGTATATTGGAGTGTATGTAGATGTGTGAGATTGCATATGCTCAATCTCACACATCTACATACACTCCAATATACTGTTATGCAGTATGATCCATACACAAATTCTTACCTCAGCTCAGCCATTATCAGCAAGTTCTGCTGCTCCAATTGAGAAAAAAAAAAAGTTAATGTGTTCAATTTTAAAATTTAATTTTAAATTTTGACTGATTTTTTTTTTCTTTTTTCTTAATAAAAATACCACATGTCCAACCCTAAACCCTATTTCTCCAAAATGTCCTATTTCCATATAATAATTTTTCTTAAAATCTTCACTGACCAGTCTCCATATTTGTGGGTTTTTCCATCTCAATGGTTGGTGGCTCGCCGTGTTCCACATTCTTTTCATCCTCATCTGCGTTGTTCGGTTCTGAAGTATCCATCTTTTCCAAAGGAGGTGGACTTCGTTCCACTTTTGTTTCCTTTTCCTCTTCTTTTTCCTCCAATGTGTCTTTGTAGAACTGAAAATAATAATGCAAAAAAATTAATCAATTAGGCTTTAATTACAAACAAATCAATCATTGCAAAAAAATATACCAAGAAAACTTCTGTGATCAAAATAAGATTGAAAAGGATTTTTAAATAACCAAAGAATAAAAGGCAAAAATTATCTAAAAAAAAAAAAGAATCTGTTAGGCAACTGTAAGCAAGAATTGTCAACATCGAGCTAAAACAGAAAGAAAAAAAAATGAAATGGAAAAAAAGAATTGGTAACGAGCGAAAGAAGAGATTCACTATAAGCTGTTTATCCAGCCCCCACCCCCCCCCCACCCCAACAATAATTTTATTGATTCATAGTCTTTGAACCTTCTAAAAAGCTGTATGACAAACGAAGCTGATAATCTATATTTCTCTCTGAAATATTTACCGAAGGAACAGACGGAAGTTTCTGGACAGCGGCTGTCATGGGAGAGACAGGTGTAGGCGGGGTGGTGGGTGTGGCTGGTGCAGTTGTTGCTGGGGCCTTTGCAGCTACGCCAGTTTTGAGAGGTGGAGCAATGTTTGGGGGTAGTTTCTTCTTGCGCTTCATTGTGCCATGGGTGTAAGAACTCTTGGTCAGTTCGTTCATGAACACATTGCTGTCGTGAATCTCATGGGCAGGAACTTCACAAGAAAAAGAGAAATCATTAAATCAACTAACTGATCATCAGCCAGTCTATACACTACAACAGTGAAAATATAACAATTATCAACAAAATGCATAAAACTATAATAGCGAGATCAAAATTTAATAATAGTCAAGACAACAAAATGCATAAACCATCAACCCACCTAACACAAACTATTTACAAATTCTCAATAAATGGTTAAATCAAACACACACAATGAAAAATATAAACTTACTACGCTTTGGTGCAGGAATGATCTTGATTTTTCCATGAGTAACTTCTGGTGAAATGGTAGAAGGACTGAGTATCCCCAAGCTGTCAACACTGCTGGACGGTGGAAGCTTTATTGTCAATCTAGGAATCTTCTCTGGAGGTTCCATTTTGGGCACATCAGAACTGAAAAATAAAACACTAAACATACTGAGTCTGGCTTACTAATTACCAAAGTACACTGGAGAGATTCAAAACACAAACAAATCTTAATAGAATTAAAATAATTTAATTAATGTTCTATGTATTTCAGATTAAAGCAAGCATACAGTGTGCCTTATATACAGTATGTACCCTCCCCTCCTCTCCCCCTGCCCCCACCCTGCGTTTAATGTACAGTGGTTTGTAATGAACTCTGCTAGTACGATATAGCCGTCATTAGACATATTACAACACAATTATTTTAATTGTTGCCATTGTGTATCGCTACTTAGAAAATAAATAATACTGTTGAAATGCTGTTGACAAATATGTGCTATAAATTAAAAAAAGCTAAAGATCCAAAGTTGTTAGACTTGTCTTGTTACTTGATGCTATGCATGTTGTGGTCTTTGCCATTTAAATAATAAACACATGAATCTATTCTAATCTGCCACAGATGGATAAGTCCACTTCTAAAATTGCAGGATCTAAAGTGTTTCAAAGTCTTTATTCTTTATTCAATGTGCAACATTACTGAAGTTAATAATGAATATGGTTTGTTTAGTTGAATATTGTCTAGTATAGATTCCTGATTATTTATCTGTTAAACTGAATGTCGTAAATCATTATTGGTCAATAACTGAATTTAAAATTTCTGTTATTTGGAAGCATGTTGCGAGTACTTGATTGTAGTAGTTGAATCTAATAATAATACTGGATGATATACGTGCCTTATTCCTAAATCAGACTCAAATCGCGAAGATCTGAAAGCAGCATGCACTCTCACATGTTACAGATACCCCTACATAAACACATTTATCCCTCAAACATGTGGTATAAACGCAAGTCGCTATTAGGAGACGAAAAGGCGATAACAAATTTTATTTTCAAATTTTGGACAGATTGCATCCAATACCATTATTGAAGGGAAGGAGGAAACCGGAGTACCCAGAGAAAACCCTTGGTGACCTTAAAGTATCATACATAAGTCACATAAGCTTGTCCCTTGCGGGGTTCGAACCTGCGACCTTGGGCATAGGAAACCAACTCACTATCAAAGGAGCTACTAGGCAACACTAATGTAACCAATTGTGCCCAACCAAAGAAGCTTAGGCAAAATCCCCAACCTACATGAAAGATGTTCTATATTTGGTCATAGCTTGAAAGACAAGTTAAGATAATTCTTTCCTCAACACAGAGATAAATAAAAGCTAAAAGCACTAGGCCTAGATTAATTTATATAATCCATCTATATGAGTAGTTTTTATCATGCTTATGAATGACAGCAAGCTCTTCTCTACCCTGTTCCCACCAACAGTGGGTGAGTAATGTCAGAATTGTGTGACTGGAAACTTTGAAGATTGCTTTTCTTCTTGCCTATTTATCATGATTCTAAGAAAACAAAGCTGCATAAACTTGTAACATTTATACCTGACCAAATGAAACCAAACGGATTTCATTCTTCTGCATTTTTGTTTGAATTTAAAAAGTAAAAGCTGTAATGTGTAAGATTACCAGAGCAGCAATTGTCCAATTATTTTATGTCAGAATATTTTTTGTTGGTTTTGTTTTGATATCTTTATGCAACACTTCCATAGCACTTGCTTTTTGATTATTTTAATGTGGCTAAGTTAACCCAACCCATCCCATATGTGCGAATATAGTTCTTGCAGTTTTAATGTTCATGACCTATGGCTGTATATGCAGGCACACACTCACACGCACATACACGCTCACACATTTTATTCCACAGTGGAGTCTGCTTATTAATAATTTACATAGGAAAATGGTGGCAATAACTTGACACAAAAATTCCAACATAATTGATAAATAGAATCATCCACTTTTGAGATAACTTTGTTCAGAATAATGAAAAAATGAACTGTCTACAATAACTATTTTACAAAAGCCACAAACATTACAGCTACCATTAATTTACAATACAAATAAGAGGACTCCACTGTGCACAGCTAATGAACATAAAAAACCAGAACACAGAATTCATGATCTGTACCTAGTTCTTTTCGTTAAAGAAAGTGGAGGTTTCACATCATCACTTTTCTTTTTGATAGGTGGCAATGGTTCATCCTCTTCAAACACAGAACGGAATTTGCTCGTGAACACACGTGCTGTCTTAGGTTTTCGCTTCTTCTCATCCTCCTCTTCTTTTGAGCTGGCTTGTTTGGTCTCCGAGCTGTCGCCTTTGGTCACATCTTCCGTTAACCTGGATTCAGCATTCTCTGAATTGTCATCTTTATTGTCACTACCACTGCGCTCTCGGTGCACAGAACCGGCAGGGCTGCTGCTGCTGCTGTTGGACTTTTTATCACTTGAAGATGAGTCTTTCTTGGAACTAGATCTGGAAGAGGAGTCCTTTTTCTCTGAACTTTTATGCCTGCGTCTATCTTTGTCCTTCTCCGAATCTTTGTCTCTGTCTCTGTCCTTATCACGATTTTTATCTTTATCACGTTCCTTGTCCTTGGTCTTGTCTCTTTCCTTGTCTCGTTCCTTTTCCTTCTTCTTCTTCTTGACTTTATCTGAAAAAAAAAAGAAAGAAAAAGTCTAAAATAAACATTCAGGAAATGCAAGCAAAATCGTAGAAGCAAAGCAAAATCCTATGTCAAAACAAACTAAAAATCTTGTATGGATCAAAACAACAATTTTATTTTAAATGGAGAAGTGAGAGGGGAAAAGCAGAGGGGCATGGGGAATGAAAGAACTCTTTAACAATTATTTTGTGACCATAGCCTGTGTGTTCTAATATAAAGCTATCTTTGATTATAAGTAAAACGGTGTGGATTTGTAATTGTTCTACATTGGTGAATGACAGTAATGACCATGGTAATTAACAATACAAATAACGTTAATGCGATCTTGCAGAGCACTCAATTCCATGTAAATAGTATCTGTGCCCTTGCTAAGAACAGAAGTATAGTGGAATGATAAAGAGAATGTGAGACTGAGAGAAAGTGAAAGAGAGACTGAGGAAAAGATAATTATAAGTGCTAGAAGTGCAATCCAAAACATTTTAATAATTTTACTGGTAGAAATCTGTTAACACTACAACAGCATTTAGATGATAGTAATGAGTTAAGCTTTGTTATTTTGAAAATGAATATGATAATTCCTCTCTTTTGGGAGACTGTAAATGTATACCTAACTGTGTTAGCTTTAATTTACACAACTTTCAAACCACTTTGACTCCCTCTAGGTGCGAGCACATATTTTCAAAGGGTCTTATGATTAATTTAATCCTCCAGAGCTTCATGCATTGCAAATAAGGACTGTTGTATGTAAAAAATACAAACCTTGCAGCTCACTAATGAACGACTGGTTTGGGGTTGAGGAGATTTTGATTTGTAATTTTTATCACTACTTTCAAATTCAGTAAATCTAAATGAACAAAAATGTTGTTCAAGGGATTACGTTGCTAGAAAGGTATTCCAGAAATTGTATTGTATCTTCATTTTGTTTATCATTTTTAAATAAAAGCAAACTTCAACAACAAAAAAACCAAGCCAATAATTTCTTGAACCAAGGGTGAAATCAGTGTAAATCCAATATGGCAATGCTAAGCAGACTAGGAGCAACTTTTGGGCAATATAAAAAAATGAATATGAATAAAATAAATGTGCAACCACTTACCACCATTTTCATTTTCGTTGCTGCTTTTCCCCTTCACCTTCTTCATCCAGTTGTCTACAACCTCCGCTGACAATGTCTGAATGTCTGCAATTATCAAAACCAAATTGTGTATCACCTGAAGACCATCAAACAACAATGTGATTTTACTCTTCTTGCCATTTGTACTCTCCTAGTCTTACACTCAGTTATACAATACAGTATTATACCCCATCAGAATTTGTTTATTATGTCTAGGCTGAGTTCAGTAACATGGTCCAGCCCTTCTGAATCCATCCCCTGTTTTACACAAATAAAGGGAATTCTACAGAGTATTAATTAAAACTAACAGCTGTTATTAATGTTCCGACACAAGAATTTTTACATCAGGGCTAAGTTAATTATTTATTTCCAAATTACGAAATGTAGAAAAGCAATTTAGGCAGTGAAAAGTGCTAAGCTCTAAGCAGAACCATAAAAAGAGCTTCATCAGAAAGAAAATCAGAAGTTTAAAAAAAAAAGAAACAATTGAATAGAAATCTTGCATCTGTCAGAATAATTTTTTGTGCTGCAAGAAAAAATAACCAAATACATACACAGGTGAGGAAATTATTAGTTTGGCATTAGTCATTAGCAAATACTGCAATATTAAATACCATAGGAATCAAAGTACAAAATTTCTTGAACATATTCAGGATTAAACAGATCATTTTGGTGACCCAATAAACAATTTTAGAGGCAATCTAAAAATATAGGACCCTTGATTCAACACTGTAATGTTAACAGTAATAAAAATTGATTTTTGTGTGGCATAATACTAACAAAATCTTGCCTCTTGCAAAATGTGTGACTAAACTCTAAACTGCTGACAAGGAGTATGTTAATCTAAATCAAATGAGTATCCAGAATTAATAATCAGCACCTCAATAGCATGCCTGTGGCTGCTAATGTTTTTAAATTCCTGGTATTTGTGCAAGTCATCTGGTTATTATAGCCTCAATTTTTCAAAGTATATAAGCCAGTGCCTGCATTATTGTACTGCATGCCATCAAATTGTGTGTACAATGTTTGCACACATCTATCTTAGCGAAGTATGTCATCAAAAATCGATAGCCGCGCATCTATTCCTTCAATTCTGAAAGCTCACAGCTCAATGCACTACTACAGTTCATAAAATTGCAGTTTTAAATGTCAGCTTACAGAACACAATATGAATTGAAATAATATTATTAAATCTGCCCCCCCCCCCCCCCCCCATTAAAAAATGGACACATATAATAATGTACTACAGATAGACACATCTCATCAAACCTTGAGAAAAGAGTTGTCCCTTTTTAGTTTTAAAAAGTGTTGTTTTCAATTTGTCACAAGTTTTAATAAAACAAAAACAGCTTAAAGCTGCAACTGGCCTGAAAAGAACCTATTTACTGAATAAGAAACAAAATTTCTAAACATCAATTATTTTTCCAACTTTGATTCTTTTTCGGATTTTTCTGCAGTTTCATCCTTCTCACCATTACTTCAAAAATCAGTGGTCATCTTCTCATGGAGTTACATTGTCCAATATAAATATGTACATGCATGGCAAAAGCAAACTAGTGTCCTTGCGTTTTTTTCGGCCTACTGATGTATAATCAGGCATGAGATCTGAGAATATTGAAATTAACTGAAAATTTAGCGGGGGTCTAGAGGCCAGCGTAGTCGCCCAGTTGAGTCAAGTGGTGAAACCCCTTGTGGGAGTTCAGGGGGCATGTTTTTCATGTTTCTGATTGGAAAAGGTATCACTCTCTTGACATCTGAGCTGTGAAAAGCAGCACATTGTTTGGTCACTAATCACTTATAATCAGAGTCAAACACTGAAGCTGTGCTGATAGTTGTTTGGTGTACATTGGAACATAAGCAGATGGCATTATTTAGTAGTTCATATAATTATAAAGAAATTTACTAAAATTAATAAGAAAATGCTGAAAATGTATATGTTATGCGTAGTCCCCCAAGGCTCTGTGCTTCGGTCCTGTTTTGTTTTTGTTGTACTCCCAACCACTATCTAATGTAATCACAGCCTGCAACTGCGTTTTCCACAAATACGCATATGATACAGAACTGTCAAAGAGTGGTCAGGCAGATGACTTCCCTTCTGTTGTGTCTGAAGTAGAAACATGTATTGACAGTGTCCAGGCTTGGATGAATAGCAACAGGTTGATGCTTAACCCTGACAAGACTGAGGTTATATCTGTAGGCTCATCTTCCCGTCTTAAACTGGTCGGCAGCGATTCTGCAAACATCGGCGGCAGCACTATCCCATTTAGTAATATTGTTCGTTATTTGGGTGTCAAACTAGATAGTTCTTTGTCCATGCATGACCACATCAGTACCATCTGTCGTGTGTCCTTTCTTGAGCTTCTGCGTTTTGCGTCCTTGAGGCAGTTTCTTTCAAGGGATGCATGCACACAGTTGGTCAGAGCTTTTGTGACATCCTGACTTGATTATTGTAATTCAGTTCTAGCTGGTCTCCCCATTGATGAAGTTAGCCGACTGCAGCGTGTACAGAACTGTGCTGCTCGGCTTGTGCTTAAAAAACGGAAACGTGATCATGTCACGCCTCTCTTAATGCAGCTCCACTGGCTCCCTGTCAAGTTCCACATTGAATGCAAAATTGCTGTCCTAGCTTTCCGTCACTTCGACCAACCACTTCCACCATATCTGTCTGAGGTACTTACTACCTACACCACAACCCGTACTTTGCGCTCATCAGATTAAAAAAAACTGTTGAAAACGCCCAAGCGTCTGCTTAAAACAGTTGGAGACCGGTCTTTTAGTTTTCAAGCACCTAAGGTTTGGAATGCGCTGCCTGCCGGTTTGAGACATTGTACAGACCTTGTTTCTTTAGAGCTGCTTAAAAACGCACTTGTTCAAATTAAAGAATGTTACTCACCTTCATTGCCATGTTTTGTTAGTCCTTTGATGAATCTAGCAGTATTGTCTTTTTTAAGATCTTCAACAGTGACAGGCAGCGTCTTGTACAGTTTGAGCAGTTCCAAAATAAAGGGGATATTCTCAGAATCTTTGGCCTCCTGAAGCCACTTGTTGAGCACATTCCATCCCCCACTGGCGATAAACCTGTCACGAATTAGAAATTGCATCAGTAGTGTTTTGACTTAAACTTCAATGAGTTTATGAAGCACTGCCATGTTACCTCATTACCCAAAAGTATATTAATAAAACATAACTTATTACTTGAAATAATAAATCAATGCCGTAATTGGATACATGAAGATGAGCAGTTGGGTCAGTTCAACAATATTTTATGACTTTACACACTTCACACATAGTTGCAAGCTGGAAGATGGTAAAAGCCCTGCCAGTTATCCTGTGCCTTGTAGCTCTGCTGCATTGGAGATTTAAAGCGTCACATTTGAGTATTTGTACTCTTTAACATTATTTCTACGTTGGTATCATGGTGCTGGTCAGTATCACATTCACAGTTTTAGACATTTACTCATGATAGTTAAATATGTTTTGCTGGTGTAGATTTCATGGTTTGCATTTTGATTTGCTAGCAAATGTTACAGATGAGAACAGAGAGTGGATCTGTGGAAGATGACACTAGAAACCACTTGATATTTGAATTGGCAGAGTGATGTTCTAATTTCCTTCTAGCTTAACTTAAAGAATAATTGTAACTTGTGTACACCGTTTCAAACGGATTTAGAATATATATCCTTTACTGAATCTTCTTCAAGTCGGGACTTCCTGTTCAGCAATTAAAGTCACAAAGCACAAGTCCAATGTTGTGGTGTCATAAGAGAAATGATCTTCAGTTTCTCCACTGCTCAGAGTCAGATTTCTCTAGTTTAAAAGGAAATGTTTTTGACTGAATGACGCCTTGTTAGTTCACACTTAGGCAGAGAGATCAGGTCAGCAGACCCCATGCAGTGATAGCCAGAATGGGTTAAATTAAAATGTAAGAGATTGTCATGGATTATTAAAATTGCATCGAAGTATATCATGTTAGAAATCCATTGCTTATTGAACTGCAACATCCTTTCACAGAGTGACTATTGGCTTTGGCAATATAACATGATTGTAAATTTACATTACTAAAGATTAACATTTTTGAATCGCATGCATAGAATGTAAGTCTATGTACTCACTCTCCACCCACCCACACCCCCACACCCTGAAACAACTCTTAACGGTAACACTGAAGGCAATCCATCAGCCAGCCACTTTACAATAAAGGCATGCATATCTGATCAAATAACCCAATGATGTTGTACACTATGTGTTAAATAAACAACCATTCCACTGTACGATGACCTATTTTTGTATGTTTTTACCAAAGCCTGAAATGACCTTGATCTTCAAGTTTAACGCAAAAACTGAACATATATAAAGATCAATCTATAATCTCTAAATACAACAAGTTTGGACTTTATATCTCTCATAGTTTATGGTCAAGATCACTTAAAAGTACTTAATAGCTATACAAACCAACTTTGGACAGCTCCGGCAACCTTCACCTTGGAGTGAGGTAGACCAAATTTGCAAAGTATGTTTGTCTTCTTGATATCTATCATGCATTACAGAATCATAAGTTCAAATTTAATAACCCAGGAAAAAAGTGAAATTTAGTGAAAAATTGTAAATTTTTAAAACAGCCTGGAGAGGATTGGGCCCTGCCAGGTCTTTCTTGCCCAAGACACACTGCATGATGAATAAAACCATGTACTCCATGCCGGATTTCTATTAAAATCTACAGGCTGTCCTTGACTAAGTGCCGAAGAAGGACATAGTCATAGTGGAAGGCGACTGGAATGCCAAGGTTGGCCAAGATGCGCACCACAACTGGGGAGACACATGTGGACCCCACTGCAACGAGACAAATGACAGGGGTCTGAGACTGTTGGAGTTTGCCAGATACAACAATCTGATACTGGCAAACACGCTTGGTCTCCACAAAAAATCCAGACGATGGATATGGCACAGTCCCGGCGGGGAGCATCACAACCAGATCGACTACATCATGGTCAAGAAACGCTTCAGATCAAGCATCAACATTGGCAGGACGCGCACTTTTCCAGGAGCAGACATCGGAAGTGACCACGATCTTGTGATGATGTCTTTCCGGCTTCACTTGAAGAGAGTAAACACAGCAAAGTGCACTAGACTGAAGTTCGACCTGGACAAACTGCAAGACCCGGAGGTGGCAGAAATATTTCAGGCCACAATTGGAGGGAAATTTGCACCACTGCTCATTTTGGGAGCTGGTGAAGTAGATGTCAACACCATGACCACCACCTTCAACTTAGCTGTGACAGTCACACATGCCGCCACGGAGATCCTTGGAAAGCACCGGTCAAAGAAGAAGCTGTGGATCGCACATGAACTTTTGGACCTGTATAATAAACGAAGAGAGATGAAAAAGAAAAAGAACACCTCACAGGAAGCTGATGCCTACCAAAAAATCAACAATGAAATCCGAAAAGGCATGCGCACAGCAAAGGAGAACTGGATAGAAGATCAATGCCAGGAAATAGAGAACAGTCTGAACAAGAACAACAGCAAGAAGGCTTACCAGACAGTGAAGCGGCTGACAAGTGTTAAACAGCCCAAGGTCTCCACGATCCAAAGCAAGTCTGGCATATGCCTTACAGAAGAACAAGAAGTCTTGGACAGATGGACAGAGTACTGCTCTGACCTTTACAACCACAAACCAAACGGAGACCCATCAGTTCTAGCATGTCCAGAGAACAGAGAAGAAGAAGAAATCCTCTCAATTCTCTGAGAAGAAGTTGAGGCAGCAGTGCAATCGCTGAAGAAGGGGAAGTCAGTGGGAGTGGACAACATACCCGCGGAACTGCTTCAAGCAGGAGGAGAAGCGATGATCGACGCACTCACCATTATCTGTAACAAGATCTGGCAGAGTGGGGAGTGGCCTACACCATGGACCCAGTCGCTTGTCATCACTCTTCCCAAAAAAGATAGCCTTCAGACATGTGAAAATTACCACACCATCAGCCTCATCAGCCATCCCAGCAAGGTCCTCCTGAAAATAATACTGAAGCTGAACAAATCATAGCTGAAGAGAAAGCAGGATTTAGGGCAGGGCGAAGTACCACTTAACAGATTTTCAACCTCAGAATAATCTGCGAGAAATACCTACAGCCCCAACAACATCTATATCATGTGTTCGTAGACTTCAAAAAGGCGTTTGACCGAGTCTGGTATTCAGCTCTGTTGGCAACCATGAGAGTGTACAACATCAGCCCTAAAATTATTGAAGTCATCAAAAGCCTGTATGACAAGGCTACCAGTGCAGTCCTCCACAACAGCGCCATAGGAAACTGGTTCAGAACAACAATCGGTGTGTGTCAGTGATGCCTACTCTCTCCAACACTCTTCAACATCTTCCTAGAGCGCATCATGTCAGATGCTCTTGCAGACCACGAAGGCACAGTCAGCATAGAGGGAAGAGCAATCTCCAACCTTCGTTTTGCGGATGACATTGATGGATTGGCTGGAGAGGAACAAGAACTTGAGCAGCTGGTACAGAGGCTTGACACCACCTCCAGAGCTTATGGAATGGAAATAAGTGCAGAGAAGACCAAAATGATGACCAACACCAATGGCATCAACACAGACATCAAAGTCCAAGGCCAATCCCTCAACACAGTGCATAGCTTCAAATATTTAGGAGCCATTGTATCAGACAATGGGTCCTGACAGGAAGTCCTCTCCAGGATTGCACAAACAACTGCTGCCCTGGCGAGGTTGAAGCCAATTTATAAAAGACAGGACCATCAGTCTACATTCCAAGGTAAGGCTGCTGCGTTCCCTTGTCATCTCCATCTTCTTATATGCCTGCGAAACATGGACTTTCACAGCAGATCTCCAACGAAGAATACAAAGCATGGGGATGAGGTGCTACAGAAGACTTCTGCCGTTCTGGGCATTTCCTATACCCAGCACATCATTAACGACGAAGTCCGACAGACCATCACACAAGCCATTGGACAGCACGATGACCTGCTCACAGTGGTGAAAAAACTGAAACTCCAATGGTATGGCCACGTCACCAGATCATCAGGTCTTGCAAATACCATCCTGCAAGGTGGTAGAAGAAGAGGGAGACCGAAAAAGAGTTGGGAGGACAACATTCGAGAATGGACTGGTTTGACACTGAACGAAACAATCAGGGTTGCTGATGACAGGGAAAGATGGAATACGCTGGTTAAACAATCATCTGTGGTGCATCTACGACCTCCGAGTTATGGGATAGGATAGGATAGGATAGGAACATTTGATGACCTTGTGACCTTGAACTTGAAGTGAAGTCATAAATTCACTGAACATTATCGAGGTCTCATAGGTATACAACATCTAACCAAGTTTGATAGTGATAGTTGAAATAGGAAGCTCACAGTACTGAGCCACCTTAAAGTTTTTGTACAAACAGACGGCAGCGACTGACAGGCGGAGCGACTTTTGTTTTCTATTTTGTTTGGACTCATTTCGTACAGATTTGAGAAAACCTGGATTTTTGTTTGTTTGTTGGTGAGTACACAGACTCACATTGTTATGCTAGCAAGTCAAAAATGAACAATGTGAAAGCGCTATCTGCAGGAAACAAACACCAAAGGCAAAACACTTACTTTTGCATGACATCTGCTGCTTCAGTGGCCCGACAAATGTTGACGTACGTGCATTTGGTAGGCATCTTTGAGGCGTCCTTCATAAGACTGATGATTCTGTTGGTAGATTCCAGGTCCTTGATGCTCCCACTCTTGGAAAGCAGTGGGCCAAGAGCTTTCAACAAATTCACTGGTTCAACCTTAGGCTGCAAACAACCCCGACAATTTTTACACATTTGTACAACAATGAGCAGCAAAGAAGAGTGATGATGATTATAAAAAAAGTTTAGAATATCAAGTAAGATCATTTGGCTGCTTTACTGCTTAGCTAGTATACATAGAATGCAAGCGTGTTAAAGGAACAACTACCGATATATATCATAATCAAATGTAAAGTTTGATAGGCCTTCAAATAAAAACATACAGAAACCGAAACTACCACAGCAACAGATTTATGCCCATGCATGTCAAAATTACTGACATTTCTCAGAACAAGTTCTCACAACCTTGGAAAATACCTTCCTCAAGTGGTGAGGAAGGAGAAGGGGGGAGGGGAGGGGAGGGGAATGGGTAGGTGGAAGGGTGGAGTGGGTGGGAGGTAATGTGCAGCATTAGATTTTATTTAAAATCTTAAGAATTAAAAATGGTGACATGACATAAGCCATAAGAAATGGAAATCTTACCATGCTGAATAATAATGACACGTTCCACAAACTGTAAATATGTAGATTATGGCAGGTAATACTGTACACTTTGAATCACTTCTGAACCTGTAACAGAGAAAGAAAATGGCCATGGTAGGTATGGATCACCTTATCAAGGTCACTAACAGAATTATGCCCATTACTGTTCTCAGGTCATGAAAACACAAATAGTGTTATAAACCCACGTGCCCATGTTCTAAGACTGCAATCGCTGAATTGATTATACATTGAAGGCCAAAGAAGGTACTGAACGTCGTAATTTATTTGTATGGCATTTTTATTTCATTATTCAATCTGCCATGTGGTTAATCTGAAAATGTATTTACAATAACCTGCATTAGTCCTTCACAAAAACAAATATCTGCCACCTCAACCCGGCCCCAAAAATAATATTTAAACCTTTACAGGGCATAATTATATCCAAACTTATGAAAAGTATAAATTATTTAACCACATCTTTAACCCCTCCCTCTCCCCCAACCCCTCTCTTAAACTATTGTAAATGTAAATGGATTGCCCCCCATAACCTGCTCCACACCCCTTCCCCCCTCCCCCTCTGCTTAATTCATATTTTGCATGCTTATTTATTTATAACATCTATGTGGTTTGTTTATTTGTTTGCCATGCAGTACTAAGTATTACGAAAACTTTTCTCATAGCTGCAGTAAATGACATAATTGCCTTCATTTCGGTTGTGTAGATATTTTTCTCATTTAATTTAAAAGTTGGTTTGTTAAATGTAATAATTATTATTTAAATGATTATTTTGAAAATGCTGCATCTGCACGGTATAATAGCACATTACACTGAAAATCAATTATTTCAAATGTTTTTTTTCCCCACCCATCAAAAATTAGCCGCTTTATTAACTCACCCCTTCTTGTTTATATATATATCTGAAGCTTTGCTAGTGTCTTGATGGTATATTATTTATACAGCAGCCTGTTGCTGCACAATCTAGGCTATTTCTTTTGAAATCTTTAAAAAAACACACACAAAAAAAAACGAAAACACTATAGGGGCAAAGCCTATATGACTCACATGCTCCCTATGGAACTTTCAATATATAACATCAAAATTAGTGCTCTCTCCACCCTCCCTTACGCCCCATCCCCTCCCCCCCAAAAAAAAATCAAGAAAAAAAAACAAAACAAATGAAACGGTGGCAAATAAAATGCAAAGTAATACAGACTTTTATTTTTTGACCTTGGCCCGACTCAAAATACACTCATGTACAATCAAATTAACTTTGGCAAAAGTTGAATTATGCAAAAAAAACAACAAACTGACTTTGACCTTGACATGACCTCTAATGCATGAGCAAATAACAAAATAGATTAAATATAGAGCCATTTCATTGTAAAATGACCTCCCCCCCCCCCCCCCCCCCAAGCCTAAATGACCTTGACCTTCAACATCAGCACAAAAAACAGAACATATATAAAAAATCAATCTATCATCTCTAAGTACAATAAGTTTGGATTTTATATCTCTCATACTTTAATTTCAAGGCCACTTCAAAGTACATATACAAACAGAGTTTGGATAGCTCCAATGACATTGGGGAAAGGTTGACCAAATTTGTACAAATTTTGTGTCTCATTGATATCTATCATTCACCAAAGAATCATAAGTTCAATATTAACAACTTCAAAAAAAAAAATTTGAGAAAAAATGTAAATTTCTGGAAAAAATGTAAGTTTTTGACTACCATTTGTTGACTCTGTGACCTTGATCTTGAAGTGAAGTAATTCATTCACCGATCATTTATGAAGTCTAATGGATATAAACCATCTTACCAAGTTTGGATGTGATAGCTGAAATAGTTTACGAGATGTTAAGCCACTCGCAAGTTTTGAAAAGACAGATGGTGGACAGAGAAACAAATTATTATTTTTTAAATGTAATTTTTGGACTATTTAGGACTCATCTCGCAGAGATTTGCACAAATCTGAACGTTTCAAAATTTTGAGCCAGTACATAAACTCACATTGCTATGCATGCGAGACAAAAACAAAATTGTGCACTAGTTGCATTGAAAATGCTTATATTTTTCCAAATCAAGGGTGTATTTTTGTTTGTTTTTTCTTTTGAAACACGCCATGAGCTGATTTTAGGACACGTGCTTTATTAAAGTTATGTATTATCGTTATTTACATATACCAAAATGTAAGCATCAATGCTGCTTCATGACGAAGTAACCGAATACTTCAAATTTAAATACAACTCCCTGCCCCCCCCCCCCCCCCCCCCCCATTCTCCTTGGCGACGTATTAAGATGTTAAAAGTAAATACTTCCATACTATTCTCACACCAATCTTGTCAAGATGACATTTTAAAATGCACAGCATCTTCCTTTCTTATTATCCCAAATCCCTCCCTCTCTCTTCACCCCTCCACCCACCTTTAAACAATATATTCCTTAGAATTTATTATAATTTCTTTCAGCACCTTTCCTTTGACTAGTTTTATCTTCTTGGGCAAACAAGTGGGTTTATACATAAAAATGATTTGCTTTTAATTTAATTATAAATATATGCATTATAGTTGCACATTACCCATTATAACTTATTAGCTGTAAGTTTGGAAAAATATGAATAGAAGGTATAGTCTGGTAGTGATTATTTTATTTTATTCATACAATGCTTGATTCAATGCACAATTCATTCAAAACAAAAGTAGTTTATGTACAAACAGATTTGGTGCATGTGTTTTGCAGATAAAGACAGAAAAGATATTGTTCAGTTTCTTAAAAAAAAATCAATACGTGAAACTTTTATTTGCCACATCGCGCACACAACAAACACAACTACGACCTTCAAAAACAATATTGTGTGTGCCTTCTCAGCGAGATGTATGGAAATTACGAGGCAATAAACATACACCTAACAAAACTGCGAACATATTCAGAAGAACCTGCAATGAAAGGAAAACGTAAATATGAGAAGAGAAAGAGGAGGGAAGAAGGAAGAAACTGCCATCGCCAGCAGAAGTAAATTGCTCTTCCGTCGTATAGGCCGATGCATCAACCAGATTAGAGCAGACAAGGAGTTGAGTAAATCTGCATGCGTTTAGTTTTCTGTGCGAAACAAACGGAAAAAAATATGTATATATATATTTTTCAATTCACAGAAAGCAAAATGGAGGAAGTCGTGTAGGTGCGCCGCCATCGGGTTGGTCAAGAAAAACGGGAAGAAGAAAAAAACAAAAGAAGAAGAAGAAGTTATTTTTAGCACAGAAACTCCCCAGAGACCACAGGCGCTTACTGGTGTTCAGTTTTGTAGCCACTCAATGAAATGGGGAGATAGGCGAGGGGCTGGGGTAGTGCTTAGAAGCAACCTGGCCACCACCCTCATTCTGTGGGTTATGTCGAGCTTATTACCGACCGAAAAAGCCTGTCGCGTTCCGACAAGCAGACTGGTACAAAAATGAATGCCCTAGTCACGCATCAATGAGTACATGTAGTAACCGACTTACGGCAAACCCAAATTATTTTTATCAATTGTTTGGTCGCCCTGCCATCTTCATCCTCCATAGATGATTTTTTCTTCTTCTTCTTCGTAATACTGTGGATACCCCGTATTCGAGGAAAATGATTCTACAACTTTTGGCGTGCGCAGCCAATTGCATGATGAGTGTGTTCTTGTCACCGCACTCACCCGTCTAGGACATGAGCGTCATGATCTTTAAAGTCCGTTATGATGCATGTATGCGATGCACACAGACTAGACCTCGGTTTGTACTCTCATCCGAAGGAGTAGAAACGGGGGAGTAAGTCTTTCTTCCAAGGACACACAACAATGCCGGCATGGGCTCGAACCCGGGACCTTCAGATCCGCTAGCCAAAGCTCTACCATTAGGCCACCGTGCCCGTGCGAGTATGAGGGAAATATTCTCGCACGCGTTTTTTTGTTTTGTTTTTTGACATTCACATGACCTCCCGTCTGCTGGTCGTAAACCATCAAATAGCCTAATGATATATATTATGGGTCAAATATAGTCATTCCACTGTACGATAAAAAAAAAGTTTTCTTTATTTTTTTTTAAAACTTCTAAAATGACCTTGATCTTCAAAATCACCACAAAAACGAAAATAGATGAAAGCTCGATCCATTAACTCTACATACAAGTTTGGACCAAGTATCACCTTGTCATAATTTAGGGTCAAGGTCACTTCAATTATACGAACCGACTTCGACAACTCCAGTGACCTTGACCTTGGAGCGAGGTTGAACAAATTTGCATGTCTCATCGACATCTATCATGCATCAAAGAATCGAAAGTTCAATATTTATAACTTGGCAGAAAAAAGAAGAAAACACATTTGCTGACCAATTATGTGAACTTGACGTGAAGTCGTTCATTCACAGATCATTTTCGAGAAGTGATATACACCATCCTACAAAGTTTGGTTGCGACAGATTTAAATAGGTTCCGAGAAATAATGCCACTTGAGCGGACGGTGGACGTACGGAGAGTTGCCCCCCCCCCCCCCCCCCCCCCCCTCTTTGGGTTATTTAGAACCAACTAAAATAAAAAAAAATTTTTTGAAGTAAGTGAGAGGGGGGGGGGGGGGGGGGGCTGTATGTGTCATGCGTGTCAACTTTGTGACCAGGCAAGAATAGACTTGAGTTGAAACACAATCTTATGAAATTAATAATTATGTAAGAACGCATGGATATAGAATTCACCGCAGGAAATATTCGTGCATGCTTGTGTAAACCATTTTAAAAACATTACTCACTGTTTTTTCTTTACTCCCCCCCCCCCCCTCCCCATTTTCAGTGCTCTTGACCTCGATGTTGTAGTTGCACTTTATCGCCGTATCTAACATGCATCAAGTGTCAATCCCATTATCAATAGTTAGTTCATTGCTTACAGGGTACAGCGGACTGCAAAGAGCCGAATCAGGACCACAACTTTGTTGAAAGAGGACTCGCCCCTGATCTGTATAAAAGATCTGCTAAAGCAACCCTAGTGGCAACACTAAAGGCACTCCACCAGCCCGTCAAATTACAATAAAGGCATCCCACGCAGGAAACGCTGAGGTTATACTCCCAACTTTTCGAACCCCCGTTAAAAAAAAAAAAAAAAAACAACAACAAAACAAAAACAATCATTATGAAATAACAGAACACATACATATAAAATACTTAGAATATTGATTGAAAAGAGTAGGAATTATAAAGAACAAAGGAGAAAGACAGCGGCAGTGGGAATTTTAAAGCACTAAATTTCCAGAAAGTGGGGATACTATTATCAATAATTTAAATAATTGTGGGGGATGGGGGAACAAGTTACATTTTGTGGGAAATGAAAAGAGACCTTGGCTTCGATAAAATTCGAGAAAGTTGTGTCACGCGGAGAGATATTTTTATATCACAGAGAAATTTCCTCACGCGTACCGACATAATTTCAATTTCGTGGAACACATGCGGGATATTCAAACACCTGAGAACCAGCAATCCTATATTTCGCCATGTAACTAATTTATTAGTTCCAGAGAATTACATTCTAGAACTATTGTTTTGGGTTTTGTCCATCCGTCCGTCAGTGACGCATTTTTCTCTGAAACTAATGGACGGTTTTCTTTGACCACATGACAAAAAAGTATGCACAACGGATGCTTCCCCCCCCCCCTCCCCTAATCCTATTTTCTCCCTATCTACTGGAGGAATTTGGTTCAAGTTTAGTATGTACTTCCAAGACTTTTACCTGTGCCTCCAAGGTAAAACCAAGTATCGTGTGGTCAAAAAATATAAAATTGTAATTCCGAGTGTACAGATGCCTCGAGCCTTAAACGAAACTATGGTATATATGAGTGACGTAACCGTGGTGCCGCCATAATCTATCCTATTTTCTCCCAACTACTGGAGGGATTTCTTTCAAATTTGGTTATCTTATACTTTACCTATGCCACCAACCTAAAACCAAACTTAAGCATTTTTTTTTCTTTTTTAAGTCTTCTATGTACTGAGAGTACAGATGCTATGAGCCTTATCAAAACTTATGTATATCGAGCGAAGTCGTCGTGGTGACGTAATATTTTTATTTTCATGTAGTTATTTTACGTTTTTTCTAAAACTAATGGACGATTTCTTTGAAAATTTGGCATTTAATTACAAAATGGTAAACCCTGACGGCAAAAAAAAATTTTTTTTAAATGCTGTGGGGTGACTGCATCATAGTGACGTCATAATTTTTTTCCTTAATCTTATATGGAGGGATTTGGTTGAATTTTTTTTAAAAAATTATTATTAATATTCTTATAGAGAGCTTTTCCCGTTCAACAGCTGCTTTACTCCTTTAGGCATTTGTCGATTCACAATCTAACTCAAGCTGTCCAATGCGCCATTCTTAGCCTGGCACTCTCGGAGTCTCCCGCCTAGTTATTATTATTATTATTCTTATATTGCGCTTTTCCAGTTCAAGAGCTACTCTAATTATTATTGATACATGCTTACCCAGTGTAATGACTGGTGCATAAAAGCGGGCAATGAAGAAACAAACCAATTGCATGTGCACCTTTGTTATTTCGTGTGTTACCATCGTGGTGTGGAAGGCTAGAAAGGTGAGGAAGAGGAGATACCTTAATTACTATGATTTTTTAAAATGAAGACTCGTAAAATAACCTGTTCATGAAGAGATGCGGCAAATGCGAGTAAAATGATCATGGAGTTCATAATCAACAGTGTTGTCGCTAGACGTTGTATGTCCAAATTGTACATTGTCTTTTGACTGGAGGTGTGCAAACAAAAGTTAAAACATAGGGTGCGCTTGTTTGTTATTTCTTCGGGTTAAGGCATTACGCGACCTGGCCATATTCATAATAAAGTACCAAGCGGGTCATCGGCCGTGTTCTCTCTACGAAGATTCAAAAATGTTACCCTCCGACAGCTGCTGATTGGTTGCTTTTTCCCCAGACGCCATCTTGCCCGCTTTGAGCCGAACAGTTAAGCGCGGGCCAGCCCGATTCTTCACCTGGGTCACCTCCATTCTTCTCGATTAGTTGCTCATCTACCGGGCTAGCCCGGGCATTACGCGATGGTAATGCGAAGTGCACTGTGTGAAAAAACGATCAATTCATAACCAAAACCCTCTTTCACCAGCATTGCGGTACTTAGAAATGCTGCAGCACAGGATTGAGTATGGAGATCTATGCGCTGCGTAACGCAAAATAAATAATTGGTATCGGGAATTCCCGAACTGGAGCGTCTTGATCCAAGACCATATATCAGCATTTATCTTACACACCACGGCCAAGTAAATAAGATGGGAAATCGAGACTTTCAGCTCTCTGGAAAAGCAATGAAAATGTTATACTTCCCAGAAGGAGAATTGAACTCACGGACAGGTTAGCCTAGTCTCTAGTGTAATTCTTTGACGTCTCGTTTTACAGACTAAATTGTATCATGCCCGCATATACGTGACGAGTCTGTCCAGTAGTCTAAACCACGAAGTCTGCATCACACAAAACAGAACTCGAGCATTCAGTCGCGTAACATTACTAAGTAGGTTCAAGTGCTTATTTCTACTTTCTCTGTAGCTTATATTTACCCGAAGGTTAACTTATTGTAAACCTACTGGGCGATTTTATTCTACGCCTTTCTCTGTATACTGACCATTTGTACTATATAATAATACAATTCATTAACAATTAAGTACTCCACAAAAGAACACGAACATTTCAGGAGTTATGGTTGATATATTGGTACACTACAGAGCAAAGTTTAAAATGTTATTTTTTTGTCGAAGCAGATGACGCCATTTTGGTTGGCAAAAATCGCACAAAAAGCCAGTGATGACGAAATTAAACTCTGATGTGTCATTCTACAGTTGAACACTATGAAACAGCGGGTAATAGAACAAATTTAAAAGCTAGAACTTCGTTCAGTTGAAAACTGCGATCGCAATGGTTCGTGGGGAAGAGATTGGCAGGGGATCACAAAGGTTAGTAGGGAGCGAGTTGATTTAAAATAAACTCTCAATACGCGTGCAATTTTCAGATCAAATCTCAATTTCTTTGGAGCATGTAGTATCAATTGGTGCATAATTTGGTTTTGAAAATTGATAAATCATATTTCAACTACTAAACTATTGATTCTTTGAATAAAAAGACTGCTACATTTATTCTCTACAATTTGATGTTTCAGTCTTTTGTGTTTTTTAAAATGTTACAAATAATCATCCACATGCTGAAATAGGCGTATATGGGATAAAATTAAGAAATAATTAGGTTTAAAAAAAAATTTCCATACAGCGACTCAAAAAGAATGAATTGGAAGAATTAGAAAGAAATGAGATGGAACTGAAAAGGTTCTCGTTGAATTTGAGACTCGCACGAGGTCAGGGCAGAATTGACGAGTTCAGTGGTCGTCTTTTCACTTTCAATGGCACCACAGTAATCCACGCTTAATTATTGTTTACGTTTGAACGAGATTTTAAATTGGTTCAAATGACAAGAGTTCAGGTGGTTCCTCAGCGATCTCAAAATTAAAACCACAGAAGCCATTCAAAAGTATTTCCATAGAAGCCATTCAAAAGTATTTCCAGATACACTTTTGCAACACAATACAAGTCAAACATTTTGAAATATGTTAATTTTCATGGCGATGTTGCTTAGATTTAAAAAAGCAAAATGCGCACACATGTTATATGTTTATCCGTGTCTTTATATCCGTATTTCAGTCTAGTTTGATGTATATTGATATGTGTATCAAAGAAAGAATCATTTCATTGCAATTCCTAATTTTCTTCTGCTTGCATGATTACATACAAAAGACAAAAGTAGTCGATGTAGGTTGCAGCTCCTATCAATGGTACCGAGAATATTAGGGTTAGAGCTGGCAGCTTTGTTATTCTCATTTCTGCCTTGTAGTGGCACACAAGAGGAAACTTGGCCTGCCAAACTGTCTCAGCTGTTTCTGAAACCGTCGAGGCAGTCTTGTGGCGGCACACGAAACACGTTTTCCGTTTCACGCCAGCTCCTTGACCACCGAAGACGCTCCCCAAAGCAAAAACAGCTCTCTGGTCAGGATGGCTAATGAAAACAATTGAGACATTTTCAAAACTACCACAAATCTCCCACTAGTATTAGAGTACAATAAAAGTGTAGGTTTAGAATGGTGGTGTGCCTGCTGCACAAAATCTTAAACTTTACAGTTGCCATGCCTATCTGTTACTAATCGGGTGACATTTAAACTTCTTGTTCTTCACACTTAAAAAAAGACCTGAACAATAGTGAAGTTTATGTTTTGCACACATCAGACTGTTGGGGCTAAGAGTGCTAGCTAACTGTAACAAAACAGTTGAACACCACCGGGATTATATAGGGAAGTATTCCATTTTATAAAAGCCAATGGAGCATAATGGAGAATGGTGCATAAACCTGTCAAGCTACTGTGCCTGTACTGTGTACAGTTGGTGCAAAGTTTTCAATTTTCTGACTGTTGCAATAAGCTGCATGCTCTTCATCCAATACATCATCTGCAGGACCTAAAACATGCCATCTTCCATCCATCCATAAAATGATAAACATTTCAATTACTAGATTATTATTAATCTCTATTGAGTTTTAAATCTATAGCAATGCTTGTTTTGCTTGCAAATACTTTAGTTATCAGAAAAAAAAGTTCTGGATTTCTCTGGCACATGCTAATCCGCCAATCTCCCATCATTTACCATGCATGGGGCCAGCTAGCTCATAGACTTTCCAAACCTGAAAACTGCATAGGTAAATTAAAATTCGGGGTCACTCCTGTACTAGTGACAGTATCCTCGTTGACATTTTAATAAAAGCAAACACTATTACTTACAGATGTATGGCCGAGAGTTGCGTCTTTCCGAAGATGTGGGCGAGGCTTGGTGTGTGATTCAGCCTTGCCCTACTCTCATGATGTAGTCATGATGGTCTTTCTTTACATGCACCGACACAAACTGCAGTACAGGCTTAAGAACGGGGATGGTACATCAACATGGGAAGCGCAAGTCTGATCACACCACCAAGACTCGCCCTCATGTCACACTTGATGTTAAACCCGCTCCGGACGACAGTCCACTAAATGAGGTATCAAGTAAGAAAAAAAAACAACATATATTGATTATGAATTTGACTATATAAAAATGAAAGTGCTTTATTATTAGAGGTTCTGAATCCAAAGTTCTAGATCTAAAATCCAGCAAATTTATAATTTAGATACAATGTTCAAAAAGCTATGTTTGGACGCACATCCCAATTATTTAATGGAAGCCAAAGCAACCAATGTAATATTGTTTAGTCGAAATCCCTATGTGCTTGCCATCACGAGTCTCTTCTAAATGTATCCACATTGGCGCCAACAGAGGGAGTAGCTGAAGACCTGCTGGACAATAATAGCCCACAGTACTCGGTAACAGAGTTCATAACCACGGACTAACATGGAATCACAATTGTCAGCATTGATTACAGATACTCTGGCCCGTTTGTCATTTTGTTTTGTTATGATCAGCATCGGGTTGTGCACCCCTAGCCACAACTAGAAGGGCAAAAACCTACGGCCTACATGAAAACGATTGCCCAGTTTAAATAGAGTTCTATTATGTCAAAAACAACCATGATCTTGCAATGACCTTGACATGACTTCTGAGGCTTGTGTAAGATCAATGTTGATGCACAATGTGGGGCAAATGTATGACCATTCCACTGTACAGCATATTGTGACTTTTTTTCACTTCCACAAGGCCTAAAATGATCTTGACCTTCAAAGATCAACGCAAACACGTAACATAGAAAGGCAAAGCCCATATGACTCGCATACGCATTATGGAACTTGCAATGTTTAACATGAAAATTATTGGCCAGAAAAAAAAATCAGAATGAAACGGTGGCATTAAAATTTAAAGTAATACCGACTTTGTACTTTCTATGCTCTTGACCTCAAGATGACCTCGAGCTCCGGCTCCAAATACTTTCATGTACTATAAAATAAACTACAGCAAAAGTTGTATTATGCCCCCCAAAAGTGACCCTGACCTTCACATGACCAATCATGTTCAGTTATCAAAAAACACAAAGTTGCATACTAATTTACTATGGATTAAATAGAGCCATTCCACTGTACGATGACCAATTTGTTGCATGTTTTTTTTTTCAAGGCCTAAAATGACCCTGACCTTCAAAATAACACAAAAACGGAGCATATAATGAAAGATCAATCTATCTTCAACTACAAGTTTGGACTTTATATCCCTCAATAGTTTAGGGTCAAGGTCACTTCTAAGTACCTATACTGACTTTGGACAGTTTCAGTGGCCTCGACCTTGGAGCAAGGTTGACCAAATGTGTATAGTATGTTTGTCTCATTGATATTTATCATGCATCAAAGAACCACAAGTTCTAATATTAATAACCCAGAAAATGTTACATTTGAAAAAATGTAATTTTGTTACTAACATTTGATGACCCTGTGACCTTGATTTCGAAGTGAAGTCATTCATTGACTGATCACTTATGAGGTCTAATGGGTATACCCACCATCTTACAAAGTTTGGTTGTGGTAGCTGAAATGGGTACCGACATCCACTTGCAAGTTTTGCTCAGCCGAACAAATGTTTAACAATTTGTTAAATGTCATTTTGGACTATTTAGGACTCCTCTTGCACAGATTTGCAAAAATGTGAAAACAATTTTTTCTGGAAAGGGGTGGATGGGGGGTGGGGGGTGGGTGAAGGAGAGGAGGGTGGGTGGGAGGGTGAGTACACGTATAGACTCACATTTCTATGCATGAGAGTCAAAAATCAATCTATGATCTCTAAAACCAAGTTTTGATTTTTATTTCTCATAGGTTAAGGGTCAAGGTCATTTCAAACTACCCATATGAAGCGACTTTGGGCAGCTCCAGTGACCTTGGAGCAAAGTTGGCCAAACTTGCAGGGTTGACATCTCGTTCATATCTATCAATAGTATCAAGCATCAATCGCAAGTTCACTATCGATAACATGGGAATATTCAGACATTTTGTGATAGCTATACACTATCCAACCAAGTTTGGTTGTGATAGGTAAAATAGGTTCAGACTAATTAGCCATGTTAAAGTTTTGCAGACAAATAGAGACATTTTTTGGACTACTTAGGACTCCTCTCTTGCGAATTTCAAAAATTCTTATTAGTTTAAATTTTTCTGGCAAGTACACCTACTCAAAATGTCACATTCCTGCATGCGTGCAAGTCAAAAACCTGTATGCAGGCATCGGTTGCATTTTGCAGCAGTATAAATAATGATGCTGCCAAAATACATACACATTCTGTACAAATGCAGTAACATACTACGCGATTCACATTCTGTACAAAATATATCCTATTCCAAAGAACAAATGCAGTGAAGTCTTATGTGATTCAAACTTTTCTTATTTGTTCAAGAAATGCACAACTACTCCACCTTCCCCGTGACGAATATAACCTCCAAACCTTACCTTCATAGCTTACTCGCTCCTTTAGATTTAGTGAACAAAAATGGACAGTGGTTTCCAATAACCAGTGTCAAGAGTAGTTCTGCTGAAAGCGTGCCTTCACAAGTATTTTGAAGATTTTCAAAGGTTTTACTGAAAGAGAATGACTTTCATACTAAATATTTATCTAATTACCTTCTCTACTGTCGTGATGAATGCAAGGGTTGAAATCTTTTTGCATATATGTGTTGCATTTATATGAAATAGTTCACAGTACTATCCCCAACTCCCTTCTCACATTCCAACCTGATCCTGCTGCATGCTCCCTCTTAATTATTAACCTATTAGTATTAGTATTACTAGGTACTTTGGACCTCCACACTCACACAAGTCTAAGTTCTATCCCCACCGGATTTCCATCACTCCCTTTTTTTTCTCCAAATGATTATAGTAATACTGAAACATTCATTACAATGTATTCAAACGAACAATACATAAATATTAAAATGCATTAAAATATGGAAACCATGCACTTCCATCCATCACGTGGACACGCCCTTTGCATAGCAACTGTTTCCAAGCATACCATATATGGAAATGAGAGAAAAGTCCGGCTGAGAAACAAAAAGGTATCAAATAGAAAATTATCAAGACTGCTGAAAAGACAAAGTTACAAAGTTATAAGTAATTTGTACAAGCAAGGCTAAAATCCTAAATGGAAGCGAGCAGAATTAACAAAAATTCAATATGGCGGCCAACGTGGACTTCCGTAACCTGCAAAAGAAAACACAACTAAAATTGATTAAATACATACATGGAAGTAATGAACACACACAGTTATTGCCTCGTAATATCATATTTACACCGCTGAGATTACACACAAAACTGTAGAACCAATATAAAAGCAACATCCACAATATCATGTGTAATGGCCCATGTGCACTGAACGTCATGGTAAGGTCTATGGATGGTAATCGATCTTTCCAATCTGCACTTTTAATTCCATCTGCTTCTCTGGTAGGCCTAATCGTATTGTTTTTAAAAAAAAACTAAATTACTCTAAGCCTAATAATTTAAATATACTGTTATTATATACAAAGAAAAGTGTGCTCATTCCGTCACACGTTCATATGATGCTAACCCTGAGAAGTGTTGATGATATTGCAAATATTTCAGAAATCTGACGCTTGAAATAATGCTCCTCCAAAGCTACTGACTCCTCCATGAAGTGGACAAACTATCAAAGTTTAACTCGTGATTAAAGGCTTGAAAGTTTAACCTGGACTAGCCATTTTGCTCTCTAGTAAAACCCCTACAGTACGCAATGTATCAATGAAGAATTCAACCTTTGTGACGTCATGGACGAACACAAACCACTCGAAGGGAGCACACACTCTCGTTCTAATTTCCGCAAAGACAGTGTTTTATTAAAATGCAAGATATTAAAAGATATATATAGTACTAAATTGTTATAATTAAGATATCAAGTTCACCATAACAATTGTTTTTCTATTATTATTTCAGATCAATATTTTATTTGAACACTAAACATTACCCTTTTAAGTCTCATAGATTTAGCTCCTTGCCCTCTGATTCTCAGATTTCCGCCTTTATACCATGTTCATTGTAAAATTCATCAATTTCTTTTGCAAATTCAATAAAACTCCAAAATGGCTGACCCAATTTAAAAAAAAAGTAAAGGCTCGCACGCCTTTAACAAATAAATTCTTTAAATATACAGAAATATTAAGCATGTTAGCACCGAGACAGATATCAGTTTGATTCTCTTAGATGAAAAGACGTTATAAAAACCTTCACAAATCTCTTTCGTTCAGAATTTTTATTTTATTTTAAATTATGTTGATTTGCAAATTTGAAGTATTGACAATAAACAAAGTGGGTTATAATATTGAAAGTAAGGAGGCATTAAAGAAGGGACGCAAAAAAGCTGTCACATCTTCTGTCTTGCCTTTGTTTTTCGGGTTTTGTCTAAGTAGATGATAGTAGCAGCATGGCCTCTCTAATAGCTATCACCTCTGCAGGAAGGAATGTCATTTTGAGATTTTTGGTACGGGCTGTGTATAATTTACTTGGTTTTGCTTTGTATCATAATTTATCGCTCTTATTTATGTATCTTTAAAGGTTGTACAGCATATTGTTTTCAAATAAAATGTATAGTCTGTGTCAGACACTGAGAGTAGTTGTTCATTACAGGTTTGCACTACTTGAACTTGAACTTGAAAAAGTCAATGATATAGGCCACTGGCCTTTACATAGATCCTAAAAACTGCTAGACTTGCATGCGTGGCAATTAGCTAAATCTAGTAGTGGCATCTTGGTTCGTATATCTCCGGGCGGTCCTTCCAGAATACATCCAGCCTGCTTTTGAAGCAGTCGACAGTGGGGGCTGTGACCACTGTCTCTGGTAGGCTGTTCCATGTGCCGATGGCTCTCTGTGAGAAGTAGTTGCTTCTTAGGTTCAGCCTGCAGTGCTGCTTAGTCAGCTTCAGTGAGTGACCTCTAGTTATTTCACTTATAGCAAACTCAAAGAGTGGTCTGTCAGCATCGTAGAAGCCGTGGACGTATTTAAACACGTCAATCATGTCCCCTCTCAGTCGACGATGTTCAAGGGAGGGCAAACAGAGGGCTCTAAGTCTCTCACTATATGGTTTGTCTCTTATGCTTGGCAGGAGCTTGGTAGCACGGCGTTGGACAGCCTCGACCCGAACAAGGAGATAGGCGACTTCCCTTCTTAAATATGGGGGTTACTGTTGCTTTTTTCCAGTCTTCAGGTATTTGCTCAGATGCTAGTGAGCGACGGAAGAGCTCGGCCACTGGGAATGCCAATACATCTGCAGCTTTGGAAAGAACCAAGGGACTAATGTTGTCGGGTCCAGCGGCCTTGTCAGTCTTGAGATTTCTTAGTTTTTGTTTCACATCCTCATCCCTTATTTCAAAGTCCGTAAGTGCTTCTTTGTATGAGTACGATGGAGGGTCGGGAGGTGGCTCGTCGCTTTCACACGTGAATACACTTTGAAAGAATGTATTCAACAAGTCAGCTTTTTCCTTATCTGATGATGTCCGGCTTCCATCTTCCCTCTTTAAATCGCCCACACCTGTCTTTATAGATGTCTTGGACTTGACATATGACCAGAATGCTTTTGGGTTCTTTTTTGCATTAAATGCGACAGTTTCTTCTAGTTTTCTCTTTGCCTTCCTACAAGCCTGTGTCGCTCGATTTCTAGCTCTAACATATGCCGTGTAGTCCTCTCCGGTCCTAGTTTGCATCCAACGTCGGAACAGTTTGTGTTTGGTCCTGACTGAAGTGAGTGTCCCACCATCCATCCATTTCTGTCTTCTTTTGGACTGTGCGCTTCGTTTGGGCACTGATTTTTCGACTGCCTGCTCGATCTTGCCCTTGAGCATTGACCAGTACTGGTCCACTGTTATATTTCGCCCCTCTTTCTCCCAGTCTATGTCCTGTAATTCCTTGATTAAAGCAGTAGTGTCCATCTTGGTATAGTTATGTGATATACGATGTTCTGGTTTCTTCTCGCTCATGTTTAAGCTGATGATAAGAGTGAAGTGATCACTCTTGCCCATGGGTGGAGCTGTTATTATGTCCTCTACTAACCCGTCTTCACTACTAATAAGTGAAAGTACAGTACGTCTGCTTTGTAGTTAGTATACTATGTAGGTTACAGTATAGTATAACATTGTGTTTTATGTAAATCTTGGCTCTCTATTTTATGTCTTTATTTATTTGTTTATTTATTTTATTATTAAAATTGACATTGATTTGATTGATAATATTAATAATGAATATTTCTATGTATTTGTATTTTGTATTTGTAATAATATTCCCATTATTTTTATTTGTGCAGATGTTAAATCCTGCTTACCGTGGGATTGCAACAAGTATTGTACGAACACAGGAGGCCAGTGAAGAAGTTGAAGATGCAGATGCGGATGCTATGAAACCGAAGAAACAACGATTAGTAGTTGATGCTGAAACAAGCATGCGTTACATGGAGAGTAGTGGTCAGTTAAAAAGAAACACAATTGTTGTTGGGTTAAGTGAATGAACATAATTTCAAATAAAGAATTAAAGTTTTTGTAGTTAACTACTTTACCATTTAAACCTCCCATTGTCAGTGTTCTTCTGAATTAGATGGGTTGCATTAACACTCAGTTTCAAAAGCGTATTCACATTTATTCAAGTCCATGTTCATGTTCAATAGAATGTATATAAAGTAATATACATGCTCAGTTTTTAATTTAAATAAATTATTAGTAAACAGCTTGGCATCTGCAGTTAGGTTTCTCTGTCATCCATAAAGGGGTCTGTCTACAAAGCTGAGCACCGCGAGGGGTGCTGCTTTTCTAGATAATATTTATCACAACAAGCTGCTTATTTGCCTTTCCTTTTGCTATTATCTTATTTAAAAATGATCGGAGAGATAGTATTAATAATTTCAAGACGAAAATATCTATAGAACCTTTGTATTTGCTTTGTAAATGTCTGAAAGTGGCCTAAAATTTGACCTAATTTTGTGACATGAGAATGACCGGGTTTTCTTCTAAGTGTTTACATAAATAAAGATGTCATAGAACACGTAAAATTATTATAATCTAACTCATTAGTAATAGTTTAAACATGGACAGTACTTACAAAACCAATTTGTTTTGTATTTTGTGTATTATAGCCGGAGTAAATTTGGTTGTCCAACGTAATGCATGGTTTCCGAAACAGGCAGAATGTTTTCAAAAATTGATCTTCGTCTTAAGCGCAAGAATACATGTTTTTTAGAGTTGTCTTTCTTGTTGGGATGTTATGAATGAATTCCAATGTTTACAAATAACAATTTAGTCGTTATGTAAATGCTTTGATGGTCTGAAAAGCATCGGTTGACATCGTTTCCGGATTTTCGCGTGACGCTGGACAACACACAAATTTATTTTGCTTATTTCAAAGCATACCTAGTAGGACTATTTTAATGACGTAAAGTAGGCCTCATTATCGGATTGATATATACACTCGTCCCTTCTCGCGTGGTTTCATTTTACGCGGAGAATCTTTTTCATTGTGTGTGGTTTCCGAGTATCACGTAGTTGTTACATTGGACAACGCACGCAGTGTCACCAAGAAAACTGACTCTTTACAGTAAGATTCTTCATGTTTATATAATATTTTATGTTTATTTAGTTGTTAGGATAAGTTTAATTCGACTGTGATGCCTATTTTAATGAAAATAGATCTCCGGCTAGTCTAACGTAATTAGAAGCCAAGAAACCATTATTTTTTTTGCCGTTCTTGTTCCGATGGATGATGAGATCCGTTCAAAATTTGTTAATGAATAAATTAAAATGCTCTTTGAAACAGCAGTGACAAGTAAACTTATTTAAATTTATTATTTGACTTGATTTGGATACGCTAAGTTTGATAAATATTATTTAGCCGAATATAATTTATCGTCAAGCTTAATTTGGTTTCCGTGTTACATTGGACATTATTTTTTAAAATAAGAACCAGATTTTTTTTAATAGAGACCTGTAAGATCTCACTTTTATTTTGTGATTATGTTATAATATTAAACACAATTTGTATGTGCAGTAGCTGTTTCAGGTTGTTTCATTTTAAGTATAAAAGAACTTTTAACGATTAAAATTTGTAGAAAATTGATTGACTTGATAATGTATCAATAGATAAACTTCTTTACTAATGTAAACATTTCTTTTTAATCTTATATCTATTTGATAGCAAATCTCTTTATAAATAAAGATTCTTTGCCAACTTTATATATATAATATATTGTTGGTTTTTAAGTACTATTTGGTTTCCGTGTTACATTGGACATTTCGTTGAGTGTGTACACTAAAGGTCTGACTACATGCATATAAGGTCAAAACGTATCTTCTAACCTGCATGGCATGATCACACACATACATATCTTTCAAATAAACCACAAAATGTATGTATTTGACAACTTTTATTTTTGGGCACCCATGTCACAAAAAGTGAACCAACTTTGTAGACAGAGCCATATATATCAGTTACTACAAGTATAAGTTATAACACATCAAACTTTTCTGGCAAAACTAATATTTTATATTTTCCTTCTGTGATCATGCTTTTTGTGTTGAAATGTTCATGTACTTATTAAATGTTCATGTACTTATTAAATGTTCATGTACATACTTATTAAATGTTCATGTACTTATTACATTTTCATTCATTCATTCTGTAAAATTCAACATTTATTTTGCTTGTAACTTGATTTGAGAATGGTGAAATGATAAAACAAGAACAGATATTTTCTAATCTGTTACAGCCTATTCAGAAGCTTACGGTAACAAACCTGTGTGGTTTCACTACAGACGGAATTTCAAAGGAGGTCGTGCACCGGAAACTAGGAAAACTTGCATTGTGAGTTGTGTAATTGTTTTTCTCCTATTTTAGTTCACTTTAGTTTATTCTTTAGAAGCACCAAAAATAAACTCGGTCAGGGCTTCCATGCTTCAGGTTAACTGATAATTGATTAATGATTTTTTTTAAAGGTGTATATTAACTGAAAACATTAAATGTTATATTTGTGGGTTTGGGCACTGAATAGAATAGACCCAACCTTTCCCAGAAGAGGCGACTAACAGGGGTGTTGTCAGCACGGCATCACAGGGGGAAAGTCTTCTACACAGAAGTCGCCGACCAGGACAGAGAAACCTCATGTCACTACAGGTTCAAGGACTACGTGCACTCGTGGCCAAGGCGAGCCACACAGTATTCTTGGATATCAGCTGTGGCCAATAGAGTGGAGAGGATTGGACCCTACCAGGTCTTTCTTGCCCAAGACACACTCACACTGCATGATGAATAGAACCATACACTCCATACCGGATCGGTCGTCGCCCGGGTTACCAAAGACACCGCGCCTTCTGTTGGCCACCAGGACGGAGGTAATAAGAGTGCTACTGATGGACAACGTAGCAAGATCCGCACCAGAAACAACATCGTCATAGGAACCTGGAATGTCATGACCCTAACTGCGGAAGGAAATTTATGAGAACTGGCCCATGAGCTGGACCACTATCGATGGAATGCTTTAGATCTCTGCAAACTGCGCTGGAAAGGCCTAGGTGAAACAACAACCGACAAAGGCCACAAGCTTTATTTCAGTGGTGGAGATGACAGGCACGAACACGGCATTGGATTCTTGGTCCACAAGAACATTCTAGCCACTGTACTCATAGGTTGCCGCCCAGTGTCCAGTAGACTCATTACCATTCGACGATGTGTGTGGAGGTGTAGGTGCGTGTGTGTAAGAAAAAGAGAGTGCCTTTATTTATACTATTTCTTTTAATCATTTAATCACTTGTGGTGCTAATTTGTGCAATGACAGCTGTTATGTAGGTTTGTAAAATTATAAGTTCTCCCTTCTTTGTTGTGTAGTTATCTCTGTGATTAGAATTGATTTGTATGATTTTATATACATTTAAAAATACAACATGAATGTTCTTTTCCTTTATTGTAATTAACTTTTTAACCTGTTATCTGTACATTAATATAAGCGAGAAGAAAAATGATATATAGATGTCCAGTAAGAATGTGAAGTGCCAACTGTGTAGGACACAGGTGTTATGTTTTCTTTTTATTGATTGATGACTTCCTCTAACTGCCTGCAAAACATTTCTTAATTTCTCAGAGTGAGATAATAAAGTTTTCTTGTATCTTGTATCAGTCTGAGAGCAGCCCCTTTCAACATCTTCATCTTCAGGCCTATGCCCCAACATCAGACTATGACGACAGCGAAGTGGAGTATTTCTATGAAAATCTACATTCTGTCCTTGACCAAGTGCCAAAGGATATAGTCATAGTGCAAGGCGACTGGAATGCCAAGATTGGCCAAGATGCGCACCACAACTGGGGAGACACATGTGGACCCCACTGCAATAACGAGACAAATGACAGGGTCTAAGACTTTTGGAGTTTGCCAGATACAACAATCTGATACTGGCAAACACGCTTGGTCTCCACGAAAAATCCAGACGATGGTCATGGCACAGTCGCGGCGGGGAGCATCACAACCAGATCGACTACATCATGGTCAAGAAACGCTTAAGATTAAGCCTCAACATTGGCAGGACACGCACTTTTTCCAGGAACAGACATCGGAAGTGACCACAATCTTGTGATGATGTCTTTCTGGCTCCATTTGAAGAGAGTAAACACAGCAAAATGCACTAGACTTAAGTTTGACCTGGACAAACTGCAAGACCCGGAGGTGGCAGATATTTCAGGCCACATTTGGAGGAAAATTTGCACCACTGCTCATTTTGGGAGCTGGTGAACTAGACGTCGACACCATGACCACCACCTTCAACTCAGCTGTGACAGATGCCGCCATGGAGATCCTTGGCAAGCACCGGCCAAAGAAGAAGCCGTGGATCACATCTGAACTTTTGTATCTGTGTGATAGACGAAGAGAGATGAAAAAGAAAAAGAACATCTCACAGGGAGCTGCCCTAAATATATTGAAGTCATCAAAAGCCTGTTTGACAAGTCTACCAGTGCAGTCTTCCATAACAGCGCCGTCAGAAATTGGTTCAGAACAACAATTGGTGTCCGTCAAGGATGCCTACTCTCTCCAACACTCTTCAACATCTTCAAAAAAGTGCATCATGTCAGATGCCCTTGCAGATCACGAAGGCACAGTCAGCATGGGGGTAGAGCAATCTCCAACCTTCGTTTTGCTGATGACATTGATGGATTGGCTGGAGAGCTGGTACAGAGGTTTGACACCACCTCCAGAGCCTATAGAATGGAAATAAGTGCAGAGAAGATCATAGTGATGACCAACAACACCAATGGCATCAACACGGACATCAAAGTCCTAGGCCAATCCCTCTACACAGTGCATAGCTTCAAATATTTAGGAGCCATTGTATCAGACAATGGGTCCCGACAAGAAGTCCTCTCCAGGATCGCACAACACAACTGCGGCCCTGACAAGGTTGAAGCCCATTTGGAAAGACAGGACCATCAGTCTACATTCCAAGGTAAGACTGCTGCGCTCCCTTGTCATCTCCATCTTCATATACGCTTGCAAAATGTGGACCCTCACAGCAGATCTACAACGAAGAATACAAAGCATGGAGATGAGGTGCTACAGAAGACTTCTGGGCATTTCCTATACCCAGCACATCACCAACGATGATGCGATGATGTCTGACAGACCATCACACAAGCCATTGATCTGCTCACAGTGGTGAAGAAATGGAAACTCCGATGGTATGGCCACATCACCAGATCATCAGGCCATGCAAAGACCATCCTGCAAGGCACAGTGCAAGGTGGTAGAAGAAGAGGGAGTCTGAAAAAGAGGTGGGAGGACAACATTCGAGAATTGACTGGTTTGTCACTGAGCGAAGCCATCAGGGTTGCTGAGGACAGAGAAAGATAGAGTATGCTGGTTAAACGATCATCTTTGGTGCCCCTACGACCTCCAAGTTACGGGATAGGATTGGATTGAATTTGCTGCCCTAGGATAGAGAGGTGGTAAAACATCAACCACAAGTCATTGTGACATTGACAGTGTCAGAAATTAAAATGTGCTCAAGTGGATTGAGTGTTTCCACAGATTAAAAAGGAATGCCATTATAATCTTGGATAGGCTGTGATATGTATAGTTTAAGACAACAACTTGTGCTGTCATTAGATTATTTTGTGTGTGTGTGTGCTTTTTTTGTAGTTGTACTATGTTTGTAATCATGTAATCTTTCTATATAAGTGTAAACTTAGTTATAGTTTGTACGTAACAGTTTGTAATTGTACAGTAAAACCTCCGTTTTGAGACTTTCTCTTAAACGACTTCCTCCAACATACATCCGGGAAAAAATTAACCGATGCTTTGTACTATATAAACGACCTCTCTTATACGTATATACTTTCATATATATTTCCAAAAGATAGTAGATGTTTCCTATACTTAATGGTATGTGTACTTTTTGTACATGTAATTATTTTACTTAATTAATTTTCTAAATGTCTTTTTCGAAAATGTCCGACCTCCTTTTTAAGACCCCTCCTTAAGACCTCGTTTTAATGGCAATTTAAAGGTTGTAAAACAGAGGTTTTACTGTACTATATTTTTGCTAATTTATTGTTTGTAAATGCTATTGCCATCTTCTTGAATGTTAAAGTGATTTTGTTCACCACTAGTGGTTTTTTACATGGTGTTGGGCTTTGTTTCCCATTTATAATTGTTTTAATGCTGCTTTATGTATGCTGTAAATAAATGTGAATGGGTATATTGTCAGTGTGTGTAAAATGATCAATGAATGACTTCGCTTCAATATCCTATCCTGTCCTATCCTATCATGTAACTCGAAAATCGTTGGGGCACCACAGATGATCGTTTAACCACCGTATATTATCTTTCTCTGTCCTCAGCAACCCTCATGGCTTCGCTCAGTGTCAGGCCAGTCCATTCTCCAATGTTGTCCTCTGACCTGTTTTTCTGTCTCCCTCTTCTTCCGCCGCCTTTCAGATGGTCTTTGCAAGGCCTGATGCCTTGGTGATGTGGCCATACCATTGAAGTTTCCGTTTCTTCACCACTGTGAACATGTATTCGTCTTGTCCAATGGCTTGTGTGATGGTCTGTCAGACTTGTCGTTGGTGATGTGCTGGGTATAGGAAATGCCCAAAAATCTTCTGTAGCACTTCAGCTTCATGCTTTGTATTCTTCGTTGTATGTGAGTCTGCTGTGAGGAGTCATGTTTTGCAAGTGTATAGGAAAATGGAGATGACAAGGTAGCGCAGCCGCCTTAACTTAGAGTATAGATTGATGGTCCTGTCTTTCCAAATGGGCTTCAACCTTGTCAGGGCCGCAGTTGTTTGTGTGATACTGGAGAGGAATTCCTGTTGGGCCCATTGTGTGATACGATGGCTCCTAAATATTTGAAGCTATGAACTGTGTTGAGGGATTGGCTTTTTACTTTGATGTCCATGTTGATGCCATTGGTGTTGTTGGTCATCATTTTGGTCTTCTCTGCATTTATTTCCATTACAGAGGCGCTGGAGGTGGTGTCAAACCTCTGTACCAGCTGTTCAAGTTCTTGTTCCTCTCCAGTCAATCCATCAATGTCATCCGCAAAACAGAGATTGAAGACTGCTCTACCCCCTGTGCTGACGGTGCCCATGATCTGTAAGGGTATTTGAAATGATGCGCTTCAAAAGAGGTTAAGAATGTTGGAGTTGGAGAGTGTAGGCATTCTTGATGCACGGCGATTGTTGTTCTGAACCAGTTTCAGATGGCACTGTTGTGGAGGTCTGCACTGGTAGCCTTGTCATACAGGCTTTTGATGACTTCAATAATGTTAGGGCTGATGTGCAAGGTCAAGGGGAAGCAAATGTTACTTGGTTTTCTTAAAAATAAAGTTTTTAACAAATTTCACTTTTGTTTTTTTAAAGAGCTATTCATAATGAATTTATAATTCTTTGATGCATGATACATATCAGTGTGACACACTTGTCATGCAAATTTGATCAACCTCTCTCCAAGGTCAAAGTCACTGGAGCTGTCCAAAGTCAGTTCATATGAAGTGGCCTTGACCCTAAACTATGACTCGTATGAGAGATAAAAAGTCTAAACTTGTTGTATGTAGAAATAAACTAATCGATCTTTCATATATTGGACACTTTTGCATTGATCTTTAAGGTCAAGGTCATTTTAGTCCTTATAAAAACATAAACAATTTGTCATTGTACAGTGGAATGGCTCAGTATTCTATTTAAGTTTATGTATGTTTTTCTGTCTTCGTTTCTTTCTTTCAGTCACATTTACTGAGGATTGTTGACTGTAGATGTTGATTGATGTTTGCAGTTTGTACATGTTAGTCTACACCTGTGTTACAGAGGGGTGGTGTCATCGCCACAGGAAGTCCTTGTCCTGTATGCCGTGACGAATATCTGGTCTTAGACCACAAGGTTTGCTCATGTTGTTTTTATCTATTCACTCATTAACAATTATAAATAAGTAAATAATTAGTCTGATTTAGCTGAGGCAAGCCATACATTTTGTATGCATGAATGCAGGGGTGCTTGCAACCAGATTTTCAGCTTGGGCGCTGGACCAGTGACCCATCTAGAGTCAACAGTCAGCCAGAATGTTCACTAGTCCACTGGACCCTGTAAACAATTTCTAACTAACTAACTAGACCATTAATAACTTCAAGAATGCAGCAAAGTGAAAAATCTTCATCTCCCTCTCTCCCTCTCTCTTTCTTCCATAATTCCCGGGCACTCGCATAATGCTACCCTTGTGCAGTAATGTAACTGACAAATGAATGTTTAAATTTTTCCCTTTATTTTCTGTTTCCTCTCTTGTTGTTATTCCTATTATTATTATTATTATTATATACAATGTGCAGTATTTGTTTGTACTGTTGAGATTTGTTCATTCATTTTGCATCAAAGTCACCATCATCATCATCAATGTCATCGCCATCATCATGGTTGGCATCGTCATCATTGTTTCCATACTATTCAGTGTTCCCGATTACGCACAGTAGTGCGTCAATTACGCACAAAATATGAAAAATGACGCTGAAAAATTTGCATGTGTGCGTCCTGTGGACGTACACATTTTTTTCGAATCGCTGAAGTAAAAAATACGACCAACGAGTGGCGAACTAATTCACGGCATAATCAGAATCAGAACCCAACTGAGACTGCCATTGCAGACGATTAAAGATTGTGTCGGGAGTTGTCGTCCTTAAAAATCGCATGCGCGCGCATTGTAAACTTCATCCAAGCAATCCATTCACTGAACAGAAGAAATCTTCGTGAATCCATTCTTTGATTCTATCATACACGCTCATGTCACTTCTGACTTGGTTGACTGGGCCAAAAACCCGTTCATCCACAGCAACATCAAGAACAGATCCTGTCATTATCGAAAATACGGAACTCCAGAGCAAGGATAAACAAATAAATGATGAAACTCAAACTGAAGTAAAGCGTTCAAAGAAACGAAAACTCAACGACAGATGGTTGCATGAGTTCCAGTGGTGCCAGTTTGACGCAAGCGGGAGGGTATTTAATACATGTTTTAATTTTTTGGTTTTATATGATTATGATAACTAATCATAATGTGACGCTTTAACAGAGTAAAAGAAAAAAAGTGAGGTTTGGACTTCCAAAATTTGCACAAGGACTCTTAAAATTTTATACCTGGGAGTCCCAAGGACTCTCTTTTTTTGTGTGTGGAGGGAACACTGCTATTGTTATATTTATCATCATTATTAATGACAGGATCATCACCATCATAGATGGTGGCAATGATGGCCTCAATATCCTCCTCATCATCATTGTTGTACTCTCACCATCAGCATCACCTTATGGTCATTAAGGTCATTGTCATTTAATGATAACTTTGTATTATTATATTCCAAGAACTGGTATTAAATCGATTGTTATTCTTTTCATTGTTGTTCTTTTTGATTTGGATAGCTGGAAGTGACTTTTTCACACATGTGTTTCTTTTCTCCCCACCCACCACCCCCCTCCATGGTTCGCACGGTCTTTAAAGGTCCTTGAATATTTGGGAAAAATTGCATTGCCTTTTCAAGTCTTTATAAGTCTTTGAAAACTGACTTGGGTCTTTATAAGCTTGGGAAAACTGTCAAAGCAAAGTATTTATTTGCAACAATTCCATATTTGTGTTTGTTCAGTCCAATCATAAGAGCCAGAATTTTTTTTCTTCACTATATTAAATATTTCTTAAATAAAAGAAAAATAATAACAAAGGTAGGCAATTCTTACTCATCTTCATATAATATTAATATAGGCATACCACAAGAGTCAATAATATTTTAAGATTTCTGAGGGCCAAACAACACAGACTTCAGTCTGACATCGACTCAATGCGCAAGTCTGCAGACAAAAAAAGCACTGGAGAAACATGTGACTATCGGCAGAGTCTAATGCCCTCCGAAAGGGTGTCCCAAAAAAAGAAACATCACTGAAGAAACTTGATGTGCTGTTACTGCAGGGTCAATCTAAATTTTAAGCTAGCATGTTTTTTTTTAGCGTTGTCTTACTTTCTGTTGCTAACCCATTTTCCAGATCAACATGAATGCTATCCAAAGGGTTGAACACTTAAAACAACACAAAGAGAAGGGGACAAGACACATGTTCAACCAATAGTGTTTGCGACTGACCATTTGTTTATTGACATTTGTATTACAAGTCTAAAACGTGCTCACCACCAGGCAGTCATTCAAATACTGTTTTGAATTTGATTAAATTGACTAACTCCATTGTCTGATACAGTATCAGACAATGGGTCCCAACAGGAAGTCCTCTCCAGGATCGCATAAACAACTGCTGCGCTGGCAAGGTTGAAGCCCATTTGGAAAGACAAGACCATCAGTCTACATTCCTAGGTAAGGCTGCTGCGCTCCCTTGTCATCTCCATCTTCCTATACGCTTGCAAAACATGGACCCTCACAGCAGATCTACAACGAAGAATACAAAGCATGGAGATGAGGTGCTACAGAAGACTTCTGGGCATTTCCTATACCCAGCACATCACCAACTACAAAGTCCAACAGACCATCACACAAGCCATTGGACAACACGATGACCTGCTCACAGTGGTGAACGGAAACTCCTATGGTATGGCAACGTCACCAGATCATCAGGCCTTGCAAAGACCATCTCACAAGGCATTGTGCAAGGAGGTAGAAGAAGAGGGAGACAGAAAAAGAGGTAAGAGGACAACATTCGAGAATAGACTGGCTTGACACGGAGCGAAGCCATCAGGGTTGCTGAGGACAGAGAAAGATGGAATATACTGGTTAATCTGTGGTGCCCCAACGACCTCAGAGTTATAGGATAGGATTGGATAGGGCTAACTCCAGATGAAATTTAGCGATGTCCATGCTGTTACTCGACATTTGTAGTTTAGTATTTTGCTCTTGATTTCTGTTAAAAGGTCTTTGAAAAGTTTTGAATTTTAAGGGTAACTGTCTGTAGGAACCCTGCCCCTCCCCACGCACACACGCTTCCCTCTTTCTTTACAAGAACCAAGTAGTCTACATCATGCGTTTGTGTTTGTTGTCAGAACACCAAGCTGTTGGAGCAGTTCCTCTCTCCATACACTGGGGAAGTTCTGGAGTCCAAAAAGACAGGAGTGTGCCAGAAACAGCATCGCAAGCTAATGGTGGAGGTCAGGAAAGCGCAAGATTCAGGTCAGTCACTACATTCGTCTTCGCTACTTTGAGAAGCTGTTTTTGAGCTCGTAAGTGTCCTGTATAGTAGTAGTAGTAGTAATGGGGACACAACAGTGCGTGAAGCTTTTCTAAATGCCAACTTGGCAATAATTCAGTGTCTGTTGACCATGTCATTTTCCTATGCATTTTATTTATCATAGCAATAAAACATATGTGTTGCAGCATGAGAAAACCAGGCTAAAGTGTCAAAATATGAAAAATTACTTATTTATTTATTAACAAAGTACTAAACATAATCTTCAAAATGCAAAAAACAGAATTGTTTTATCTTTATTGGTTGATGTTTTATGATTTTTTTAAATATTTTATTTTCTCGGGGGCTAATTTCCAGAAATCGCCTTCAAAGTTTTGAATTGTAAAATGATCAATACTTCACAACCAGAATTTTCCCATGCATGTATTTGGTATCAAAACAATCAGGAAGATGGCAGCAATATGGCAGTGAGTTAAGATAAGATGAGAAAATTCACATTATACACCATCCACACAATACTGAACATAAACAAATTAAAACAGTACGCACAATTTTATTCTGTACCCATCCATAATGCATAGTGTTTTTAAACATATTAGAAATAAAACAAGTGTTTAGCAAGTCTATAATAACTCAAACACATAATAATATATCAAGAACATGGCCTGAATCAATCATTTTTCTAAAATAAACCCTAACATAATGCCCCCTCCCCCCCCCCCTCTTAATCCCTCGTCCGTCAAGTAATCTTTTGTTTAATTGCAAGCAGCTACATCAGCTGAGTTCAAATAGTCAAACAAAGATTACAAACCTAAAACAAAAGTTTCATTAGGTAGTTTTCAGTCCTAATAATCAAGCTTTAATAATTCCCCGATTCTCCACTCCCTTCCGCACGTGGAATAAATCTGTCGCGTCACAGGTGTAAATCAAAATAACATGTCATTTTGCTCTATAAAGTTTAAATAAACACAAATATCAAAGCAAATACTAATTACTAGTAATTTGGTAAATAGTCCTCATGTTCATTTCCTAAAACAGACAAACCAACAATAATAAATACTGAGAACATAGTCAACTTGTCATGCTAGTAATATTGAATGCAGGCCAGACTACTTACCTTTTCAACCCCCCCACCCCCACCCCCCACCCCCCAACAAAATATACTACTGAAATATTTTCCACACTCCTACTGTAATTCTTTCACTGATATCGCCTTTTCAACCTTTATTACCTAAATCTATGCAAGTAGAATGACGGATTATTAAAGACACGCCAATAGCGAAGAGGCCTACGAAACATGAATCAATGAATGAAAACAAACAGTATCGTTTAATAACGGGATCAAGCTTCTGCTCGTCAGAATCATAATCCTCATCACAGTTCCCACCGGCACCATCATAAAAATAGTCCGAAAGCAGGTCTTGGAGCTCTTCAGAAGCAAAACCGGGTCGATTCAAGGCCCTAGCTACTCTAGCAGACGACACATCTACTGACGCTGGAGACGAAGCCATCACTTCCGGTTTCCAAAAAGAATCGGTCACTTACTTTGACAAATTGTTTCTAACAAATGCAACATAAATATTGCAAGAAAACACTTGAAATAGATGTAAGATGAGTTTATCTACATAAAAAAAAATAACTTTGAACTAAAAATCGTCGAAAATCTATAGGAAACACTTCCGTTTTTCACGACCAGGCAAGAGACGCATTCGAACACAACTTGTGTCACAAGCAAGCTTCAGAACAAGGAATTTCATGAAAAATTCATATGCCACACACTTTTATGTACCAAAAAGTAGTACCAATAGGGACTTTTCACTCCCCAGACGTTATATATCAATCCACATTGGGGATTTCCCTTCATAGTCGGACAAGAAAAGTTGGGGTATCGGAGGTCAATTAGTGCCATTGTTTTAGCAAGGTGTGATCAACACCCTTATCAAAATCAACAAAATAAACAATGTTTTAGTAATTTTTGAACAAAATCCGTTTGGGATATTAAAGAAAATTCTTAAATAAAGACAAAGAGGCAACAATCTTAAAATTGATGGGGTAGCCTATTTTTAGTGTTCTACGGCTGTAGCAGCGAATCAATCCTGGCGTCTTTAGCCGGGTTTTGTCATGCGGCAACACATATTTTTTAAACTCTGGAAATACATCTAACTGGTTTTTAAACATATTTATTGTGAAACAAGTAGATTATTCCAGTTAGTAGCAACTCTGTTATAACATAAAAACTTCCTTATATTAGTATTGATTTAGAACTTTTTTGGGGGGGTGGGGGGTGGGGACACTTTATATTCCATTTTTAATAGGGAAATTCTGGGCTTGGGAAGGTGTAGTTGCAGCCTGTGTCTAGCCCAAACCCAACCTACCTAATATTAATTGTGTTTTTGAAATTTTGCTGGGGGAGCCAACTGGAGTACCTAGAGAAAAACCCCTCCCCCTCTCCCCGAGACATTGCCCTAGTTGAAAGTAAATAATATTCGGAAAACCTTAACACCCATAGGCGGGATCGATCCTACACCTGTTGGGCTCCATTGGTTTCTAGCCTGTAGATAAGGCATGTAAGTCCCTTCTTAGACCATGCGGCCACAACGCTCGCTGAATAAATACTTGTCCTTAAGACATGGGTGTAATATTGCAAAGAAATCTGACCACTTTAAATCATTCAGGCCATTGTAAAATTTTTTATGCTTATATTCAATCTCTCTAATTCTATGGTCATACAATGAGTGCTGTCCTAGGTACTTGAATCTTTCATGTTAGGACCTATCCCCGCAGGCTTTCACAAATTTTGTAGCTTTCCTCTGCACTCTCTCAGTCACAGTAGACCATCTTATTAACACAGATATATATGAACAGTTTTTCATTGGAAAGATTTCACCTCAATAATTTGGATTATTAGATTCTTCTGTAATTATACTATTTAATGTACAAGTTTGACAATTTTAGGTCAGGCTCACTTTTAATAACGAAAATGGTTTTATTGCAGGTTTGCTGGAGAAAACTACTCCTTTCCGAACTTATGACTACAGCGAATACTGGGACCCCGCCACAGGAAAAATCTTATGATGGAATGCCAGCGTGTACGAGTCTTGTTAGTAGGGGTATAACTTAAGAGAGTGTGGATGAATATGTGGTATCCTGTTCACAAGTGGATTAGACGTTGTAAATCTATGGATGAAGCCTGTACTTCTCTCTAGCTTTCATTACTTCTCTCTACACCGTAAATTGAGATTTCAGTACACAAATAGATCGCAACAATTGTTTTAATATTGTGCCTTAGCTCGCAACATTTCCTAGGTCACGTGGATCAGTGGATAATTGGCATTCACCACATCCCTGGAGTAGTAAGGATTTCCCGGTTTCAAATTTGATATTCACTACATATACATTTCTTTTGTATTTTGTCTTTCACATTTTGTCCCCTTTTATTCAAAATGTAGTATGTATTCACATATCTAGGTGCCCCGAAGACCCCCGTTGGGGTGCCGGGGGTTTCAGTATAAATAGTATCCCCACTTTCTGGAAATTTAGTGCTTTAAATTCCCACTGTCGCTGTCTTTCTCATTCCTGCTCTGTTCTATCAATCTGCTATACTATCGTCTTCTTCGCTAGACCAGTCTTCTACCTTTTTTCTTGAAAACTCTTCCGGGACAAGACTCCTTATTTGTGTATGAGGTCCGTTGGATTAGCTTGGGAATATTGGACGCTTTCTGCCAGGTGGTCACTAGGGCTTCCTATGATGTTATTATTTAGCAATGTAGGCATTTTATATGTATGTGTTTTGTTGATAATTTATAATGATGTTTGTATTCTATTTTGTTTTTGTAAATGGGGGTTCGATAAGTTGGGGTGAAGCCTCAGCCGTCCCCTGCGTGGGATGTCTTTATTGTAAAGTGACTGGCTGTTGGAGAGCTTTCAGTTTTCCCACTAGGGTTGTTTCAGCAGATCTTTTATGCGGATCAGGGGTTGTCCGGTCCTGATTTGGCTCGAAAGAGTCCGCTGGACCTAAAGCAATAATGTAATGTAATGTGCCCCGAAGAGGTGTTTAGTGGTTAGAACCATTTGAATTGGCCTGACGTCTTTTTGTGGACAGCGACTCTTAGGTGGCAATCTTTTTTTTTTTCAGGTTTCATCAGATCAAAGGAAAAAAGAAAGCTTGAATGTCTAGTAGTCAGAATGGAGTCTGTGGGAGATTAATTTGCCGAGTTGGGGTAAATGAAGAACTTTGTTTTGTTGTCATGGGAGCGATGAGAAGAGAATGATGATGTAATAATTATAATGTTATGAGAAAAGTTACTGTGAAGTAAATGTGTTGCGTTGAAGTTACTTCTACCTAATGACCAGCTTGTTCAGATGATGTTGAACCAAAAAAAGTGTTTGCATAGTAGTGAGCTTGAATATGTTTTGTGTTGTGTGTATTTAATTAAAAGAGTATACATTTGTGTTTTAGAGAGAGAGTGTTGACTTGAATATGTGTGCTGTGTTTTTACCTTTGACAAAGGTGGGAAGGAGCAGTCAAAAGGTCTCAATTTCTATAATAAAATTGATACCTAAAAAAAGATCTGGTGTTTGTTGAATGCATTTTTGGTTACTTGCATGCATAGCAATGGCAGTCATAATAATAATAATAAACATTCGTACAGAGCCTTCCTCACTAGGGCTCATAGAGCTTTACAGAAAGAAAATAAATATATAAAAAATCAAATAAATAAAGTGAAAGCAAAATATAAAATACAAAATTGGAACATACACACCCACCCACACAACCAAACTTGGATGGTGTTAAGTGTTATACCTCAAAAATGATCCGTGAATGAATGACTTCACGTCAAGGTCACATGGTCAACAAATGTTGGTCAAAAAATGACAATTTTTCACAACATTTCAATTTTTTTCCTTCTTGGTTATTAATATTGACCATGTGATTCTTCGACACATTTTAGTTTACAGAGTCCACAAGTTAGTCATTATTTACAGAGTCCACAAGTTAGTCATTATTTACATTACATTACATTACATTATTATTGCTTTAGGTCCAGCGGACTCTTCCGAGCCAAATCAGGACCGGACAACCCCCGATCCGCATAAAAGATCTGCTGAAACAACCCCAGTGGTAAAACCGAAAGCTCTCCACCAGCCAGTCACTTTACAATAAAGACGCAGGGGACGGCTGAGGCTTCACCCCAACTTATCGAACCCCCGTTTACAAAAACAAAATAGAATACAAACATCATTATAAATTATCAACAAAACACATACATATAAAATGCCTACATTGCTAAATAATAACATCATAGGAAGCCCTAGTGACCACCTGGCAGAAAGTGTCCAATATTCCCAAGCTGATCCAACAGACCTCATACACAAACAAGGAGTCTTGTCCTGGAAGAGTTTTCAAGAAAAAAGGTAGGAGACTGGTCTAGCGAAGAAGAAGATAGTATAGCAGATTGATAGAAAAGAGCAGGAATGAGAAAGAGCAAATGAGAAAGACAGCGACAGTGGGAATTTAAAGCACTAAATTTCCAGAAAGTGGGGATACTATTTATACTGAAACCCCCGGCACCCCAACGGGGGTATTGGAACATACACACCCACCCACCCACACAAACCCAATTACAACGACTATGACTTTTTAAAGTATTTGACGAAGAAAAATTCAGGATTGAGATTTAAGGAATTAACACTGTTGAAAATGTGTTTTCAGTCCAGAGTGAAAGGAAAGAGATGATTTGACAGAGCGCAGAGTTAAAGGCATTAAATTTAATATACTGACTCCCCTACAAAAAAAAGATGACTAAAAGATGAGTCCTAAATAGTCCAAAAATGACATTTTAAAAAACCCTCTTAATATGGTGTCAGTCAATCCGCGGTCTGTGTAAAACTTGCAAGTGGATAATATCTCGGTATCACAACCAAACTTGGATGATTTTAACTGTTATACCTCAAAAATGATCCGTGAATGAATGACTTCACGTCAAGGTCACATGGTCAACAAATGTTAGTCAAAAAATGAAAATTTTTCACCTTTCACTTTTTTTCCTTCTTGGTTATTAATAGTGAACATGTGATTCTTCGACACATTTTAGTTTACAGAGTCCACAAGTTAGTCATTATTTACATTACATTATTATTGCTTTAGGTCCAGCAGACTCTTCCGAGCCAAATCAGGACCGGACAACCCCCGATCCGCATAAAAGATATGCTGAAACAACCCTAGTGGTAAAACCGAAAGCTCTCCACCAGCCAGTCACTTTACAATAAAGACATCCCACGCAGGGGACGGCTGAGGCTTCACCCCAACTTATCGAACCCCCGTTTACAAAAACAAAATAGAATACAAACATCATTATAAATTATCAACAAAACACATACATATAAAATGCCTACATTGCTAAATAATAACATCATAGGAAGCCCTATTATCACAGATATTAAACGGTTTTTCACAGCTTTTAACCGATTGAGCTGAAAATAGGGTACACATAAGTATTCCAACGCTGAAAAAATTATTGCTAAATATGAGAAAACCGGAAAGCCTATCACCAACCGTTATAATGGAGAATCACAGACTTTCTCAGTTTTTAACTGATTGTGCTGAAAATTAGGACTTATGCATTTCAACGCGGTAAAATGATTGGTGCACATTACTTAAATAGAAATCCTGTCAGTTATTCGTTATAACACAAATAACAGACTTCCACAGTTTGTAAACAGATGCGTTGAAAAAAAGAACCCAATTGAAAGCATATATATAATAGAACTTTTAACGCTCTTTGGAGGATGCCCTCTTCCACTAAATGCTACCACCCACATTATTCATTAAAATGTATTTAGTGTGGGTAATGCTATTAAGTGGAAGAGGATATCCAAGGATGGTCAAGAGGCAGGCAGGCGGTAGTCAAGAGGCAGACAGGCGGTAGTCAAGAGGCTGACAGGCGGTAGTCAAGAGGCAGGCAGGCGGTAGTCAAGAGGCAGAAAGGCGGTAGTCAAGAGGCTGACAGGCGGTGGTCAAGAGGCAGACAGGCGGTAGTCAAGAGGCTGACAGGCGGTAGTCAAGAGGCAGACAGGCGGTAGTCAAGAGGCAGACAGGCGGTAGTCAAGAGGCTGACAGGCAGTGGTCAAGAGGCAGAAAGGCGGTAGTCAAGAGGCAGACAGGCGGTGGTCAAGAGGCAGACAGGCGGTAGTCAAGAGGCTGACAGGCGGTGGTCAAGAGGCTGACAGGCGGTAGTCAAGAGGCTGACAGGCGGTGGTCAAGAGGCTGACAGGCGGTAGTCAAGAGGCAGACAGGCGGTAGTCAAGAGGCAGGCAGGCGGTAGTCAAGAGGCTGACAGGCGGTAGTCAAGAGGCTGACAGGCGGTAGTCACGAGGCAGACAGGCGGTAGTCAAGAGGCAGGCAGGCGGTGGTCAAGAGGCAGACAGGCGGTGGTTAAGAGGCATTTAAGCGGCTCATTGGCATATGTGCGGCTCTGCATCAGAAACACTGGTCGGGCCGACTAAATGCCGCCCATCGGACCACCATCGCGCCTCCTGACATCCGCTCTGGTGCCAACAGCGGTACGCCCTCATACCGCAGGGTGCAGTCGGCATGCCTACTATTTGCCACTTTTGGGCCGATTCTTCAGCCGCTTGTGGGCCGCTGTTGGCCCATTGGGCGTGTGCTATCAGGGTAGTGACCACCTGGCAGAAAGCGTCTAATATTCTCAAGCTGATCCAACAGACCTCATACACAAACAAGGAGTCTTGTCCCAGAAGAGTTTTCAAGAAAAAAGGTAGGAGACTGGTCTAGCGAAGAAGACGATAGTATAGCAGATTGATAGAAAAGAGCAGGAATGAGAAAGAGCAAATGAGAAAGACAGCGACAGTGGGAATTTAAAGCACTAAATTTCCAGAAAGTGGGGATACTATTTATATTGAAACCCCAGGAATCCCAACGGGGGTTGTCCTCAGATTGACTTTACAAATAGAAATGAATATAGTTAAGCTGTAATGAAAGCGTTATACTACTCCGTCACCATAAAAAACAACAACAAATTTAACACAGATTTCTTAACATTGGACCATTTTCTTTATTACGGGTTAAAAACCATGCAATAAAATTAATCTCATTTCCAGTTTCAAGCTAGCAACACATGAAACAGCATCACATACACTTGAGAGATGGAAATATGAAAAATTGGCTGCGTTTCACTTCATTATTAAAAATGAATGATACACTTCATTAACAGCATATGTTTAAACCAAACACATGGATTGTGAACTGGAAAAACAGCAAAACCACAACTACTCACATCAAACTTCAGGTTTTGTTGTTGCTGTTCTGCACAAACATCGATTTTTTGTTTATTTATTTATTTATTTATTTTACTGTACAACCATTTTTAACAAATTATTATTTTGTTGTGGTTTTTGTTTTAGAAAAGTGATCATAACAAATCTGAGGTTTTGTTATTTTGAATGTTCTAGTCTTCCCTCTTCCCCCTTTTCATTATTATTATTGTTTGTTAATAATCATCGTAGTAATATGGAACTCATTTTTTTATTCAGTTTTCAATAAAACTTTTTTTTTTATTTATGAGACAAATCTCAGCAAGATGGAACTTCTGTCATTTTCATTATAAAACTGTTTCTTAACGTTTTCCATATTGTTTTTTTCAAAAATAAAACAAATGCGGCCAAAGTTCCATAGATCTGTATAGGCAGCTTAAACAACACATCATTATCACTGGACTCCTAACCACTGGTATTGATTCCCTGACAAGTATTCCTGCCATCACAGGTTCTCATTTGGCACAACAATAAATAACTCATATTACTTCTAAGCGAATTATTTGCAAAAAACTGTTACTCATACTCAGCATACACTTTCTCTCTCCCTTTTGACACACAAAACACACCCTCACATTCACCCCCTCCCCACCCACTGCCCTACTTTACAACCATACATACGTCAGATTCAAATTAACATTTGTAAACAACATTCACAATTGAAAAACCACAACACCGTATTACTTTAACCTAAAATAAATCAATGGCTTAGATGTAAAAATCACTAGACACCCACTTTCATCCTGCACCCATTATAATTAATACTCATTTTCTTTAGCATAAATAAAATGAACACAGCTTAGCAGCCCTACATGCTCGACTTCGTTCATCAAACCCAACGGGCAATACCGACTGACTCCATCAGTTAAATGTAAATACCACCACAGGCTCATTTTATGGGCACCCGTGTTTTACACAAATGTTCACAACTAGTATGTAGCTGACTGGCCAACACTTTTACAGCAAATGAAAAGGAAAAAAAAAAAACTTAAAAAGAAGGACGTTTAGAAAAAAAAGAAAAAAAGAAAAAAGAAAAGAAAAACAAATAAAAGAAAAGCAATTGGTATTTTTAGTCATGCCTCAAAAGCAAGCATAAATCAGGAAAGATCATAACGCTCGGTATCAACATCAAACTCCAATATACCGTCTTTATCCTCAAAACAATTTTTCGGATTAAACAAAATGTCCCATGAAATAAACAAACATAAATAAACTAAAAATACAAATAAAGTACATTAGACATTGATTTTCTGTCCTCCACCATTGCAGTCCCTCAAAAGATACAACAGATTCCACCCCCCACCCCCTCAAACCCTCACCCCACCCTCTATAACTTGGAAGCAAAATCAATACTAAAAATATTTAGTATAGCTTCTGCAACTGAGATCAAAACCAAAGTGAGCAGTACTGGAATCCACTGTAGATGAAACTTCAACAAGAAACCGTGTTCAACAGAATTGAAAATAAAGAAAAAGAGAGTTTCAGTGAAAAGGCAGAGACCTAGTTAGTGGCCTTGCTCAGTTTGTTGTCAATGCCGCTGTCCACAGTGAAGTTACTGAAGGAAGATTGAGATCCATCCTCGCTATCTGTGTACAGCACAGTGCCAGATTCATCCACATCCAATATTGCTGAAGATGCATCCGCTGTTTTGTCTCCCTTCCCACCTCCTCGCTTCCGCAACGAGTCTTGATGAGAGAGAATAGTCTTGAACCCATCACCGTTTAGGGATCCAGAGTCGGATCTCATGGTTTGACCAGATGCGGAGAGGCTGCCGTGCCCACTGTCTCGGCTTCTCTGAGAGGCTTTCCTGTCATCGCTGTAACTGCCCAGCACGACGGCAGTACTTCTCTCCCTTCCAGCCTTACAGTTATCTCCCTTGAGTTGCCCTGCACCACCATCCTTTCTCTCTTTGCTTCTGTCTGTGCTATCTTTCTTTCTCGTCTCCTTGCTTTTGCCTTTCTGCCTGTCCTTGCTGACATCTCTACCCCTGCTCTTCTCTTTTCTCTCACCGCCCAGGGAGCCTTCACCAGGGGGTGAAGGGGAGTGGTTGTGCGGGTCTGAGAGTGTGGGAGGACCCTGGTAGCGTCTCAGCTGACTCTGCAGACTGTCAATCTTCTGCAGCAGACATCCCTTGTCCGCGTTGAGAGTTAGAACCTCTCCCTCCATCTGCAGGTTCAGGCGAACCATGGCTTGGTACTTGTCTTCCACTGCCTGCACAGCACACAAAACATTGAACCTGTTGTATAATGTAATGGTATATAGTATGAACCCTGTCACACAGCACACAAAACATTGAACCTGTTGTATAATGTAATGGTATATAGTATGAACCCTGTCACACAGCACACAAACATTGAACCTGTTGTATAATGTAATGGTATATAGTATGAACACTGTCACACAGCACACAAACATTGAACCTGTTATATAATGTAATGGTATATAGTATGAACACTGTCACACAGCACACAAAACATTGAACCTGTTGTATAATGTAATGGTATATAGTATGAACACTGTCACACAGCACACAAACATTGAACCTGTTATATAATGTAATGGTATATAGTATGAACACTGTCACACAGCACACAAAACATTGAACCTGTTGTATAATGTAATGGTATATAGTATGAACCCTGTCACACAGCACACAAAACATTGAACCTGTTGTATAATGTAATGGTATATAGTATGAACACTGTCACACAGCACACAAACATTGAACCTGTTATATAATGTAATGGTATATAGTATGAACACTGTCACACAGCACACAAAACATTGAACCTGTTGTATAATGTAATGGTATATAGTATGAACGCTGTCACGCACAGCACACAAAACACTGAACCTGTTGTATAATGTAATGGTATATAGTATGAACCCTGTCACACAGCACACAAAACATTGAACCTGTTGTATAATGTAATGGTATATAGTATGAACCCTGTCACACAGCACACAAAACATTGAACCTGTTGTATAATGTAATGGTATATAGTATGAACCCTGTCACACAGCACACAAAACATTGAACCTGTTGTATAATGTAATGGTATATAGTATGAACCCTGTCACACAGCACACAAAACATTGAACCTGTTGTATAATGTAATGGTATATAGTATGAACCCTGTCACACAGCACACAAAACATTGAACCTGTTGTATAATGTAATGGTATATAGTATGAACCCTGTCACACAGCACACAAAACATTGAACCTGTTGTATAATGTAATGGTATATAGTATGAACCCTGTCACACAGCACACAAAACATTGAACCTGTTGTATAATGTAATGGTATATAGTATGAACCCTGTCACACAGCACACAAAACATTGAACCTGTTGTATAATGTAATGGTATATAGTATGAACCCTGTCACACAGCACACAAAACATTGAACCTGTTGTATAATGTAATGGTATATAGTATGAACCCTGTCACACAGCACACAAAACATTGAACCTGTTGTATAATGTAATGGTATATAGTATGAACCCTGTCACACAGCACACAAAACATTGAACCTGTTGTATAATATATAATGCTTTATAAATCGGTTAAGAGTGCAGTTTTCATGCAGTCATTCATATACACTAACATTCCCATAGATCTTATGCTTTTCCCGTTGTTGCTGTCACTTGTAAAATGGTGGAACATGATATGATATCCTAAATTGAATGGTGTTATGTAAGTATATTCTCCCCTTCCCCCCTCCCCCCTACCTGCCCCTCCCCCTACCTGCCCATCCCAGACTCTCCCTTATTAATTTTCAAAGCCAACTGCCACCGATTACAGATGAATACAGTACAATACCTTGATTTGTTCCGAGAACATGGATTTGGCTGCCTCAAAGCTGCTTTTGATCTCCTTGATAGCCAGATCCTGCACAGCAGAGAAATGGGGAAAATAAGTTAATCACGAAAACAATGCTACGAACTTTTGCCTGGAAGGTTACAGTTGACTTCATCAATAATAATACAAACATCGTAAAGAAACAGCATAGCTGCCTGCATTAAGATCTCTTATGCCATCCATTGCAATCAGGCATTGAAAAACCTGCAATGGGAATCGTATAGAAGGCTTTGGCAGAAGAGCAATGCATGTACACATAGAACACTGGCAATTGTAACTGCACACTGGACTCCAAACTGTTAACATATGGCTTGGCAGAACAATGGAGTTGAAATGTAGGATACTGGACATTGGCAATAGCACACAAGCATCCAAAACCACAATGACAAAATGCCACTGCAATGTCGCTTCAAGGTAACATTTTCTAGCAGTCACAATAACGAAGAATATTCAGAGAGCCAAATGTGTACCTTGGCCTTGGAAGAATCGTCTGATTCGCCCAGCCGCAGACTTGCTGCTTCAAGAGTGCTGGTATTCTGCGCCCTCTCGTTCTTCAGCTCTGTAAGAAGGCACAACACACAGCTCTCTCTCAGACTAATTTCAAAGACTACAATATACTGATGCAAATATAAACCGGCAGTGTCTCACTATCACGTAACTGTGATGTTTTGTTAGTGTTATTGCTGGGGGGCGATCGCATGCATACCAAGGTAAATCAAGAGATGAGAAAAAGAAAAAACAAAAAGATCTTGAAAAAAAAACAAAAGCAAGCATTACAAGGGCATTTAGTGGTTGACGATTCAGTAAAAACACACTAAGGAATACAAAAAACAATAATTTCAACATATTTTTTTAATAACGCATTTATTCACTAAAAATTACAGGCAAGATGTGTATGTCGTAATCACATTATCCATTAAAAAGTACAATGATTAGCAACTACTTTGTAAAATCTAAATATCACTTATAGTGAATCCATCATATGTTATTTATCTAAACGTCCTTACATAATACTACAGGGTTCATACTAAAATTGTTGTAAAAAATTCAAGGAGTTTTCAAGGAGATTTTAAGGAGTATTTTTAAAAAATTCAAGGAGTTTTTAAAAATAGTAAACGCACATAATAATTGATAACTAGTCAAAATAAAGGATAAATCTTTTACCCAGTGATATCCATAAATTGTTTGCAGTCAAGAATCTGATGGTGATACTGATGTTGATATTGATTATGAAATCTACACACATAAATATTGCATGTCGATGAAGTTGCAGTTATGATGATGATGCAGATACGGAGTCTATACACAAATAATAATTGTGAAACATGTTGTCCTTAGATACAAGTTAGAGAACTGTAAAAAGTCAGAAAGAGGTACCACCACCGGCTAATAATACAGATAAATGAATTTTCAGTTATTTTAGTTTTTCCATCCCTTCATCAATCTGACGGGAAATCTTCTCCAGCTGGATCTTTATTTCCTTAGATTTGCTCCTCAGCGCATTTGACTGGATTAAACAAGACATCCAAAATTCAAGGAGATTCAAGGAGGTTCAAGGAGCGTACGAACCCTGATACATAATATGATCTCAGACCGCTCTCTACCTTTGTTAAAAATAATCGGCTATACTGAAAGATTGGGTCACACACATTGAAAGATCAAGTACATTACAAAGCATCCCATAAATTAACCTAGTTGCTAAAAAAATATTTAATCTACAGCGTATAGAAAAAAAAAGAAGAAGTTACTTTTAACTTCAGCTTTCAAGGAAAGGACGTCCATCTCCGAAGCCAGGCGCAGGTTTTCTTGACCCAGACGTTGCTGCTGCTGAATCTGGTTCTGCAGACGTTCGTGAGCTTCCCCCATCAGCAGGAGTTCCTTCTGCAACTGCACAACCTGCCAACACACCACCAGCAGTGCCAGTCATCGGGCATTCTTGTACAATGCAAATGTCCCTTAGTCAGAACATTCCAGAACATTCCAACGAGGCAAGTAAATATTGGATGCTTTAAATCTAACAACTGTACACACAAAAATCCTATTTCATTTCAAACAGCACCTTGTCTTTGTGCCACATGTTTGAACGATCAACCTGTGTTTGTGGTGTGTGTAAAAATGTATGTACCATGACGGCGTGTATGAAGGTTACAGATCACAGCATGCTGAATATCATGTAGGAATAAAGCACTTATAGAATGCATTATTATTATTATTATTATGCAGTGCACATGGAGTAAGCCAGATAGGAACTGGAGATAATAACGAACACTTCTGATGTAATCTTGGTCAAATGCTACCACCGTTGACAATGATAAAAGAGTCCATGTCTCCTCATTTGCTACCAGGGGTTTAAAATTCAACCAACATAGCACACCAAAGGGTGTTCAAATTTAGCGCACTTACCAGTTCAAAAGACCTGCTCAAGGCACACAACCACAAACTGCGCTTGTATCATAAAACTCAGCCTAGAATCACACTACAGAAAGTCACCTCCAGTGAGCAAGTACCATTGCTGCTATCATGACTGGAACTACCACTATCTGCATGCCAGATGGCTTTGTTACCCTGGCCTCACCCTTTGTATCTTTACGGTAATAAGTTCGGTACTAAAGAAAACAAGAAGAATGAGAAGGAGTAGATAGAAAGAACACAACGCTAATATAGATGAAAATAAAACTTTTTTTTTTCAGTCAGAAAAAAAAACAATTTGTACCTGCGATTTCCATTTGTCCACTGACTCCATTTCGGTGTAAAGCATTTCATTTTCTTTCTGCAGCTCAAAGCACTGAGCTCTGGCTGACTGCAACTCCTGAAAGTCACAAACACTTATGAAAAAATAAAATCAGGATATAATTCTCTCTTTCACTCTTTATGTCTCTACCTGCCCCACTCCCATTCTTCCCTTCTCACCCCCCCCACCCCCACACCCCGCACACACACCTCCCACCCACCCCCACCCAACATCTCCCACCCACCCCCACCCCACACCTCCCCACCCACCTCCTCTCTCTCTCTTCCTTTGATCCTATTTTTGCAGCAGTGTCATGACTACTGTCTCCCAGAACATACAAATCATGACAATGCTATGTTTGGCAAGGGAAGAGAGGATACACTGATACTGAGTGTCTCAATACTGCCAAGATGAGCTACTTTTCAAGTTCTTTTACATTCAAACACTGCTACAGTCCCAGTTGATCTTTGTCTTTGTAGGAAAAAGGCTGGCTATAGTCAAACATCGTACATATTAAAACTCAGTCCAAGGGACTGAAAATATATATATCTTTATGTCTATCTTCACTGTAGTAACACCAATCTAATGTAATCTAGGCTATCTATCTAGTCTAGTCTAATATAATCTAATTTAATCTATCGATCTATTTAATTATTTATGAGGCAATTTAAATACCTTTTTCAGATCGTCGTTTTCCGCTTTCTGACTCAACAGCAGATTCTTCAGTTCAACGTTGGCTTCTTGTAGGTCTTTATTCTGCTGTATTGTTGTCCTAAACAAAACAACCACAAAATAATAATAAAATAAAATACAATTTAAAATAGTTTTAATCTCAATGTGTTCATGTTGCTCCTGAACCTTATTTGCCAAAAATAATAAATAAATAAATTAAAGCCTTCCCTATCCAACAATAGTAAAAAATAAATGCTGAGTATGTTTTGGGTTCTGGACCATTTATCAAGGTGATTGAAGCTGAAATATCTTAAACATTTTGTGTGTGTGTGTTTGTGTTTGTCTTTGATTCTTTTGTTTTACACTAAATCCTTCTCCAACCAAACTACAAATTAATGTATTTCATCATTCAATCAAGCCGTTGTATTGAACTCACTTGAAGTCAACCAGTTTTTCATACTCATCAGAGTCCCTGGTTTGCATGAGCTGATGGTTGTTGTCTTGAAGCAGCTTTAGCGACACTTGTAGATTCTTGATGTAATTCTCCTTCTCCTCTAACTGGTAGGTCTGCCACAGATAAACCACAAAGGTGTAAAAGCAAACATGATTTTGTTAACACACCAGCAGTCTTATTTCATTTCATATTGTCTATCTCAGCTGTAATGTATACAAAGTCTTGTTGCCACAGAGCATAATACCAATCTATATGTTACACTCGATATGATGGTGGTGTTTTCTATCAGTAGTTGATTCAGCCCCAATGCTTGAATTCTCCTGATAGGTGTAAACTCGAATTCGTTTATCCACGCAACCCATTCAATCAGCATACAAGTCACAGAGTTGACGTATGAAGTTTTCCACTTTTATTCAGCACACATCAGCAACTGCATACAATCGCCTTTTCACACTTTTATAACAACACTCTCAACTATCAAAACAACTTTCCAACTCCTTTTGAAACAGTGCGGCACTTATATAGTCTCTTTATACTCGTCTCCAGGACAATTTAGAACACGGCAGAATGACACACTACAACCAATCAAATGAAACTTCGTCATCACTGACTTACGTCATACCACATTATTTTCTGTCCAAGAATGTTCTCAAATATCGCGAAACTTCGATCGATAGTAAACAAGCAGATCTAGAGAATTCTCCAATAATATCGACTAACAAAAATTATGAACGTTATACAAAGCTTCTTCTAACAACAATGCAAACTCAAATCAAAGGTAAATACACTCTATTATTGAACACTTTGCAAAACGAAACGATTAGATCTATCGTGCGCGTTTCAGACATACTATTCTTTGCGTTTCAACGTAACACTCTAATAAGATGATCCAAGGACATACAAATTTAGAAACCACTACAGTTCATTCAAAATGAAATGACACAACAATTAAATATTACAATTTACAAACACACAGTGTCAGTCTCACCATGGTCTGCACTTGCTCCTCTAAGGCCGAAACATGGGCAATACGTCTTAACAAACGTCGATTGCGCATGGCGTGGTTGGAACGTTTGTGCCGCTCATACATCAGTTGGTTCTGCAGCATAAGCTTCTGGCCACGCAGAATGTTGACCTCATCCGCTGGAGGGCCACCTGCAGCATACCAGGCACGTAGCCACTGTCAATTGAAATTACTTCAATCAATTGAATCAATTGGCCATTGTGAATTCAAATTACTTCACTCAACTGGCCATTGTCAATTCAAATTACTTCAATCAAATGGTCATTGCCAATTGAATCGATATACTCTGTTCACAAATGAACTCATTCCACTTCAGTGTTGGACAAAGTGTTGACTATTTAACAGCTGCTTCTTCCTTTCTTCAAGAGCTTTTTAGTTAAGTCTCGTTTCCAAAACAATAAAGACATAATTAATGTAAAATTACTGAAACCACCTTCTGTTATTTTAGTATGTACCTTCACAATGTTTCTTACACAACAGATGTCTGTGGTTTTTATAATTTCTTTTAAAGACTCTGGAACAATGAAGGCCACTTATACATCATCTATGTTTGTATGCACTTTCATGCCTTCATGGCTTTGTCGATAGAGGCAACCAAGGTACTGTTTTAACAATCTACCATTTAAGGAAACTGAAAAGTAGGCACACATGCACTCACACACGCACAAAGGTATTTGGCATTTAGATCTAACTTCCAGTTTCATTATCAGACCTGCCTACCCCCCTCAGAGTAAAAGCGGGAGATTTTGGCATCGACATCATCGACAAAATGCATGCATCGCACAAACAAAAATTGTGCCAATGGCAGGTTGTGTTCTACAATGACCTGTGTGATAACAGCCTCAGCATTTGTTGCATTTTGCTGCAAATCACTACTTTTTAAAAAATATCAGCCCAACTTCTGTTGTTTCGCTGTTGTTTCTTTCATTTTTTTCTCGATGTCTTTATGCTTGGCCCTACTTAAATGTTTTTTTTAACATCATTAGCTCCGCCGTGAGAAATGGAGAAATCAATGCAAAAAATTGTACACCTAGCGTAATTGTCCCCTTTGGCAGAGTTTTCAATGTTTTTGAATTTAGTAGTGAGGATAGTTTTGAAAGAACACCTGTAGTTTCTTTTCTTGATCTTCTTGCTGTTGCTCGCTTGCTGAGAAAGTTCTTCGACTCCGTCTTCGTCTTCGGTTTCATGCAGTCTAATTCTTTTGGTCGCCATTTTCAAGCCTTGCAAGTCAACGAAAAGCAGTCTCTGATTGGACAAAGCCCGTAAATCAGCCAATCAGAGCAAGCGATACGGAAGCCAAAACCAAATATTATCCTTGACTAACAAAGTTGACTAAAGACCGCGCAAGAACGCGAAAAAAATATTTCCTAGTTTTTGACTCGAAAAATCGGAAAAAATCGGAAAAATCGGGAGAAATTGGATCGTTGGCGGGAGAGCGGGAGATGCATGTCAAAAGCGTGAGTCTCCCGCCAAAAGCGGGAGAGTAGGCAGGTCTGCATTATGCCGTAGATAAATTATGCAGAATCATCTTTATTATCATCATCATCATTGTTACACTCGGTGGTGGTTTCTATCGGTAGTTGATTCAGCCCCAATGCTTGAATCCTCCTGATAAGTGTAACTCGGATTCGTTTATCCACTCAACCTGTTCACTCAGCAACAAGGCAGGAGTCGTCGTATGTTTTCCAACTTTATTCAGCGTACATCAAAAACTGCATACAATCGCTTTTCAATATTTCTCTCTCTTTCTTCAGACACAGTGCATCAATTATATAGTTTTTCTAGACTCCAGATAACATCAGAACATTCTAGCGTGACGCATTACAACCAATCAAAATGAACTTTGGCATCACTGTCTTATGTCATACAACTTTACAGTCCAAGAATTTTCTCAGCTATCTACATTTATCGCGAAGCTTCGATCGATAGTAAACAAGCAACTCTAGAGAATTCTCCAATAATATCGACCAACGAAAATTATCAACATTATACCAAGCTGCTTCTAACAACAACACAAACTCAATTCAAAGGTAAATACACTCTGTTATTGAATGCTTTGCAAAACAAAACGATAAGATCTATCGTGCGCGTCTCACACGTACTTATCGTGCACGTCACAAACGTAACAATCATCATTATTATTGTTATTGTAGGGTCAGGGTATTTTTTACATGAAAGTCCTGACGTACCTCCAAAGTGTGTCCAAGAGATGGATTCGTTGCTGGTCAGTGGAATGTGCGAGAGTTCCTTAGTGTGTTGGTCTTTCCCCTGCGTCAGGTGGCGATCCAACAGTTCTGCTGGTGATAGCGCAGAAGAATAGGGTTTTGAGGCCACTATAGGATAAACAATGAGGAGAAAACTATTAATTCAAGCCTCCTTAGGTGTACGTACTTACATTTATAATGTTACACTTGTGATTTTGGACAAAGTGTGATTGTAGGCAAAATCATATCAGTTGGTTTTTACCTCCTGATGAAGCTTACATTAAACTACTTGTATTGTCTATCTTCTTTCACTTATTTTATCTGGCCTTCTTACAAAAGACGTTAGATTACCATCAGATGGTAAATATAAGCATATTGTATTGTCCACATTTCCCTTATTTGCTATGGCACAATGAGAAAAGGTGCCTTGTGTAGAACCAACCTAGAACGCTTCAGACCCTTCTAGAAATCACAGCCTCAAGACCCTGTTAGCTTGTAATTGCCTAAATTCTGATTTTTCTTGAAATAATTACAATCATAGCAATAGCCTTGACCCTGGCAGTGGCAGTGGCTTTGAACAATGGCGGCCATCGCACTACAGGTGCCCACTTGGAAAATGTTTGATTTTAGAGTTATCAGCGGACTGTGCTTCCTTTTCACATAAATTGTTAGCTTCAAGTGCCACATCATAAATTTATAATTCTACATCCACTTCTTTATTTTATTATATTTTGTTTGTATTATTATTATTATTATATTTTATGGAAAGGCCTAGGTGAAACAATGACCGACAAAGGCCACAAGCTTTATTTCAGGGGGAGAAATGACAGGCACGAATACGACATTGGATTCTTGATCCACAAAGACATTCTAGCCACTGTCATGGGTTGCCGCCCAGTCTCCAGCAGACTCATTACCATCCGTTTGAGAACAGCCGCTATCAACATCACCGTCATCCAGACCTACGCCCCAACATCAGTATGACGACAGCTAAGTGGAAGATTTTTATGAACATCTACAGGCTGTCCTTAACCAAGTGCCGAAGAAGGACACAGTCATAGTGCAAGTCGACGGGAATGCCAAGGTTGGCCAAGATGCGCACCACAACTGGGGAGACACATGTGGACCCCACTGCAATAACGAGACAAATGACAGGGTCTGAGACGTTTGGAGTTTGCCAGATACAACAGTCTGATACTGGCAAACACGCTTGTCTCCACAAAAAATCCAGACGATGAATATGGCATAGTCCCAGCCGGGAGCATCACAAGATTGACTACATCATGGTCAAGAAACGCTTCAGATCAAGCATCAACATTGGCAAGACACGCATTTTTCCAGGAACAGACATCGGAAGTGACCATGATCTCTTGATGATGTCCTTCCTGATCCAACTGAAGAGAGTAAACACTGCAAAATGCATTAGACTGAAGAAAGGGAAGTCAGCGGGAGTGGACAACATACCTGCGGAACTGCTTCAAGCAGGAGGAGAAGCGATGATTGACGCCCTCACCATTATCTGTAACAAGATCTGGCAGAGTGGGGAGTGGCATTCACCATGGACCCAGTCGCTTGTCATTACTCTTCCAAAAAAAGGTAACCTTCAGCAGTGTGAAAATTACCACACCATCAGCCTCATCAGCCATCCCAGCAAGGTCCTCCCGAAAATAATACTCAACAGGTTGAAACCCCAAGCTGAACAAATCATAGCTGGAGAACAAACAGGATTCAGGGCAGCACGAAGTACCACTGAACAGATTTTCAACCTCAGAATAATCTGCGATAAATACCTACAGCACTAACAACATCTATATCATGTGTTTGTTGACTTCAAGAAAGCGTTTGACCGAGTCTGGCATGCAGCTCTGTGGGCAACCATGATAGTGTACAACACCAGCCCTAAAATTATTAAAATCATCAAAGGCGTGTATGACAAGGCTACCAGTGCAGTCCTCCATAACAGCGCCATCGGGACCTGGTACAGAACAACAAATAGTGTGCGTCAAGGATGCCTACTATCTCCAACACTCTTAAACATCTTCCTACAGCGCATCATGTCAGATGCCCTTGCAGATCACAAAGGCACAGTCATCATAGCGGTAGAGCAATCTCCAACCTTCGTTTTGCGGATGACATTGATGGATTGGCTGGAGAGGAACAAGAACTTAACAGCTGGTACAGAGGCTTGACACCACCTCCAGAGCCTATGGAATGGAAATAAGTGCAAAGAAGACCAAAATGATGACCAACACCAATGGCATCAACACAGATATCAAAGTCCAAGGCCAAGCCCTCAAAACAGTACATAGCTTCAAATATTTAGGAGCCATTGTGTCAGACAACGAAGAATACAAAGCATGGAGATGAGGTGCTACAGAAGACTTCTGGGCATTTCCTATACCCAGCACATCACTAACGACGAAGTCCAACAGACCATCACACAAGCCATTGCACAACACGATGACCGGCTCACAGTGGTGAAGAAACAGAAACTCCGATGGTATGGCCACGTCACCAGATCATCAGGTCTTGCAAAGACCATCCTGCAAGGCACAGTGCAAGAAGAGGGAGACCGAAAAAGAGGTGGGAGGACAACACTCGAGAATGGACTGGCTTGACACTGAGCGAAGCCATCAGGGTTGCTAAGAACAGAGAAAGATGAAGTACGCTGGTTAAACGATCATCTGTGCTGCCCCAACAACTTCCGAGTTATGGGATAAGATAGAATAGGATTCGTCAAAATGATGTAAATTCCGCAATTTCACTCAGTGAAGTTTTCTGCGCAATGCAAATGAGGAGGTTGTGACCTTTTGGAAGCACAAAAGTTATGACGTAGACTGGGTGTGTTCCTACAAAAAAGAACTACCAACCAAGTTTCTGTGCTTCTTAAATCTTTCTAGTGTCATTGTCATCAAGTTTTAATCACTGGAAATATCATCACCATTATTTGTTTTCAATGTTATGTTGCTAAACCAATTTATTGTCTTTGTTTTGAATGTTTATATGCAGATGGACACTATACAAAAAAATCTTTTTGTAAATGTTTATGGCGACAATAAAGGGTTGTGCATTCTGTATGTAATCATCACAAGGTACCTGGCCAAGCAGTCCACCTGTTCTCAGACTTCGCCCCTTCCGGAGGCTGCTGGTGGTCAGCGCCTTGACCGCCACCATCCCCACAGTCGCTGACCAGGATCTGCTGGCACTGACGACAGACGGCCAGCTTGACCGGCACCAATAGGCTGCGGAAAATGTTGGCCAAGTTGACCATATAGTGCAGGGATGTACCCCCGCACTGACAGCCACACACCTTGGTCTGCACTGACGAGCTTGCTTCACTGCCATCCTTGCTGCCACACAGCCGACCCTGCAGCTCCTGTAAAAAAAATTTTTTTGTATTTTTAATCTATCTTACATTGCAAAGGTCTAATGCATGTAGTGGTCCTAAGCAACAGTCAAGACCATAAGGATTGTCCCAGATCAAAACATATTGTAAACGATAGTTTTGTCCCTAGGTTAAGTTCCATTCTTCTCCTTGTCTCAAACTGTGCATAGTAGTATAAATAAATGAAAAGCCAATATTTTTGAATACCTCTTTGATTCATATTGAATATTGTCACTGCTTCCCCCCCCCCCCCCTCATATTTCTTTTAAAGAGACACAAGCAGGATGTTTGCTTAAGAGTGTGAGAGTAAACACGTGAGTAAACACCAAGTATAATGGTGGGCTTCTTTGGAAAGACAAGTTCTGTCCCTTAATGTGATCATAATCTCAAGAATAATTTATTTATATACTGTTCATAGATTGAAGTTTCCTAGTGGTATAAATTCAATTTCCCTTTCAAGCAGAAAGCATAGAAAACAAATGGAGAAACCAAATGACAACTTTGTACAGTTGATAACATGTGATTACTTAAAAGTGTCCATTATTTTATCTTTTACAACAATTTGACACCTATACCAACCAGCTCAGAGGTTTCATGCTAACATACTACACCACGGGGCTCTTAGTAATGCAAAGTTAAGTATAGTACTAATATGAGACAGGGCCCAGAAATGGTGAATAAGATATTGAAAGAGGGAATAAATGCTCATCCGATACCTGGGACAAAAAGCTGGCCTCTCCTCCACATCCAGCGTCATTCCTGCTATGCAGGACCACAGCTGATTCTGACACTGTGTCCAGACGTGAGCCGTTGGCGGCCGAACGTGGAGAGTTGAGCTGGGCATCTGCTGACCGCTGAGGTGGCAGCGGCTTCCGTCGCAAAGGAGGGCAGGACCTGGCGCGTCCCGCATAGCCGCTCCTCTCTGAACCGTACATGGCCGGCTCGCTCAGGTGTGATGTCAGGCTGTTAAAGCGGATGCGGTTCACCTGCAGCAGCCAAATGCGCACCTACTGACTATCATGGGGCAAAGAAAGACAACTGAGAGAGGAAGCAGAAAAGCACAATGAGGAAGAAGAGTTCATCAAGACTGAGAGCAGGATAAGGTGGAGTAAAGTGGTTGCATAGCTTTAAATATTTAGGAGCCATTGTATCAGACAATGGGTCCCGACAGGAAGTCCTCTCCAGGATCGCACAAACAAACTATTCAGTATAGTTAACTAATGCATAAGTTTTAAAATCTGTGATTGTCAGTGTTAGAATGATACGCAGAGTTTGATGATTGTATATTTTTTTAAGATGCTTTATAACGTTTATAATTTTGGTGTAATATAATCTAATGTCTAACCCATGTGTGTGTGGATGTGTGTGTGTGGGTGTGTGTGTTTGTGGGTAGGTGTTTTATTTATTTATGTTGAAGTGCAATAAGGACATGTAGAGTGATATGTATTTTAAGTTTTACAATGTGTCGGAAATGTTCTTGTTAATATGTACATAAGCGTGATTACACGTACATGTTTACATGTTTATAGTATTGTTACATTTTATTACCTTTTGCTGACAGCAAATCCATGTTAGAATTTCTCCTTGGAGATAATAAAGTTTTCTGAATCTGAATCTGAACAACTGCTGCCCTGGCGAGGTTGAAGCCAATTTGGAAAGACAGGATCGTCAGTCTACATTCCAAGGTAGGGCTGCTGCGCTCCCTTGTCATCTCCATCTTCCTATATGCTTGTAAAACATGGACCCTCACAGCAGATCTCCAACGAAGAATACAAAGCATGGAGATGAGATGCCACAGAAGACTTCTGGGCATTTCCTATACCCAGCACATCACCAACGACGAAGACCGACAGACCATCACACAAGCCATTGGACAACATGATGACCTGATCACAGTGGTAAAAAAACTGAAACTCCGATGGTATGGCCACGTCACCAGATCATCAGGTCTTGTAATTGCAAAGACCATCCTGCAAGGCACAGTGCAAGGAGGTAGAAGAAGAGGGAGACCGAAAAAGAGGTGGGAGGACAACATTCGAGAATGGACTGGTTTGACACTGAGCGAAACAATCAGGGTTGCTGAGGACAGGGAAAGATGGAGTACGCTGGTTAAACGATCATATGTGTGGTGCCCCTACGACCCCCGAGTTATGAGATAGGATAGGATAGGATATGAAAGCGATTACAAAATCTGAAAGGCCAGGGACAAGAAGGAGGAGAAGAAGAAGAAGAAGAAGAAGAAGAAGAAGAAGAAGAAGAAGAAGAAGAAGAAGAAGACGACGACGAAAAAGAAGAAGAAGAAGAGCAAGAAAAACAAGAAGACAAAAAAGTGCAATATTGGAGACAAAAAGGTTTAGGAAGTAGGTCTCTAAAACTTCTCTAAACTATGCAATATTCTGGGGGGTCTGATCAAACAAACAATGTTGAAGAACTGAAATCACTGATTCATAAAATGTCCCACTTCTAAGATGTTCGACATACAATTAGAAAGGAAAGAGCAGAACAGATTAAGCATATCCGCAGCATGAATGTAAATGATATTTCTAAACATCAATGTCCACCTTGTCTAACAGAAACACAGAAAAGAGCAGACCCTCTAAAACATATAAACATGTAAAAGAAAAAACGGAGGCCTTCTATTACCTTTTTCATGAAGCGTTTGACCGATTCGGGGGTGTCAGATTTTTCGGTGCTAGCACCAGGGGCAGTGTCTTGTGTGTAAGAGCTTGGTGCTAAGTGGTCCTCTACTTCTGTGATCTGGGACACCTCCTGGTCCAGTGGGTCTGAAATCCACAGTTTCATCAACATAAAAAAAATCGTGGCCTTTTAAGTGTGAAATCAGTGTTCACCAACTGTTTGATCAAGTTTAAAAACACAATAAATTACAGATTGTACAGGGGTGTGATAAAACATACAACCCCACCAAAAGTGTATATCCATGGTCAAAGGAATGCAACCATATCCATAAATCTTGCAATAAGTGTAACAGCTAATGCAATGTTGGCTGTTCTAAGCACCTACCGTTGTCTTGAGTGGACAGCGTGCGGATGATAGAAGGGAGAGAATCAACAGGAACTGGGCAGGCCGCAGCGGCGCCACTGCCATCTTTCTCCACCAACATACCAATGTGTTTCGGCATTCCCTCACTTTTCACTTCCAGACTCCTGCCAAATTATACGAACTCAGTTAAGACAGACCCTTCCCCCTTCTTTTTTTTTTCTTTTAAACTTTTATGTCTTCAGGTTATTACAGTAGATCTCTCTTGCACAGTCTATTTGTGGTGTTTTTAAATGTTTGAAAGTGATGAGTTATGGTAATGAATGGTTAGGTTACAATCCACTTAAAAAGGAGAAAGTTAAATCACATATGTTTCAAAGAAGGGCCTGTACAGACATCATAACAAACTTTCCAACCACCACATTAAAAAGGAACACTTCCAACTGATTTATCAAGCACAACTGTACCAAAAGGCAAGCAAATAACTCTCCTTAACTTGTAGTTTTTAACTCCTCAAGAAGTGTTTAGTGAAATACATCTATAGATAACCTTTTAATCTGGTGTGCTTTAGCTCCTTTGGCATTTAGCTCTGTCTCCTTATCAAACCCTTCTAACAAAGGACAAACATCCGGACTCACCTATCAAAGGACAAACATCCGGACTCACCTATCAAAGGACAAAACACGAGCAGCACCAGCGTCAAAATGTGACTGGGGCGCAGGAGACTCGTGGGGTGTCATAAATTTTAAGGGTGACGGCCCTTTGAAGGTGGTAGAAGACGGGCGAGTATCATGGGGGGAAGTGAAGGCGCTGGATCCCTGCGTACGATTCAACTGTACTGGCGTATTCTTTGGCCCTGTGCGTGGTGGTATTGGTGTCACTTTCATGCTTGCAGGAGTCTGTAAAAAGACCAGACAAGGTACTGAAAGCACTAGCCTGTTTGCTGAATGCAAGTACACATTTATATGGACTACCTAGTTCTTGCAGACTATTATCAGGGTGGGGAACAACTCTTTGAGAAAAACTCTGAAAAGGCCGGGGTCCAGGGGCCGCCTAGGCCCCGGCGGGGTCAAGGGGCAGGGTCCTTGTAAGGGCTCCAGGGGGGCAAAGCCCCCCGTAAAATGTGCACGTTTTTAAGCCATACCAAGAGTGGCATAGTAACAGTGCAGTAAATGTATAGTGAACTGAACCAACCAAATATGAAAGAAAAGTAATAATTATTAGAAAAAGCTTGAACAAACACAGAAGCACACACACACACACTTGTGTTTTATGACAATAAAATTTCGTATTCGTATTCACACACACACACACAAAAGCAAATACCACTAACCTTTACATTTTGGATGTCTGTTTCTTCTGGCACATTTCAGTCTTTCACAAGTTTAATTTTAATAGAAACAATATTTTCTAGCAAATTTTCAAATAAGTTTCTGCAAGTTAAATTAAAGAGGTTTCATTTCAGCACATTGTCTAATTTTAACTTCCACAAGTTCACTGTTGTTTTACTTTCTAAAAAAGCTGACAATTGAGCTTTGCTTCATTAATTTTGCTGGTGATGGACACGGATGGGTACTTGTAATAATAGGTCTACTGGATTCGGAAACGGACAAAATTTTTTTCCTCTGAACTCTTTTTTTTTTCTCTGAAATGGCTGCCGATTTCCTCTGAAATCAGCGGATCCGAGGAGAGTTCCCCACCCTGTATTATGTAATCAGTATAAGGTCTATGGGCTGCTGAGGACAGAGAAAGATGGAGTCTGCTGGTTAAACGATCATCTGTGGTGACCCTACGACCTCCGGGTTACGGGACAGGATAGGATAGGATAAGGTCTATACAAAAGACCATCATCATCACATCACCATCAAAATAATCAATCATCACCAGGTACTCAACTAGAGACCCAGTTTTGCTCGCTCACCTCTATCCCATTATTAATCAAATTGTCTGTCTCTCGTTGTTACATCGTCACCCAATTATTCTTGGAGAACATTTTGTAATTCACCATACCTAGTTGACACCGTCATATGAAACAAATGTTTAAAACACGCCTACCTACAGTCTAATCAATATTTCATATGTCTCTGTATTACTGTTTATAATTTACATTTAAAATGTTTTATCTGGGTTTGATTGTCTTACGACATTTTTCCTTTGACAAAAACTAGTGAACAGGGTGGAGAACAACTGAATCAAGAAATCTCTGAAATCCGGCCGGGGCCCAGGGGCCAAGCCCCGGTATTCGCCCCCTGGAAGAAAATGAATTTATGCTATTTTGAAAGTAATTTAGGGCCTCTCCTGAAAGCAAAAAGCACAAAGTAAACATGAATAGAAACAACAACAACAACAAAGAATGTTTTATGCACATGTCTTTGAAAAAAGTTAAGAATCTTGATTTGTAGGCCTAACAAAGTTTGAGGTCCACCACTGTTACACACAAACTCCACATTTCAAATTTTACTGGGCACACGTTTGTCTATTTTTTAGCTGTAAACAGGCAAGAATTTTTATAATTTTAGAGATATTTAGGGGTACGTTAGTAAAACACTACATCTTAGGTATTAGTGACTAGTGTATAGATTTAAATGAAATAAAATGCAAAATGAACAGAAATAAATCTCTTTTGATTATCTACCTTTTTATATTTCTCTTGTCATGTCTTGTTTTTTATTACTCCATGTGTATACAAAAAAAAGTTTTAAAAAGTCCAAACAAGCCCCCTCCTCTTCTTTACTTTCATGCCAGTCTGAAAGATCGTATGCATGCACACTACTGACACTAATTGTCTAATGTCAGTACCGATCTCTTCCTCCGACTCCAAGTCCATTTCTCTCACTGTAATGTCTGATAAATGGAAGCCTGTAAACTCCCCTTCATCAGTCAAAGAATCCAAACCATCCATTTTAGACACACACACAAGACAATTTGAAAAAAAAATCGAAAAAACGAACGCATCACAGAGAAAACTTGAGGAAATGCAGTCGAATGTTTTCACAACAGAATAAACCGGAAGTCAATTGCCGGAAGTCTCGCAATCTTTCCAACAACGCGAGAATATAACCACATGGTTGATACGGACGCTTTTGGACGTTTTGACTGATTAGACCTTGGGCCGCTTTTGGCCGTAAAGGGTAGCCCTCAGCTTCTCACACTCGGAACTCAATATTTTTTTCTCGGAAATGCAAATGCCTTCCGCGGAAATCCGCGGATTCGCGGAATATTCTCCACCCTGAGTGAAATCATAAACAGATTTTTCACACGCACCTCGTTGGCCCCAACTGGCATTTCCTTTACTGTGGCTTCAGGGACTGGAGTTGCCAACTGGGGACTAGCCGACACTGTCCCTTTTGAACAAAACACATTGTGTAACATATTACTATCACTGTCCCTTTTGAACAAAACACATTGTGTAACATATTACTATCACTGTCCCTTTTGAACAAAACACATTGTGTAACATATTACTATCACTGTCCCTTTTGAACAAAACACATTGTGTAACATATTACTATCACTGTCCCTTTTCAACAAAACACATTGTGTAACATATTACTATCACTGTCCCTTTTCAACAAAACACATTGTGTAACATATTACTATCACTGTCCCTTTTCAACAAAACACATTTTGTAACATATTACTATCACTGTCCCTTTTGAACAAAACACATTGTGTAACATATTACTATCACTGTCCCTTTTCAACAAAACACATTGTGTAACATATTACTATCACTGTCCCTTTTCAACAAAACACATTTTGTAACATATTACTATCACTGTCCCTTTCGAACAAAACACATTTTGTAACATATTACTATCACTGTCCCTTTTGAACAAAACACATTTTGTAACATATTACTATCACTGTCCCTTTTGAACAAAACACATTTTGTAACATATTACTATCACTGTCCCTTTTGAACAAAATACTTTCTGTAACATATTACTATCACTGTCCCTTTTGAACAAAACACATTTTGTAACATATTACTATCACTGAAAACGCTAAATTCCTAAAACAAAAAGAAAAAAATATTCGAAACCCACATTTACTTTAACTTCATTTTAGTATAAAAATATTTTATTTTATTAACACCACAAAAAAAACAAAAAACAACAACAAAACAAATGTGGCCCACCTCCTGTGGACTGCTGTAGACTGGTGGTAAGGTCCATAAAACTTGTGGCAGGTGTAGCACGCTGGGAAGTGGGCGGAGTGGACAGGCTAAGCACCTGGGAGGGGCTAAAGCCGTAACAGGCGGGGTCTATCACTATTGGAAACATCTCACTCACTCTCTCCATCTTCTCCTGCCATGACTCGTCTACAAATAAAGAAATGAACAAGCCGCTGATAAAATAAAATAGCGTTGAATAAAATAAAAACAGCACTCTCCATCTCCCCTCCTTCCAGGACTCTATATAAATAAAAGAAAGAAAATGGAACTAACCATTGAATAAATCAATACACACGTAATGTGGCACAAAACTAACACAGCTGACAGGCACAGCACTCTCGGGACAGATCAACAGCACAAAAAAAAACCCAAAGTCAAACTCCACAGGAAATGTAACACTCTTTTTTATCTTCTACTGCTAGGAAGCCTCTAAAATGTAAACACATAAACTGAAAGCATTAATTCCGAGCAGCGAAGCTGTAACCGTGACCCTTGATGACATAGTACATTTTTATTTTTAGTCAATTATGTGGGCAAAATTTGGTGTGATTTTCTCAGTGAAAGCATGACAGCTGCAGACCAGCACCACCAAGATCAGGAAAAAATCCGAACATTAGAAAAATCTTCCTTGCTGAAGAAAATCCAAAACCACAACTTTACCCTGGGGTTTTTGTGATTTTGATGGCAGCTTCATGGTGGTGATGATTTCGGGTGGGGGCTGTGGGATGATGGGGCACCTGAGTTCTTCGATTGTGCCCTCGATTGGGTCCAGTGACATTTTGGCACAACTCACCACGATGTCCTGTGGTTCCATGGTCCTCCACCTGCAACACGCACCCATCAATATAAAACTAGCAAAGTCTTCACACAAATAAATAAATATGAAGTGACGAGATCTTTGGCTCACCTTATTAACCTCCTGTGCCTATGCACTTGCTCAAACATTCAAGTTTTAAAGATTGTTCAGTTTTGATTTGGGATCACATTAATTCATACTGTCGGCTAGATCAAAGAGCTGCTCAAAATGCTGGCCCAAATCCAAATCTAACTAAAAGCCTCCCAAAGAGACCAACTTCAGCTTTCAGAGCACTGCTGACACCCTGAACAAATGAGCCATCCTGGCCAGCATAAAGTAGATACGTTTAGTTTCAGGCCAGTCACCTGTCCTCTTCATACTGTGACCAAGCTCTGTGACAGGCCATTCTGCCACATCAAGGTGGAGGTAAAGATTGGTCAAAGAAAGCGGACTCCTGTGAGATAAAATAAATCTCATCACCATTGAAATATAAGGTAGGTTAGTTAGTTAGTCATTGTTTACTGGGTCCAGCGGACTGCCAACAGCCGAATCAGGACCACAACTTGGTTGAAAGAGGACTCACCCTTGATCCGTATAAAGATCTGCTGAAACAACCCTAATGGTAATGCTAGGCACTTTACAAAATAAAGGCATCCCATGCAGGGGATGCTAAGTCTGTGCTCTAATTTATCGAACCCCCGTTTACAAAAACCAAAATAGAATATAAATATTATTATAAAATATTAACAAAACACATACATATAAAATGCCTACATTGCTAAATAATAATACCATAGAAAACCCTAGTGACCATTTGGCAGAAAGAGTCTAATATCCCCAACAGACCCCATACACAAATGAGGAGTTTTGGGAGAGTTTTCAAGAAAAAAGGCAGATGACTGGTCTAGCAAAGATAGGAGATTGCGAGAACACAGTAGGAAGGAAAAAGAACAAATGAGAATGACAAAAACAGTGGTCATTTAAAGGACTACATTTCCACAAAGTGGGGATACTATTTATACAGAAACCCCCAGCACCCCAACAAGGGGGTGAGATACGAGATCTTCAGCATTGTGGGTCAGCATTGTAACAGGGAACTACTTTCCTAAAGCCACCTAAACGGATTAAACAGAGGGTTGCTTTCTTAGCATTTTTAACTGGCAGATTCTTAGGGGGAAAAGATGGCTATAAAATACTGATATTATTATGTAATGTCTTAGCTGGAGTGCACCACCACCTATATGAAGAAGATGAGATGGGAACTGATGAAACGGAAGAAATAATCAGACAGGAAGACTCCCTTTTCCCACATTCACAACAGCGCACTCTTCTACCCAAGTTACCTAGCAGTCCCACACTTACTTGCTCTTGGACGTTTCTACATCATTAAAGTTGCTAACCAGAAGTGGGTTGAAGCGCACCTTCTCCATCATTGGCTGAGGAGAAGAACAATAAACATAAACATTTATTATGAAAACAAATACCATGCAATAAAACAACCAATCAAGCCAAGCAGTCTGCTCTGTTGACAAGCTCAGACAAAAAGCCTTCATAATTGACTCTCTGATCACTAAAAAACTATTTTACTAGTCAATAAATCAAGACAAATAATGTACAACTACAATACCCATTGTTTTGTGTAATCACAATGTACTGTTTCCTTTACTGTACAAAATGAAAAAAATAACACCCATTATTGTTGCAACTGTTCAAGAATACTGAACAAATGTTGGTTAAAAAAAGGTAAAGGTAGTCCCATAGCCTGTGGCCATAGGGGAGCATGATGTTGGAGATCACACTTATCTTGGGCCAGTGTAATGAGGGTGATGCCCATCTCTCTCCCTCGCTGCTTTACCTTCTCCACCCTTAAGAGAGTAGGTACTCAGTCACAGTTGAGTCAACTGGGGGCGTTGTTATTTGTCTCTTCACGTTTTGCGGTCACCCATCCAAGTGCTAACCGCACTGGACGGTGCTTAACTTGCGACACAGTAGCGAGTGCTCCAACCACTGCGCTATCCGACACCGCTATGCGAAATGTACAGGCGTTTTTAGGTCTGGATATTTATCTTCCGAAGAAGTCTTTTGATTGGTGACAAAATCCTGTAACTTTTCTAGAAAGGAAATATGAACTTCATGATGGATATCTTTGAAGAGAAAGAGCTCAAAGCCAAGGGAGATAAAACACACCAGATTAAAAGTTCCCTATAGGTGTATATCACTAAAACATTCTTCAGGAGTTCAAAAGCCAACATCATCATTCAGGAAAAAAGCTTTGAAGGCGTCACTTTCACTTTAGTAGACAGGTTTAGGTCTCCGTACAACCAGAGCAACAGTATAAATATGGTGATAGTATACATATTTTATTGCTAAAATAAAGTTAGTGACATTTTACTACAGTGATTTTGTCTTGTTTATGAGAAGCTGTGCTACAGGGCTGTAATCAGTTTAGTGACTATTACATACAGTAATAACTTGATGAATTTTTTAATTTTCTTAATTTTGACACTTTTTTTGTCCCTTTTTGTCAGGAAACTCTGGGCTGCCTACCATGGGGAAGGTGAAGTTGCAGCCTGTAGCGCACCCTAACCACACCATTGCCTAATATTATTATTTTTATTTTTTAACAATTTTGCTGGGGAATCAAACCGGAGTACCCGGACAAAATCTCTGAGATGTTGCCCGAGTCAAAAGTAAATAATATTCAGAGAAACATTATGCCCCGAAGTAAAATCGATCCCACACCTGTCAGGTGCCATTGGTTTCTAGCCTGTGGACAAGGTAAGTTAGTCCCGCCTTGGACCACGTGTCCACAACGCTCGCTTTTAACATAATTATAGCGATAACGTAACATACAGAGATAATGCAACATGCTTACAGCGATAACTTCCTGGTAGACCTGATAGTTTTCTTTGGTGGTAAAGTGCGCCCGCAGGAAGTTGAAAAAGGTGCAAGGGAACATGCCGTACAAGCGCAGGAAAAGAACATAAACCGCAACGTGCAGGTGCAGCATGAAAACTTCTGGTGCGTTGACTGCACACAATGGTACAAGAAACAATAATAACAATAATAATTTATTTTACAAATAAAAATATTAGACAAATGACTATTGTGTTCCCACCCATCACCCACTCCCTGCTGCCCCTCTCTTTCTCTATCTCTATCTTGGTTTGTGCAGTCCGTGGTAAGCTCAAGAACAGGTTACAGTTCTTAGCTTAGGCTGCTGCGTTCCCCCCTCAAATCCCCTCCCTTCCATTTTCCCTCCCCACCTACCCCCCCCCCTCTCTTTCTCCCACTCCCCGCCTACTGTTTTCTTTCTCAAATTTGAACCCATGGCAGCCAAACAGTTTAAAATTAGACCCGGTCATTATACAGATTATTTGCAACAAATTAAAGGATATAAATGCATGTACCAAATAACATTATGATCAGATGAACCGAATTATTCGTGTGCACTGCCTGGCTGCTCCTATTAGTGATAGATTGCAGGTTACTGCACTACCTGACCTATAAATTAAGCCTGGACAGTAAAATCATAAAACGTTGAGGACTCACCAGGCTTCTTGACCATAAGGCCAGCAATGCGGGCGAAGATGTCAAGGACGTCTTGCAGATGAGCCCCTATACTGACCGGTACAACAGGTAACAAGATGACTAGCACCATCACGCCACTCATCAACATGGGGATGTCAGCTTCTATCTGAAAACACAACCTTGTGTTCTATACGTCTAATACACGATAAAATAATGTTCTGTTTTATATAAATAAGTTAATTTTTGTAATAAATAAATATTGTTTTGACCTGCCTTACATGTAGCTTGCTTTACAGTCTTTCCTTTTCAGTACAATAATAACTAGAAAGGCAAAGCCCATGTGGCTCACGTGCTCCTTATGGAACTCAATATTTAACATGAAAATGAGTGTCCAGAAAATACAAGCAACGTAATAGAGACTTTGATCTTTCTGTGCTCTTGACCTCCAGCTCCAAACACACTCACTCATGTACTATCAAATAAAGTACAGTAAAAGTTATATTATGCAAAAAAAAAAAAAAAACCTGTAACCTTGGAATGATCTTGACCTTCACTGACCTTGACCTTGGGAAGACCTTAACTCTCAGGTGATCTCTCATGCATGTGTGATCAAATAAACCAATGTTGTTGCATACTATTGGTTAAATAAACGGCCATTCCACTGTATGATGACCTATTTTTTGCATGTTTTTGTAAGGCCTAAAATGACCTTGACCTTCAAGATCAAAGCAAAAACGTAACATATATGAAAGATCAGTCATCTCTAAATACAACAAGTTTGGACTTTGTATCTCTCATAGTTTAGGGTCACCACTTCAAATCACCTAAACAAACTGACTTTGGACCGCTCCAATGATCTTGACCTTCGAGTGAGGTTGACCAAATTTGCACAGGATGTGTGTTTCATGCACCAAGAATCATAAGTTCCATATTAATAACCTAGGAAAAAAGTGACATTTTGTGAAAAAATGGTTATTTGTTTACTAACATTTGATGATCCTGTGGCCTTGACCTTGAAGAAAACTAATTCATTCACTGATCATTTATGAGGTCTCATATACACCATCTTACCAAGTTTGGTATTGACAGTTGAAACAGGTTCTGAGTACTTAACCACTTTAAAGCTTTGGCACAAACAGACGGTGGACGATGGACAGCAGATGGACGGACTTTTTTTTTCGTATCATTTTGGAACTATTTATTCTCGCACAGATTTTCAAAAATCAGGAAAATTTTAGGAGGATTGAGTACATAGACTCACATTGCTATGCATTTGAGTCAAATATATCTTTCACCCTTAGCCATTATTCACAGAAACGTGCATCACTCTCAAGTATTTGAGAAACGTGCATTACCCTCAAGTATTTGATCAGCGAAGTAAAAATGGGACGCTCGACAAGACGATGGGTCCATGGGGGTTGTCGGTCTACAATATACAACAGCAGCTGCATAGCCAGAATCTTGGTGTCCTGTGAGCGTAGTCCATCCTGGATCTTGTCCATCAGAACCTGCAGCAACCAACCGATCTCTCAGGAAATAAATCAATCAGTCAAAAACAAGAGATCTTGCCAATCAACACTTCTGCTGCAAGCATGCACACAAGCTGTCATATTCAACGGTGTATACATCATACATTCAACCAAAGCCCATATGACTCACAGACTCCTTATAAAACTCGCAATATTTAACATGAAAATAAGTGCTCAGAAAAAAAAAATGAAATGGTGGCATTAAAATGTAAAGTAATACAGACTTTGATCTTTCCATGCTCTTGACCTTCAGATGACCTTGACCTCCGGCTCCAAATACACTCATGTACTATCAAATAAACTACAGCAAAGTTGTATTAAGCAACAACAAAATTACCTTGGAATGACCTTGACCTTCAATGACATTGACCTTAGGATGACCTCATGTCTCATTGATATCTATCATGCATCAAAGAATCACAAGTTCAATATTAATAACCTACAAAAAGAAACTGAAATTTTGTGAAAATGTGTACTTTTTTTAAACTAACATTTGTTGACCCTGTGACCTTGACTTTGAAGTGAAGTCATTAATTCACTAATCAATTATACAGTCTCATGGGTACCAAGTTTGGTTGTGATAGTTGAAATAGGTTCTGAGATATTAATCCACTTGCAAGTTTTGCACAGACAGAAGGCGGACAGACGGACATTTTTTGTGTGCGTACACCCATCAAGTGCCACGAGATCAACATTATGATTGTGGGCGCTCAAGGAAAGACAAGACAAGACAATGTCATTTTTTGGACTATTTAGGTCTCATCTCGCAAAAATCAGGAATACATTTTTGGGGGTGGGGAGAGAGGGTGTGTGAGTTCATAGACTCACATTGCTATGCACGTCAGTCAAAAAAAAGGAAAATAAACCCAAACAAGCCGTATAAAATTTACCAATCGTTCGCCTTTATTTAAAGGGCTTCCTCGGGGTAAAAACGTAACAGCATGATAACATGAATCACACACAGTTCAAATTCATTTGCAGATGGTTAAAAACTAATAATTCATATATTGCACTGCAAAAATAAATCAATGGAATAAAACATTCAATCAAGAACAAAAACATACTTAGAAGCTTGAAGAGAAATAGAGAGAAAGAAATAGAAAGAGAGAGAGAGAGAGAGAGAGAGAGAGAGAGAGAGAGAGAGAGAGAGAGAGAGAGAGAGAGAGAGAGAAAGAGAGAGAGAGAAAAAGAAAGAGAGAGAGAGAGAGAGAGAGAGAAAATCTATAACCAATATGACTGATCAAGCCCATCTTAGTGCTATATCTAAAATAAACACAATCACAAAGGAATAAACAATAAAAAAAGAACAAAAGTTTTTAACTGGCTTAAAGGAGAAGTGGCAAACAAGATAGAAGAGAAAGAAGAAGATGAGGAGGAAGAAAGACAGAAAACGAGGAAGACAATCATACCAAGGATGCAGGATGATGATGATGCACCATAATTGTTGCAAAACCATACTCATGGTGAAGACAATGATGATGACGATAATAATGTTGACGACAGCTACGGCAATCATACCATTAATTTTGAAAACGGTAAAACCACAGCATGATTTCCAATCTTTACCTTATCCAATGGTTCTCGAATGTCAGCCAGTATGCCTCTTGCAGTGGGTGACCCAGTTGCATAGTAATGGTCTACCATTGCTGTCACAAGCCATGGCTCTTTTCCTGAAATGGATAATGATAATATTACTAATAATAGTGTTAACAATAATGGTGATATTACTAATAATAGTGTTAACAATAATGATATTACTAATAATAGTGTTAACAATAATGATATTACTAATAATAGTGTTAACAATGATATTACTAATAATAGTGTTAACAATAATGATATTACTAATAATATTGTTAACAATAATGATATTACTAATAATAGTGTTAACAATAATGGTATTACTAATAATAGTGTTAACAATAATGATATTACTAATAATAGTGTTAACAATAATGATATTACTAATAATAGTGTTAACAATAATGATATTACTAATAATAGTGTTAATAATGATATTACTAATAATAGTGTTAACAATAATGATATTACTAATAATAGTGTTAACAATAATGATATTACTAATAATAGTGTTAACAATAATGATATTACTAATAATAGTGTTAACAATAATGATATTACTAATAATAGTTTTAACAATAATGATATTACTAATAATAGTGTTAACAATAATGATATTACTAATAATAGTGTTAACAATAATGATATTACTAATAATAGTGTTAACAATAATGATATTACTAATAATAGTGTTAACAATAATGATATTACTAATAATAGTGTTAACAATAATGATATTACTAATAATAGTGTTAACAATAATGGTGATAAAGATGGTGATAACAATACTGAATATCAACAACATAATAATCTTTAGTGTATAACGGTAGAATCAAACTGAGACCCAACTTTAAGGTGCAAATCCCTGGCTTAAATCAAACACGATTTCATGTGTTTTGCTTATGTTATATACTCATATGATGAGCAACAACAAATCATTGAACCTCTGATCGTGAGCAGCTGCTAATAAAGATACCTCAAAAGCATGTGATTGTGGAAGTATGGCACATCATTATCAGTTCCATGAACAACACACTTTTCTACAAACCCAATCAGTTCAGGTCAGTCCCTCAGCCGTATAGGCTTACGGGGAGACATGAGAGATGCCGACAAAGGAGTTGTCGCCACTTCGATCTGTCTGCAGCTATTATCAGGAGGCGCGGCATGTCTAGCGCTGCCCATGTGTTGACATCATCTGTCCAGCTCTTTTTTGGTCGTCCTCTGCGCCTGCCTCCTTCCACTGTTCCTTGCAAGATAGTTTTTGCAAGGTTGTCATGCTGCGTGACATGGCCAAACCACGCCAGATTCCTCCTCTTCACAATAACAAGAAGAGGTTCTTGAGGGCCTGCAAATGACGTATCAGGTTTTTGACATGGTCATTCGTCTTATATTTATGCCAGGTGATATGCAGCAGTCTGTGATAGCATTTCATTTCAAATTTTTCCAATTCTGCTGTTAATGTCCAGCTTTCGCAGCTGTACAGCAGAACGGCCAAGACCAGAGACCTGAAGAGTTTTACATTGGCGCAGAAATGAATATCCCTACTCTTCCAGATCTTGTTCAAGCGCCAAAGTTGACATGGCCACTGCTAGTCTGGTCTTGATCTCTGTAAATAATCTGCCGTCCTTTGTTATGATGGAGTCAAGATACTTAACATGATTCCACCTCATCCATCTTCTCCCCGCTCATGGTGATGTTAGTGCTGATGTTGCTGTGACTGCTCACCAGCACCTTGCTCTTTTCTGGAGCTAACCTCTATGCCATAAGCACCTGCTCAACAAGCCTGTCTGTCAGGTCTTGGAGTTCCTGATCGCTGCCTCCCATTAGGCCAATGTCAGCTAAGTGCAGGTTGCACAAAGTCAATGGTCTTGCTCTAATGGAGATGGTAGTTTGGATGGTTTCTTCCATGATGTTTTCAAGGAATAGGTTGGTGGAGAGAGACAGTATAATAATGCAGGACGCTACCACAAGCTTTTTCTTCAATCGAACTCAAACCACTGCGATCTGAAGAAATCGCTATTACAGAAGTTGGAATACAAATTCAATGTTTATTTGTGAAATGTTAGATTGACTGCATCCAATACCATTAATGAAGGGAGGGAGGAAAACGGAGTACCCGGAGAAAACCCTCGGTGTCCTGCAAAGTCTGGTACCTAAGTCACGTATGTTCGTCCCACTCAGGGTATGCACCCTTGGTGAACTCCCACTGTGGTCTGGAAGGTTTCTCCAGTCTGTGTATTAAGCAGGACTGCAGTGCTGGCATTGTTGTAAAGTGCTTCCATTGTTTGAACCAAGACTTCTTCAATATTGAAGAGTCGCAAGATGTGCCACAAACCTTTGTTTCAGACTCTGTCAAAGACCTTTTGGTGGTGATGTGCCACAAACCTTTGTTTCAGACTCTTGTTCAACAGTGCTCCTTCCTGGTTTGAAACAGGGACAGTGGGGTCTTGGCTGGACATCCTGCTCACTGAGGTAACTTGCTTCTCAAATAGCCTCTCCTTTGTGTAGTGATCGCTGCAGGTTTACTCCTTGCAATGGCCTCTCCTTCACAAAAGTTCCCATAGCAACACCTTCAAGCGGTGTCCCTGTTTTCTCAAAGTTTGCTATGTGGTGTGACCGAGTAATCGGGTCCAAGATGCTTGGAGACAAGATGGGCACCGCCAAGTTACCCTAAGCCCAAAGAAAAGTCATGCAAAAAAGAAGAGTATCATACCGGATCGGTTGTGGCCTGGGTTAACAACGACCGCGCCTTCCACCGGAAGCCACCAGGGTGGAGATGACAAGTATGCCACTGAGGCTACACTCAAGCTGCCTACCGTGAACACCATTATAGGTACGTGGAATGTCCGCACTCTCCACCCATGCAAACTGATAACACTATTATAGGCATGAGGAATGTTCGCACTCTCCACACATGCAAACTGATAACACTATTATAGGCATGAGGAATGTTCGCACTCTCCACACATGCAGACTGATAACACTATTATAGGCATGAGGAATGTTCGCACTCTCCACACATGCAGACTGATAACACTATTATAGGCATGAGGAATGTTCGCACTCTCCACACATGCAGACTGATAACACTATTATAGGCATGAGGAATGTTCGCACTCTCCACACATGCAGACTGATAACACTATTATAGGCATGAGGAATGTTCGCACTCTCCACACATGCAGACTGATAACACCATTACAGTCACGTGTAATGTCCGCATACTCCACACATGCGGAAAATTAAAAGAACTGATCGCATAGGTTCAGTCACTACCATTGGGGCTGGGTGAGGTCGCTGAACAGGAATCAGTGAAACAACTACAAAACATTATGACAAGCTTTGGTTCAGCGGTGATGAAACCAAACACCAACATGGAGTCGCCTTCGTCGTTCGTAAAGAGATCTCGAAGTGTGTCATAAGTTGTACTCCAGTGAACAGCAGAATCATCATGTTGACAGTTTCAGGAAGACCAAAGAACATCTGCATCGTTCAAGTCTACGCCCCAACTTCTGACCTTGATGATGACGAGGTGGAGCAGTTTTATGCCAAATTGGAAGAAACGATCAAGAATGACCCCCAAAAGAACATACAGGGCGATTGGAATGCTAAAATTGGCTAAGACCTGGAAGGGAACCGTTGTAAAATTTGGCATTGGCGAGATGAACGACAGAGGACTGAAGGTTCTAGAATTTCCTGAAAGCCACAGACTCACCATTGCGAATATTCTCTTCTTACACAAGCTGTCCCGAAGAACAACATGGCATGCTCCAAACGGTCAGATAAATAAGCAATCAACTACATTCTTGCGCCATGCCATTCAAGTCGAGCATCAATAAGGCAAGGCCCCGGACGTACCTAGAAGCAGAGGTCAGAACTTCCAGGCAGCCACCCCTAGAATTAAGTTCAACTTGGATAAACTTGCAGACCCTAAAGTGGAAGCAGTTTTCCAAGCTCAGCTGGGCAGAAGATTTGCAGCACTGGACCTGATAGACTGCAACATAAACGAGCTAACAGAGCAAACAGAATACCGAAAAGCCAACCGACTGGTACTGAAGAAGATGGCAGAGACAACAGAAAACGGGATCACCATGCTGTGCCAGTCAATCCAGCAAAACATGAAGAGGCAAACAGCAAAGGGGCATTCAATACCCTCAAAAAGCTGACAAAACCCCAACAGAACTGGACTTCTGTGATTGAGAGCCACCTTGGGGAACTCCTGACAGAGAGCACAGCCGTTCTAAAACGATGCACTGAATACTGCCAGGAGCTCTATAACCACCCCATAAAGCCTTATGTGAACCTGTTGACCACTGCAAATCCGCAGTAACTCCAGAGCTGCTGCCAATACTGAAACAAGAAATAGAGCAGAGCAGGCAGTCCACAGTATGACGATTGAGAAAGCTTCAGGTCCTCAGAACCACTGAAGCATTGTGGGTAGGGGATGACACAAGTCTTATTGGCCATCTGTCAAAAAATCTAGGAAAAGAAAGAGTTGCCATTCGAGTGGATTCAATCACTCATAATTTCACTACCCCAAAAAGGAAATACGAAGCAGAGCAAGAATTACAAAATAGTCAGCCTTATTAGCCCTCCCAGCAAAACCATGCTCAAAGTTATATTGAACAGACTGAAGAACCTGGCAGAAGAGATTCTTGCAGAAGAGCAGGTAGGTGTTAAACCCAATCAATGTATGTACTAATGCAACATAAATAATGTTGAATCACTGTAACTGTACTGTTGATTAGTTAGTTAGTTATTCATTGCTTACAGGGTCTAGCGGACTGCAAAGAGCAGAATCAGGACCACAAAATCAAGACCACAACTTTGCTGAGAGACGACTCGCCCCGCATCCGCATGAAAAATCTGCCGAAACAACCCTAGTGGTAACACTGAAGGCTCCCTACCAGTCAGTCACTTTACAATAAAGACATCCCACGCATGGAACGCTGAGGCTATACTCTAATTTATGGAACCCCCGTTTTCAAAAACAAAATAGAATATAAACATTATTATAAAATAAAAACAAAACACATACATATAAAATGCCTACATTGCCAAATAATAACATCATACCAAGCCCCAGTGACCACCTGGCAGAAAGGGTCCAATATTCCCAAGCTGATCCAACAGACCTCACACACAAATGAGGAGTTTTGTTCCGGAAGAGTTTTCAAGAAAAAAGGTAGGTGACTGGTCTAGCGAAGAAGACGATAGTATAGTAGATTGATAGAACAGAGTAGGAATGAGAAAGAACAAAGGAGAAAGACAGCGGCAGTGGGAATTTAAAGCACAAATTTCCAGAAAGTGGGGATACTATTTATACTGAAACCCCCGGCTGCTGCTATGATGATGATGATGAATATGATGATGATGATGATGATGATGCTGATGCTGATGATGATGGGGAGGAGGAGGTGATTTCAAAAACTGTCTATGTAAATGACAGACAAATATAGGGCAGACCACCAGTACTGCAATAACTTTGCAGTTAGCTCTCACAAAGAGTAACAGCAGCGTTGTGGCAAACAGCGAATGACTCGAGAGGTCGAAGCAAAGCCACTCAACAGGTCTAAGGCCTTCAATAAAGAACCATCTATATAACTATGAATGATGATTGGTGTATTATCTATTCACACTTTTCTGCTATCCTATGCACCAACGGGAATCCCCTCTATGAAAAATACTTCCGTTTTTTTTTCTCTGCGTGTTTTAGTGAGTTATTTCCAAATATTCAAGAATAATAACATGTGTCACTGGCCACCTGTATCGTACCCTCACATATGTTGTTTTTTTTTTGCTGCAGTTTATTATCCCTTTCTATCGCCAGTGGCGCGCCTAAACCCTACCTACCTAACATTATTTGTTAATTTTTGAAAAATATTCGGAAAAACATAACGCCCAGATGCTGGCTCGAACCCACACCTGTCAGGCGCCATTGGTTTCTGGCTTGTGGACAAGGCAAGTTAGTCCCGCCTTAGCCCACTTGGCCACAACGCTAGCCTAACATAGTCAGTTACTTCGTGTTTTGTGAAGGTTGCGACGGCGAAGCTATGGAAAACTACAAGAGTCTTCAGGTCCTGTTTCACTTTCTGTCGATGATCGACGCACCTCCGAAGTCGCCACAAATACAGGCCTCTACGATTGTTTTTTGCATTCTTTCACTGAGCATGTACTTCCTCCACCGTTTTTATACTTATCCCACTAGTTTTCTGGCTCTAACAATCGTCGTTTTCGGCAATTTGCCATATTTAAAAGTCACGCATCAAGCTTTGATAAAAGCATAACAAGCCAAACCGGAACTTGGTTTCATATAACCTCGTTTTAATTTATAATGGCGATACCCACAAGTTTTTATGAGAGGTGCCGGAAAGTTGTGAATACCACAGATATTGTTGGTACTGTTGCATGCGCATGCTTACGATCGAGATGCTCACGACAGTCCCGAACGTATTCTTTTGCAAAGCATGCAATAATAGCATGCATTTACCTTTGATTTGATTCTACTCTATTGCTAGAGAAAGATTTGCATAATGTTGATGATTTTCATCGATTGATATCGTTGTAGTGTCATGGAAAACTCTCTGGAATTGCTTGGTTGTTGTTGATCGAATTTTTCAGATCTATCGGGCGATAGCTTGTAAACTGAGGAATGTTTTGTGACGTAAGACAGTGCATAGTTCTGATAACGAGTTTTATTTTGATTGGGTGTTAATGCGTCATTGTGCAATGTTCGAAGTTTCTCTCAATTGCAGAGTCTTTAAAAAGGAAGCACTTTCTGCTTGTAAAAAAGTGATTTTTGGAAAGTGATCTTGTATGCAGTTGTTGGTGTTTGCTGAATAAAGTTGGAAAACTTTATACGATGACTACCGCCTTGTTGCTGAGTGAACAGTCTGTGTGGATCAATAAGTTCAAGTTACACATATCAAGATTCAAGCATGAGGGCTGAATCGACTATTGATAACAATGTGTAACACTCAGTCACTATGACTATGGCTTTCTATCTTATATATTTATTTATTTATATTTATTTTATCGTTCTTATGTACTGCATTTCCAGCTCAATAGCTGCTCAAGGTGCTGGTTGATACAAGATCTAACTCAAGCTGGCTGAGTTGCCCACTTACTGCTGTAGTATATACAGGCTAGCGGGCAGAACAGTTTACTGACCTGATGACAGCTGTTCTAAGATGAGGCGCTTGATGCCATCTACTACGGACAAGTCCCGGGAATCCAGCAATGTGAACGTGTCCTCCAGCTTGACCGCTTGGCCAACATGCTCCAATGTGCCTTGACCACTGGACATAGTCACTGCAGCTTATCTAACTCTGCAAAATCTTACTGCAAAGACAGAAAATATACATCCATCACAATATTTCTATAAGTATAACAAGTTTTATTATCTTGCTTCTTAGTCTGCATCTTAATTACTTCTGTGTTTTTGTGCTATTTTTTTCCCTTTCCCCCCCTCCCCCTCCCTAGCCTGTCTCCCTTTCAGTAGTCCCAGTCACTGGAGGGGCAGGCAGTGTAGGAACGGGCATGTGGATGGGAGCAGGAACAAATGGAAGTGGAGGATGTGCAAGTAGAAACTCTTTCCACAACCAGGTGTCAAAGTGGATGTCACTTGTCAGGGGTTGATCAGCAAAGGTTCTGGCAACCACCTTTGAGAGAGAGAGAGAGAGAGAGAGAGAGAGAGAGAGAGAGAGAGAGAGAGAGAGAGAGAGAGAGAGAGAGCGAGAGAGAGAGAGAGAGAGAGAGAGGATAATTCTTTATTTAATGAAGGTAGTACAATAAGAAGTGGTCCACTTTTTTACATCCGGCCCACACTAAAGAGGGACTATCCTATCCTATCCTATAACCCGGAAGTCGTATGGGCACCACAGATGATCGTTTAACCAGCATACTCCATCTTTCTCTGTCCTCAGCAGCCCTGATGGCTTCGCTCAGTGTCAAACCAGTCCATTCTCGAATGTTATCCTCCCACCTCTTTTTCGGTCTCCCTCTTCTACCTCCTTGCACTGTGCCTTGCAGAATGGTCTTTGCAAGGCCTGATGATCTGGTTTCTTGGCCATACCATCGGAGTTTCCGTTTCTTCACCACTGTGAGCAGGTCATCGTGTTGTCCAATGGCTCATGTGATGGTCTGTCGGACTTCGTCGTTGGTGTTGGTGTTGGGTGTTGGAAATGCCCAGAAGTCTTCTGTAGCACCTCATCTCCATGCTTTGTATTCTTCATTGGAGATCTGCTGTAAGGGTCCATGCTTCGTAAGCCTATAGGAAGATGGAGATGACAAGGGAGCCAAGCAGTCTTACTCTTACTTTGGAATGTAGACTGATGGTCCTGTCTTTCCAAATGGGCTTCAACCTTGTCAGGGCAGCAGTTGTTTGTGCGATCCTGGAGAGGACTTCCTGTCAGGACCCTTTGTCTGATACAATGGCTCCTAAATATTTGAAGCTATGCACTGTGTTGAGGGATTGGCCTTGGACTTTGATGTCTGTGTTGATGCCATTGGTGTTGTTGGTCATCATTTTGGTCTTCTCTGCACTTATTTCCATTCCATAAGCTCTGGAGGTGGTGTCAACCCATTGTACCAGCTGTTCAAGTTTTTGTTCCTCTCCAGCCAATCCATCAATGTCATCCGCAAAACGAAGATTGGACTGGAGATTGCTCTACCCCCTATGCTGACTGTGCCTTCGTGATCTGCAAGAGCATCTGACATGATGCGCTCTAGGAAGATGTTGAAGAGTGTTGGAGAGAGTAGGCATCCTTGACGCACACCGAGGGACTAATCTACTAAAGAGGGACTAGTCTACTGAAACTACAAAGCATTAAAACGATTACATGTTTACAGGTAAACTTGATTAGAAACATATGAATGTACATGGCAAGCATTATAAGGAATGTGGGGTGGAGTTGCACATCAATTTTATATTTATAGTTAAGATTTATAGCATTCTAAGGATCAATTGGTTTGTAAGCAACAATGCATAGATGATGTTGTACACATTAATTAGCACATTTATATATGTATATATAGGCTAATAAATATACACATTATCATTATTTTTCAAAATCAATTAAAGGAAACAATAGGCTATACATTGCCTAAAATCATCAGTGGAAAAGAACATTAGTGAGCTGAGAGAGAGAGAGAGAGAGAGAGAGAGAGAGAGAGAGAGAGAGAGAGAGAGAGAGAGAGAGAGAGAGAGAGAGAGAGAGAGAGAGAGAATTATAGAAAAAAGGACTGTTTGACCAGACCTGCTGCTGAGCTAGTGTAAGAAAAAATTGAATCTGCCGGAAACTTCAATTGATGGAGAAAAAAATCAAATCTTTCATTTAGTCTAATACAAAGACTATCCGTAGCACTGTCATATTCTGAGCAATAAATCAACATGTGTTTTTCAAAAGCGTTTGTGCGACAAACCTCAGATGCACTCGTCGAAGAAGTCACGAGATCTTTTCAGACTCCATTATAATATTTAGGGGAGATTACTTATTGTGTTATCTCCTTTCGCTTTTGTATTTGAACTAAATAAAAATTGCGAATCAAACTAAAATCAATAACGAAGTGAATTAATATACAATAATTTCACATTAAATAGCGGCTATATTCATATAATAAAAGAAATAGAGAAAGAAAGGTTGTATTTCTCACTCTGACTCCCAAAATCACTTTTTTTTATTTGCTTTGTGTCTTTGAATGCAAAAAAAAAAAAAAAAAAAATCCCCCAACTTGAGTACTTTCCCTTGACCAATAGGCACATTCACATGTTCTACGTGTGTTCATGGATCAAAAAATCTATTCTTTGGTCCATGGTGTGTTGAACGAACTTAATAGCAAAGAGCTTATATACCATAGTCTTTGTTAATAGTTGGGTAGATTTTCTAAGAAATAATGACTTCCAAACATACAGTATTTACTTCAGATCCTGAATTTTGCCCCGACTGCGGCACAATTTTACCAGTGGCTGGTTTAGATGAAGTTGTCGCCTGCAAGAAATGTGGTTATAATGTACCAGTTTCAGGTTTGTTGTACACGCCGAAACGGCAGTCAGTCTTTTTCAGTTTCAAACAATGGAAACAGAATAATACTTTCACTTTTTAAGTAGTACAGCATTGGTTATTTTTTTTATTTTTTTAATTTTTTTTCCTCCAATATTTGAGTATTGTTTGGTGGTCATGCATGTGTGCGCTTCACTGTTCTGGCATTTTTTCCCTTGTTCTTTCACTTCTCTGATGACTGTTGTTTTTGTTTTATCTTGTATCTTTATGCGATTGTTCTTTTGAGTGCATATCAATTTTTTTAAATTTCTTTATTTTTCTTTTTTTAAGAGGTGTCACAAATGTTTGAACATTGTTGTTGTTGCTTTTTAATTTAGTGCATATGTGTTATTGTGTGTAGTTAGAGGCTGCTGTGTCTTGTAATATAGTGCCGTTCTTGTAATCACTATGTATATATTGTGTATCCCTATGCCCCCATGTCCCCCCTTGTCTGGCTATACGGCCCCCCCTGGGCTAGGAGCCTAACTTGATATTTGCTGTTTTATTATTTGTTTGTTTAATAAAAGGACAAAGTTCCAAGACACTTTAGTTTAACTGATGTTCAGCATTCAACAGTACGTTATTTTACAGAGTTGGAATCGTGTAACATAGTTTGATCAATTTACAAAAACCCTTGGCTTGGAGGCTTGGTGTTCAGAAGAGTATAACTAATAATTATAATTAGAATATACCACCAGAACAACTGAATAATACATTAATATTATTATATTTTGTTTGTGTTCTCCAGGTTATTTGTAAGGGATATATTAACAGTCAAAATGTTGCATTATTGCTCGCAGTAATGAACTATTATTATAATTATTCACAAGAAATTTAGAGCTCTGTCATTTATAGGCAATAATTAAAATGTACACTAACAAATGATGATTATGTTTTTTGTTTTGTTATTTATCATTTTTAGCATTCTTTGGTATTGAGAGAGTGTCAACCACAGTATTCAACAAGGCAAAGACAAAAACAGAATTACAGCGAGAGGAAGATGCCCCAGAAACTGTTGCCACAGGACCAAAGGTACAGAGTCGTACAGTTAATTGTTAATTGATTATTTACTTAATTATATGGGGAGGAGGAGAGGGAAGCTCTGATGTTACATCACTGTATGCAGAGTATTTGAAGAGTGTTGATCTAAAGATGCTAAACCATGCAATGAAAAGCCAACAGGGAACGGTGTGTGATAAATGGCAAACGTATCGAAAGCAAAGTGACCATGAAGCTAGGGCCAGTACCCAGAGGTGCCAACCAGTACGGATTGACCGTATTTAATTCCGGCGAAGTGAATTAAATACGAAATACGGCAGCTTTTATAAAAATACGGAGGAAAAGTTGCCGATCGTTTATATTTGCCTGCGGTGCTTCTATACCGGTTTCTGGTCTCATAATAGTACTCCTGCACTCACTGAACGTCGCTGTGTTCAACAAGCTGATTTTCATGGTGATTTTAGAGTAAAACAAGTGTGGCGTTCAACAAGCTGATTTTGATCGTGATTTTAGAGGACTGAAAATAGCCTGCTGTTTCAGAGGGAAGCCTGTCGTTACTTTATAGTGTCATAGGCTGGGTTTTGCGAGAAAAAAAATACTGACAAGTGTTAAAAAATACTGACAAACGGGTCCGGAAATACTGACGAGAAGATTAGGGGGTTGGCACCTCTGAGTACCTCTACTCCTGAGAATGAGAGCATACACCAGGGTCTGGTCTGTGCAGTGATCGTCCTAGGGATTTGCAAAACCGGTACGACGTCACATTAAACAAACCCACTGAACGCAAACCGGTAGGCCAGTCACGGAAACCGGTATGACCCATAGCAAAGCTTAATAATGCGTCACTATTTTTGCAATCGAAAATCTGCCGACGAATGCAGTGATTAATTTATTGCTCACCGTAAAGCCTACTAACTATAACTGAAACGATGTTTGCCAAAAATAAAAGTGAAAAAAGAGATTTTTGCTTCTTCATTATTACTAGCCTATCTGCCACTGTCGCAATACATATTGACGAGCACGAGGAAAGAAAAAATCTAAAAGTGCGCGAGGTTAATTTATCCGTATTCACGATAGCCTTGCACCGCCAATGTTATATCTTTCTGTATTAATTACCTCAAAGAATATGGTAAGGCTACTGAACGCATTCCCAGGCCTCTCGTCTACACTCCTTAAACACATAATCAGCGTGGCTGGCTGGCTGGCTGGCTGGCTCTCTCTCTTTCTCTCTCTCTCTCTCTCTCTCTCTCTCTCTCTCTCTCTCTCTCTCTCTCTCTCTTCATTTCTCTTGTTTTTCTTTCTCTTTTCCTTTATTTTTGAAACCAGTCAAACAAAATAAAAACCGGTAGGCTCTACCGGCTACAGATCTTTCAACCGGTATTTTTATTCTCAAACCGGTAAAATACCAGTAATTTCCGGTTAAATCCATCCCTGTCTGTGCATGCATGCATTCCATTGCACAGACTTCAATGATCCAGACACTGATGTCCCAGAGCGGTGAGTGAGAGTTTCATAATGATACCCAGCAAGCACTAGGACCCTTCTCTCCCACCCCAAGTCACCCAACATTGTCCTCAGTTGTCTGGGATGTCAGATGATGCACATAAATCAGCAAGTTGGAGCCTCAGACGGCCTGACGTAAATCCTGTTTTAACCAATGCCTTCAGCAGCACTTGAGCTGGTACAGTTCCGCGATATATAAAAATGATGAAATAATAAATAAGAGACCGTTAATTGTAAGTGACAATACTATTTTGATGTAACTGTTAGCTGATTATTACTTCCACATGTGGTCAAGTCCTGTGCAGTCAAATTGTGGTCTGTAATTTTTTGGTTATTTATTGGAGAATGTTTGTCTTATAAGTTATATCAGTGATCGTCCTAGGGATTTGCAAAACCGGTACGACGTCACAGTAAACAAACCCACTCGAACGCAAACCGGTAGGCCAGTCACGGAAACCGGTATGACCCATAGCAAAGCTTAATAATGCGTCACTATTTTTGCCACCGAAAATCTGCCGACGAATGCAGTGATTAATTTATTGCTCACCGTAAAGCCTACTAACTATAACTGAAACGATGTTTGCCAAAAATAAAAGTAAATAACAGGCCTTTCATACCTATTTCCGTCGAGTTTTGCTTTTCTCGAACACCTCCCTCGCTCTGTCGACGTCGAAGTCTTCTAAAGACTTTCCGTGCCATCTCAGCATCATGAGCCTGCTAACACGGGCCTCGCTGAGTCGATCGCGGGCCGAAAAAATGAAAAAAGAGATTTTGGCTTCTTCATTATTACTAGCCTATCTGCCACTGTCGCAATACATACTGACGAGCACGAGGAAAGAAAAAATCGAAAAGTGTGCGAGTTTAATTTATCCGTATTCACGATAGCCTTGCACCTGCCAATGTTATATCATTCTGTATTAATTACCTCAAAGAATATGGCAAGGCTACTGAACGCATTCGCAAGCCTCTCGTCTACACTCCATAAACACATAATCAGCGTGGCTGGCTGGCTGGCTGGCTGGCTCTCTCTCTCTCTCTCTCTCTCTCTCTCTCTCTCTCTCTCTCTCTCTCTCTCTCCCTCTCTCTTCATTTCTCTTGTTTTTCTTTCTCTTTTCCTTTATTTTTGAAACCGGTCAAACAAAATAAGAACCGGTAGGCTCTACCGGCTACTGATTTTTCAACCGGTATTTTTATTCTCAAACCTGTAAAATACCGGTAATTTCCGGTTAAAAAGAATATGACTGAATTAATTTTATGCTACGTGGCTATCTGCAGGTGGATAGAAAGTGTGAGAAGTGCAACAATGAGGGAATGACATACTCCACACTTCAGACACGATCAGCCGACGAAGGCCAGACCATCTTCTACTGCTGCGTCAAGTGTGGGTAAGTTACGTTGCTTTCTTTTCTTCTTATTATTATTGTCATCTTCATCTTATTATTATTGTCATCTCCATCTTCATATATGCTTGCAAAACATGGACCCTCACAGCAGACCTACAACGAAGAATACAAAGCATGGAAATCCAGTGCTACAGAAGACTTCTGGGCGTTTCCTATACCCAACACATCACCAACGACGAAGTCTGACAGACCATCACACAAGCCATTGGACAACACGATGACATGCTCACAGTGGTGAAGAAACGGAAACTCCGATGGTATGGCCACGTCACCAGATCATCAGGCCTTGCAAAGACCATCCTGCAAGGCATGGTGCAAGGAGGCAGAAGGGGAGGGAGACAGAAAAAGAGGTGGGAGGACAACATTCGAGAATGGACTGGCTTGATACTGAGCGAAGCATATGAGTTTGTTGAGGACAGAGAAAGATGGAGTACGCTGGTTAAACAATCATCTGTGGTGCCCCTATGACCTTCGAGTTACGGGATAGGATAGGATTATTGTAATGTTCATGGATAGATTCCAATGAATAAATTGACCTCTGCATGACACTTGCCTCCCTTTCCCTTATTTCCCCAAAACATATGCACCGCAGAATTCTTCCCAAACATTTGCACCCCCAAATCTCTCCCAAAACACATGTACCTCATCAAATCTATTTTAAAAAGCTGACAGTGATTTTTTGCTGTGATAGCTTTATTGAGTAGGTTTTTCAGGTGTGAATCCTTTTTTAGTCTTGTTATCAGCAATAACTACTGCACATGTGACAAATAGCAACCAATACTAGATTTACTTTTAGTTTTAAAACTCGCCTGGAAATGCATGTCTGACAAAACAAGTAAACTTTAGGCCATGCCAAAGACAAATATATATCCAGTTTTAAATTGTGGGACCTGGGCTATAACCATGATGTGAAATGGAAGATAACGCTCAACACCAATCAAAGTATTTGAAAAAAATTTTGGAGATATTAAAATCCCCTTCATCAGCTCCGTACATGGACAGGTGAGACTGACAGGCTAACAATGATGTGGCAGAAATCTGATGTCAGAATAGTATACATTGCATTAGTGTTGATCCTTTATGTTGAAATAGAATAGAGGTTTGGGGGGTAAACTTAACATTTGTGAGATGGATGGAAGATGTTTTAACAAAAAATGTTGTTCAAATAAATCTTTTCAGATTTGTTTTTGTAATTATTGCAGTTATCGTTAAAATGTTTGTCTTTTTGTTACAGACACACAGAAATTGAGAATTCATAGCAGCATTTAAACCTGTTGTTCATGGACAATGGTGCTCCGCTCCATAATACCTACAAGAGTGTTACAGTTCATTCACAAAAGACTTTGTAGCAAGTTGTTTGTGTTAAATGACATGTCTTTTGGATTGAAATGCGCTGACCTTCCCCTCTGCTGTTTTTTTTTCTTTGTTTATAAGCCCCAAGTTTAGAGAACCTCCAATCAATAAACTATTGAATAATTGATAAGTCCGCTGGACCTAAAGCAATAATCATGTATGTAATAATTGATAAGAAATGTGTGTTGTTCACTGTGTAAGATTCAAATGATGCACTTCTTGAAACATGGCAAACCTGTACAATTTGTGATAGAGTGTGTATGTGTGTGTGTTTCAACAGAAGATGCACAGTTATAAATTATATGATTAAGGTCCTGAATTGTACATTTCAGAAAGGTTAATTATTAATGCTATGCTTTAGGAAGCTGCATAGTTCTAAAATATGCATTTGTATTTTTAGCAATATTGAACGCAAAGGCTTATACAGCTCTGAGGTGTTTTGACAGAATATTTGTTGTTTACTGAGATCAAAAAGAGCAGTGTAAAATGTTGTGAAGAGAATAATAATATGAATGTATAGTAAATTCATGCATTAAAAAAATAAAGAATACAGAATAGTTACACACTTTTTATGATTACTTTTAAATTTTTTATCAGAAATAATTGGAGATTTTAATAACACATTTTAAGAACAGGCATACATTTCTCCACCACCCTAAACACACATATTGTCCAGACACTAAGCATCCTACCATGAGTACTGTAGTTCATGATGACGGTGAAATACACTAATTATGCACGCAAATAATGATAAGACATTATTATAAAGATTAAAGTAGTGGATACAGGATACAGTTGCTAGAAACTTCAGTGTAAAGCAAATTCCCTAGATAACTGCAAAGTCTAACTAATAACTAAGATGGCTACTTGTTTATATATCCATACTATAGTCACTGCAGCAGGCATCTCTCTATAGTCCCTGACCTTGTCTGGGCATGAGATCAAGTTCTCTATTCTGCTTGTCGCCTTGGGGTTTAGTTGGACGAGTGCCTAACTATGGAGTTTCAGGTCAACCTTCTTTGCAAAGTTTTGAACTTTCACCTTCTAAGGATAGGCAAGATTCGGAACTATCTATCCACTGATGCTACAAAGAAGCTCGCTGTCTCTCTGATTCTATCCCGTCTTGACTTTTGCAACTCACCCTTGGCTGGTCTCACTGAAGAAAAACTCCAGCATATTCAAAACAACACTGCTCATCTTGTGCTGTGCCTGCCCCGTCGTGCTAGTGCTTCTTCAACCCTCAGATCCCTTCACTGACTTCCAGTCAAAGCTCGGATTGACTATAACATTGCTACCACATCCTTTCAATATCTCCACTCTGATTTCTATCCACACTATCTATCTGAATTTCTCACTCTGACAAGTTGTTACACTCGATTCGATGATGGTGTTTTTTCTTTATCAGTATCCGATTCAGCCCCAATGCTGAATTCCTGATAAGGTGTAACTCAGATTCGTTTATCCACGCAGCCCGCTCAATCAGCATACAAGACACGGAGTCGACGTATGAAGTTTTCCACTTTTATTCAGCACACATCAACAACTGCATACAATCGCTCAATCGCCTTTCCACTCTCAAATTTACTTTCCAACTTCACTATCAACCACTTCCATCCTCACACAGGGCATCCATTTTATATTTTTTTTTTCTCCTTCGAGATGACGACAGGTCGTTCTAGAAATGATGCATTACAACCAATCAGAATTAAAGATCGTCATCACTGACTTACGTCATACCTCATTATTTCCCGTCCCAGAATGTTCGCACATATCTACGTCCATCAAGAAACTTCGATCGATAGTAAACAAGGAGATCTAGAGGATTCTCCAACAATATCGACTAACGAAAATTATCAACGTTATACAAAGCTTCCTCTAACCACAACGCAAACTCAAATCAAAGGTAAATAAACTCCATTATTGAATACTTTGCAAAACGAAACGATTAGATCTATCGTGCGCGCATGAGACGTACTTTCATTCGCGTTTCAACGTAACACAAGTCAACCCGCTCCCTACGACCTCAAGATGCTTTTCTTCTGGAAACTCCCAGATTCTCTCTGAACTCATTTGGCAAAAGGGTCTTCTCCACTTATGCTCCAGCATTCTGGAATTATCTACCTGATTCTTTATGCCACGTCCAGTCTCTTTCAACTTTCAAGGCAAAGCTTAAGACACATTTGTTCCAACAGTACTTCTATTATAGCTGGGTCGATGGATGACATGTGTCTATATAACCCACGGAGTGGAAAAGGGATTGGCGCTTGAGTGTATCCACTTAGTGTGGAAGTTACTGTATGTGTGTGTGTGTGTTTGCGTGTGTTTAATCCCCCTACCCCACTCCATCCATCCATCCTCCTCCAATTTCAAGGGCAGTGTGTGTGTTGTTGTATTTAGAGTGACTTTTGCGTTTTTGCCATTGGTCCGAGCGAATGCGTGTGAAAAGCGCTTTGAGCGAACACTGTGTCTGATTTGGCGCTAAACAAAATAAATAAATATTAGTACCCATTCCTTAAAAATCAAATGTTCACTAAAGACTGTCAAACCATATTTTAGAAAGCTGATACGTCCTTTTCTTCTTCATATGTAAATTGCCAAGAGCTGAAGATACAGTACAATACAAGATAAGAGCCGAAGACGTATCTTCCTTTCTCACCAACCCAGAGTATTCAAAAATCTTACAATTTACATATACTTATACAATTTTCGCATAACAACTATAATACAACATAACCAGCTCAGGCAGACTATAAAAAAAATCCAAATTTCACTTGTTTAGAAAGTTCATTCAGTCTAACAAAACCAGATAGCCTCATAAAACCACAATAAAATAGTAAAATCCACACTGGGCCTGTTACACTGCAGTTTTTTTTTTTTTTTAATCAGTAGTTGATTCAGCCCCGATGCTTGAATCCTGATAAAAGTAACTCAGATTCGTTTATCCTTGCAACCTGTTCACTCAGCAACAAGGCAGGAGTCGTCATATAAAGTTTTCCAAATTTATTCAGCGTACATCAACAACTGCATACAATCGGTCAATCGCTTTTTTCACTTTCACTTTATCATACACAGTTCATCACCTATATAGTTTTTCTATAATCGAGAGAATATTCGAACATTCCAGCGTGACGCAATATCAGCCAATCAGAATAAAATTCGTCACCACCAGATCTATGCACTGTCTTACGTCATATAACTTTATTTAGGTTAGAAGAATCTCGTAGCTACCACTAGATTTATCTACACGCTTCGATCGATAGTAAACAAGTAATTCTAGAAAATTCTCCAATAATACTGACCAACGAAAATTATCAACATTATACTAAGCTTCTTCTAACAACAACGCAAAATCAAATCAAAGGTAAATACACTCTGTTATTGCATGCTTTGGAAAACAAAACGATCGGATCTATCGTGAACGTCTCAAACTTAACAGGGCCATGCAAACCAGTACAAATACACAATCAGGATATTGTTATACTTCATACACTCTTTGACTTCATTTAAGTTCATGAATTATTAGAATTAGCTTTTAAAAAAAAACAGAAAAGACAAAATAAAGACAATGCTGGAAGATTAGTTTCACATACTTTGGATAATTATTTTAATAAACTAGCCTAATTTAAGTAGACTGAGTTTACTAGAATTCACGTGTACGTTATATTTTAATTAATTAATGTGTTAGGATGTCTGTGGAAGTACGTTTTCAGCAGGAGTCTTCTACCGTCCGAAAAGTGCGTACAGATAAACATATAATGAAATTCATCACCCAAATCACCAGACACACATTTATTACAGGTCCTTTCACTGCGTGGTATACCCGTGCATCTCCCCTTTTGAATTGATAACTTACGATTTAACACCCGATATTTTAACATATCATTTGACAATTTCTCTGGTAGCACTGTGAGATACTTCTCAAAAATAAAATTTCCTTAAACATCCTGTAATTAAAAAAAACCAAATCATTAGGCTTATTATTTACTTCTGTATGCCAATTTTGTATGAATTGATCTTGCAACATTTCCTTTACCATTCCTTTGAAATATTTCAAAGATGGATACCTATCACTCGATCAACTGATCATTCCAAATTTCCCCTAGTCCAAGATCATTCAAAGTCTTCTCAATATACACAGTATAAAGGGAACAATATAATCTTGACCAAGTGCATTCAAGCTTAAAACTGGTACCTAAGTTTTGACAGTTTATATGTTTGGCCCAGCTCTTTACTATAAGCTAATTTGTGCCAGAAGCACAGCATTCTACACTGTGCCTGTAGCTCAACTGGATACTGGCCCAGTTCATCAAAAATCATATAGGTCGGAGCTTTATTGAGTTTAAGTATAATTTTTTAAAATCGAATTTGCAGTTTTGTTTTAAGGTCACAAAGCTGTGGGCACCAAACCTCGCAGCCATAGAGCAAATTTGGAACAACTGGTTTATCAAAGAGCTCTATTTGGACATCAATAGGCAACATCAGTTTCTTATCTTTCTTAACGTTGCTTTCACTGCACGATTGTATAAATCTCTTTTAGCAACATTAAAATTACCATTGTAATTGAAACGTGTTTGTGTATGTGTGTATGAGTGCGTGTGTGAAGGTCAGAGAGAAAAAAAGAAAGAGAGAGAGAGACTCATTCAATCTTGATAGTAGCCTACGGAACAAAATGCCACATGACTGTCCATACTTGATTTGGTTTGACAGTCACTTGTAAAGCGCTGATAACCATGCTGTCACAGCATGCTCGGGGCGCATTTATTTGTCCATATTTCATTTCCAAGAAAACTTATTTACTGTGTGTACCTTATAGTGTCAATGTTGTGTGCGTTTTGAGTGCTGGGTTGCGAGTTTATGTTCTTCGCACGTCTGTTGGTTCCAGTGTTACATCTCACTAAAATAAAATTCAATAATAATAATAATGGATGCTATGTTCGCGCTTTTCCCAAAATCACCACTCAAGCTCAAAGCGTGGCGATCTGTACCAATATACACGCTCACATGTTTCACCCACTCAACAAACACATAATACATACATTTTATATTATATTACTCAAATATGTGACGTAAAGGCAATGAGATATCTATTAGAATATTTATTTGTGAAATGTTAGATTGACTGCATCCATCCAGTGCCATTATTGAAACCCTCGGTGACCTGAACAGTCTCCTACCTAAGTCACATAGGCTTCAGTCTGCTCCTTGCGGGAATCAAACCCGCCACCTTTGGCATAGGAAACCGTCGACCTACCCACTGTGCCACGAGGCCTTACTATAGATATATAAAGATATATAGATAACCCTAGATGTGTATATATAGATAGATAGATAGATAGATAGATAGATAGATAGATAGATAGATAGATAGATAGATAGATAGATAGATAGATAGATAGATAGATAGATAGATAGATAGATAGTATAGATAGATAGATAGATAGATAGATAAGCTGCGACTACGCCTTCCCCAGTGGAAGCGGCCCAGATTTTCCCGTTTCCCAATAAAAAGGGACAATACAGTGTTAACAAAGAAGTATGTGTGTATGTGTGTGTGTGTGTGATTATGTTTAGACGGCGTTCTTGTGACATACACTTGAGAATCCATACGTTTTTTGGACGGACTCCGTTATGCTGACATCAAAAGAATGATCCGTTAAAGTTAGCGTTAGAACACTTAAAATACTCTTTTTTTTTTAAATGGGGCGAAATATGACCCATTGTCAACACAACCTATATGTGTCGTTTGAATAAAGTCATAACAACCCAGTCTGTGTGTGTGTTTAAATATATTTTAGTTTTCTACAATATCTTTATTTCTGCGGAATGCAGCAAGGGTATTGTCATTTTTACTTACGGAATGAAAAAACAACTATGCCCTGTTCATGAGGATTTACACAAAAACGAGACAAGAGGCTGATTAAGACCAAAGGAAATAAAACAGCAGTTTAAAAGGCATTTCGCTATAAGCTTCTTCAGAATTTAAAAGCCAACACAAATATATACCAAATCAGTTACTACAACTGCATGTCAGTCTCAAAGAGAGACTACAATAAACGATTTTTTACACCTTTTTTTTTTCTTTGTAAACTTTATTACTCTTTTAGAAGACGACCCGTGCTAATCCCTCTCCCCACCCCACCCCTCCCTTCTTCCTCTCCCCTAATCGCTCCTTTCCTCCGTACTATTTTAGTTTACCCCCGTTGAGGTGCCGGGGGTTTCAGTATAAATAGTATCCCCACTTTCTGGAAATGTAGTGCTTTAAATTCCCACTGTCGACGTCTTTCTCAGTTGCTCTTTCTCATTCCTGCTCTGTTCTATCAATCTGCTATACTATATCTTCTTCTTCTTCGCTAGACCAGTCACCTACCTTTTTTCTTGAAAAATCTTTCGGGACAAGACTTCGGCCTTATTTGTGTATGAGGTCTGTTGGATCAGCTTGGCAATATTGGACGCTTTCTGCCAGGTGGTCACTAGGGCTTCCTATGATGTTATTATTTAGCAATGTAGGCATTTTATATGTATGTGTTTTGTTGATAATTATTTTATAATGATGTTTGTATTCTATTTTGTTTTTTGTAAACGGGGGTACGATAAATTAGAGTACAGCCTCAGCGTCCCCTGCGTGGGATGTCTATTGTAAAGTGACTGGCTGGTGGAGAGCTTTCAATTTTACCACTAGGGTTGTTTCAGCAGATCTTTTATGCGGATCGGGGGTTGTCAGGTCCTGGTTTGGCTCGGAAGAGTCCGCTGGACCTAAAGCAATAATCATGTAATGTAGGCTAATGTAACTACTTTAGTAAGGCCCTCTCCATCCCATACACCTTTTCACAAAAGACGATGTATTTTGGGGGGTTGAGGGAGGTGTCCTGATTGCTCAGTGATTAGTGAATTGGTTTCCTAGGCCGAAGGTCGCCGGTTCGAACCCAGTGTGGGACGAACGTACGTGACTTAGGTACCAGACTTTTGAGGACACCGAGGTTTTTGTCCGTGTACTACGGTTTCCTCCCTCCCTTCAATAATGGTATTGTATGCAGTCAGTCTAACATTTCAAGTATAAATCTATCTATCTATCTATCTATCTATCTATCTATCTATCTATCTATCTATCTATCTATCTATCTATCTATCTATCTATCTATCTATCTATCTATCTATCTATCTATCTATCTATCTATCTATCTATCTATCTATCTATCTATCTATCTATCTATCTATCTATCTATCTATCTATCTATCTATCTATCTATCTATCTATCTATCTATCTATCTATCTATCTATCTATCTATCTACCTATCTATCTATCTACCTACCTACCTACCTACCTATATATCTACCTACCTATCTATTTATCTACCTACCTATTTATCTACCTATCCATTTGCCTATCTATCTATATTCCGACTTCTGTAGTAGCGATCTTTTTGGATCGCCGCGCTTTAAGTTCGTTTGAAGAAAACGCACGTGCGTGATTGCGTATTATTATTATAAATAGACTTTTTTGGTTTGGGTTAGACAATGAAAACAATTGAAGTATATGTATGTGTAAGCTTACAAGTCTATAATGTGATGTTTAGGATTTGGTTGCACGCACACACATGCGCATATGCGCACTTATATGCACACGTATGCACACGCACACAAGCAAAAAAACCAAAAAAACAACACCTCGCAATTATAATTGTTTAGCAGCACACACACAAAAACAAAACAAACAACAACACCTAATTGTTGAGCAGTAGCCTATATTTATTTTGTATAGCACCTCAAAGGTTGCAGCTAGATTAATAACAGAAAGGGCCCACAGAAAATACCGCCTGTTCCCACCAACCCCGCCCCCCTTCCCCGACTAAAAGCCCTTATTTCCTGCTCACTATACAGGCCGATTCCATCTGACAAATGAAAAGAAACGGGAAGAAAACTAAAAACAAATGTACAGATGCACTGGATAGCATTATCATACAGACGCTCGTGTATAGATGCAAGAGGGTCTATTATAGAGACGGCATCTTCACAGATTTCATATTTATTTTTTTTAAGTATTTTCATTGATAAAATGATGTTTAGACTTTCACAAACATATGCAGACATACACACACATTTATATACTTAATCAAGAAATGGTTCTTACGTCAGCTTGTAAAATAATGTAAGCGATTTTTTTTCCTCCAACAAGAGTATGATTGTATACACTGTATCACTGATGCTATCGGGGGTCATTTATCAAAACATAATTTGCTATGTATTATGGTAATACTGATGCACATATACATTCAAATAATAAATGGTGTGCAAATATTGTTTGCTGGCCTATATAAGAAATATAATTGATGTATTGTGTGCTCGACGCGGCTTATATAGTACTGAAAGTAGGTACAGCATGCACTGAACATTGAGCTTTAGGACGCAGGGGCTGACGAGGCAGCAAAACTGTCCTTCCAGGTGAACTTGTCAGCGTCTCCCATGATTTCACCCAGGCGTAAGAGGAAAGGGTAGTAGAAATCGTTGAGTAAGGTGATGGTCCTGGGGTCGATCCCGTCAGGATTATGACTGGCCACTAGATCCCGAAACTCCTTGGTGGTCGGGTCAGCGGCTATGGACAGCTCCGTTGTTTCAATTTGCGCTGTGAACAGGCAAAGGAAGCTCGTTAGGCATAGACGAATACGAATCAACAGAGACATTTCACACCAATGCATGGGCGACAACTGTTCATTTTGAGCACAAGGGCACTGCACGATTCATTGCACTGCTGTATAGGGGATGCTAAATGAATCGTTCCATGCCCCTTTGTTCTAAGGTGCGTGCACAGTAGTGACAAAATGACCCACAATCAGTATCTCGATCTTCAACTACGAATTGATCTTATCATGCACCAGCAATTAAATTAATGGGAAAACGACTACGGATCACGAACAGGATGGCAGGTCCTAGTACTTTAAATTTTACTTGTATCAAAATGATCAATGGTTTGCGCTGAGAAAGAGAATGGAAATCAACCGGTTAGTAGTAGGAAGAACGAGAGAAAAATAAATTGAGCTTTTATTGAAAAAAACATATTGAAGTTAAAGAAGAAAAAAAAAGAAGAAAAAGAAAATGAATAAGCGATGATCACTATCATGTTAAGAAGAATGTTGATCTTGATGCTGATGTTTGATTATGCCTGCTGCCGATGATGAAGACGATGATGAACAGGCCTTCAACCACGAAGACGATGAAAATCACGATGAGGTTGAAAGGGCACTTACGAAGGTCTAAGAAATAGTAGATCTTGTTAAGGACGGTCGGCATATTTTTGGCAAAGTCTTCAAAGCGCATGACCAGGAACTGCTCAGGCGGGTAAATACGAATCCAGTCTTCCTGATAAATGGAGTAGAAGCCTTCGTGTAAAGACACCTGTGTGAACAAGAAAGAAGGAAAAGAAAAATAAAAAATTTAAAACAAAAGGGAGAATGTTATAAGAACATCAAGTAGATATAATATAGTGATTTTTTTTTGTGCTCGATGTACAGGGGCTTTAACCACTATAGTCAAGGGCATTAACCACTACAGGGGCATTAACCACGTAAAGTGGATCCCCCATAGCTTAGAGGTAATGGGTCCTCGATAGCACGGCGGTAGTGGATCCTCGATAGCACATTGGTAACAGCCCCATCATGTAGCCCATCACTACTAAATAATACCCCGGTGGTAAATGGATTCCAAAATAGGCTACCTAACTAATAGGCTATTTAGGCAGAGCAGCGCAGGTATAACAGCCTTGCTAGTCTCGTTTGCTGACTGACTGTTATCGGCGCTTGAAGTGTTTTACGTCGAGATGTAATGCAATTTTAATTGCTACACAAAAACTGGTTTGTAGCAAATAAAGTCTTTCCCTGTTCTTTCCCTCATCGAAAGGCTTTCAATTACCCGATTGTTCATGATTGCATATACGTTTGCGAAACCCCTTGCTTAGTTTTGTGGATCATTTTCACTTGCCTTGACGCTGTCAGCTAGCGTGCGGTTATATGCACACTGTCGCATGGAGTATTTAGCGAAACATTGTTTATACACCTCGATGGCCTTCGTGACCTCTTCGTGGAGCTGGCTAGGGTTTATCTTGCCCCCTTTCGCCTGTCTGTAGTCGGCCAGCAGCCTTGAACAAGACAGATAATGCAAGCCAGCTCACCGAAATGATTTTAAAAAACCCAAAGAAATGATCAGTGTATGTTTATATAAAAATTATGTGTATGTATATATGTATGTAAATATAAAAATTATTCTTTGTATATTTATATTAAAAAATTATTATGTCATTACATGATTATTGCTTTAGGTCCAGCGGACTCTTCCGAGCCAAATCAGGACCGGACAACCCCTGATCCGCATAAAAGATCTGCTGAAACAACCCTAGCGGTAAAACTGAAAGCTCTCCATGCACCAGCCAGTCACTTTACAATAAAGATATCCCAACGCAGGGGACGCTGAGGCTATACTCTAATTTATCGAACCCCCGTTTACAAAAACAAAATAGAATACAAACATCATTATAAATTATGAACAAAACACATACATATAAAATGCCTAGGCCTACATTGCTAAATAATAACATCATAGGAAGCCCTAGTGATCACCTGGCAGAAAGCGTCCAATATTGCCAAGCTGATCCAACAGACCTCATACACAAATAAGGAGTCTTGTCCCAGAAGAGTTTTCAAGAAAAAAGGTAGATGACTGGTCTAGCGAAGAAGAAGATAGCATAGCAGATTGATAGAACAGAGCAGGGATGAGAAAGAGCAAATGAAAAAGACAGTGACAGTGGGAATTTAAAGAACTAAATTTCCAGAAAGTGGGGATACTATTTATACTGAAACCCCCGGCAACCCAACGGGGGCAAATTATTATGTGTATGTACTGTATATGTGTATGTTTATATATAAATTATTATGTGCATGTATATGTGCATGTTTATATATAAAAATTATTATGTGTATATTTATATAAAAATTATTATGCGTATGTATATGTGTATATTTATATAAAATTATTATGTATATGTGTATGTGTATGTTTATATATAAATTATTATGTTTGTATATGTGTATATTTATACATAAATTATTATGTGTATGCATATGTGTATGTATATATAGTACTATAAATTATTATGTTTATGTATATGTGTATGTTTATATATACATTATTATGTGTATGTATAAATTATTATGTGTATGTATAAGTTTGTAAACGTTTAAAATCATGACCAAACGGAGACTCATCAGTTCTAGCATGTCCCCAGAACAGAGAAGAAAAAGAAGCCCTTACAATCCTCCGAGAAAGCAATCGCTGAAGAAGGGGAAGTCAGCGGGAGTGGATAATATACCCCCGCAATTGCTTCAAGCCGGAGGAGAAGCTATGATTGATGCCCTCACCATTATCTGTAACAAGATCTGGCAGAGTGGGGAGTGACCTACACCATGGACCCTGTCGCTTGTCATCACTCTTCTAAAAAAGGGTAACCTTCAGGAGTGTGAAAATTATCGCACTATCAGCCTCGTCAGCAATCCCAGCAAGGTCCTCCTGAAAATAATACTCAACAGGTTAAAACACCAAGCTGAACAAATAATAGCTGAAGAACAAGCAGGATTCAGGGCAGGGCGAAGTATTACTGAGCAGATTTTCAACCTCAGAATAATCTGTGATAAATACATACAGCACTAACAACATCTATTTCACGTGTTTGTAGACTTCAAGAAAGCGTTTGACCGAGTCTGGCATGCAGATCTGTGGGCAACCATGAGAGTGTACACATCAGCCCTTACATTATTGAAGTCATCAAAAGCCTGTTTGATAAGGCTCTCCAGTGCAGTCCTCCACAACAGCGCCATCGGAAACTGGTTTAGAACAACAATCGGCCTGCGTCAATGATGCCCACTCTCTCCAACACTCTTCAACATTTTCCTAGAGCGCATCATGTCAGATGCCCTTACAGAACACCAAGGCTCAGTTAGCATAGCGGGTAGAGCACTCTCCAACTTTCGTTTTGTGGATGACATTGATGGATTGGCTAAAGAAGAACAAGAACTTGAACAGCTGGTACAGAGGCTTGACACCACCTCCAGAGCCTTTGGAAAGAGAAGACCAAAATGATGACCAACAACATCAAGCATCAAAACAGACATTAAAGTCCAAGTCCAATCCCTCAACACAGTGTCCAACCGCCGTAGCTCAATTGGTAGAGCGTTCGCCTGGCACACCGATGACCCAGGTCCGAATCCCGTGGTAGGCGATATAAAATGTGGCCCTTTTCACTGTCCATTTTAGCAGTATGATTGCTTTGGTGGTTCAGTGTTGATTCAGGTCCCTACCCCTCTTTCCCTGCCTGGCCTGGGATGGTTATCCCCGTCTGCCATATCGCCAATGGTGGGTGTAGACGTTAAACCTCAATGTTCAACACAGTGCATAGCTTCAAATATTTAGGAATCATTGTATCAGACAAGTCCTCTCCAGGATCGCACAAACAGCTGGTGCCATGACAAAGTTGAAGCCCATTTGGAAAAATAGGTCTGCACTCCAATGTGAGACTGCTGCGCTCTCTTGTCATCTCCATCTTCCTATACGCTTGCGAAACATGGACCCTCACAACAGACCTACAACAAAGAATACAAAGCATGGAGATTAGGTGCTATAGAAGACTTCTGGGCATTTCCTATACCCAGCACATCACCAACAACGAAGTCCTACAGACCATCACACAAGCCATTAAACAACACGATGTCCGGCTCACAGTGGTGAAAAAACGGAAACTCCGATGGAATGGCCAAGTCACCAGAGCATTAGGCCTTGCAAAGACCATCGTGCAAGGCACGGTGCAAGGAGGCAGAAGAAGAGGGAGACCGAAAAAGAGGTTGGAGGACAACATTTGAGAAGGGACTGGCTTGACACTGAGCGAAGCCATGAAAGTTGCTGAGGAGAGAGAAAAATGGAGCACGCTGGTTAAACGATCATTTGTGGTGCCCAAACGACGTACGGTTCACGGGATAGGATAGGATAGGATAGGATAGAAAAATCATGTTATCAATATAAAGGGGAGGGGAAGGGGGGGGGGGGGAACAACCCTGAACGAAAGAGATGTCATCTATGTCATGTCGTTTCTTTTTCCAAAGAAAATGTACGAAGCAAGAGATACGCATAGTTGTGTATGGTCATAAAGCATTGGTGGTGCCCTACCCTATCCTATCCCGTAACTCAAAGGTCGTTGGGGCACCACAGATGATCGTTTAACCAGCGTGCTCCATCTTTCTCTCTCCTCAGCAACCCTCATGGCTTCGCTCAGTGTCAAACCAGTCCATTCTCGAATGGTGTCCTCCCAACTCTTTTTCGGTCTCCCTCTTCTTCTGCCGCCTTGCACCGTGCCTTGCAGGATGGTCTTTGCAAGGCCTGATGCTCTCGTGACGTGGCCATATCATCGGAGTTTCCGTTTCTTTACCACTGTGAGCATGTCATCATGTTGTGCAATGGCTTGTTCGAAACAGTTGGTCTATCGGACTTCATTGTTGGTGATGTGCTGGGTATAGAAAGTGCCCAGAAGTCTTCTGTAGCACCTAATCTCCATGCTTTGTATTCTTCGTTGCAGATCTGCTGTGAGGGTCCATGTTTCGCAAGCGTATAGGAAGATGGAGATGACAAAGGAGCGCAGCAGCCTTACCTTGGAATGTAGACTGATGGTCCTGTCTTTTTAAATGAGCTTCAACCTTGCCAGGGCAGTAGTTGTTTGTGCACTGATGTTGTCAGCTTGCCTAGACAGACTAATAACACGGTCAGTGCCGCGACGGTGCATCATTCTTCGACATGAAAGTTGAAGTCATGTTTAACCTTTGAAAACAGAGCATCCCCAGCTTTCAAGAGAGAAGAAGGCAGTGCAACGCTGTCATGTATTTTCAGGTCAAATGCAAGTACATTATTATAAGCATAATTATTGTACTCATCAAGGCTAATGACAATGAGTAATGAACCTTAGTACTCTAAAATAAAAGTTCACCAAACCTTCTAGTTGGGTGCACAAGCACCACAATGACGAGCCCTTTGACCCTTAGTCGTCGCAGGTGGCTGGCGAGAGTGATACGTGGCTCATCACAGTTCTCATTTCCACTCAAACGCTCCCAGCCAGTCGGGGAAGAAAAATAGGTATTGGTTGCATCCCCTGAAATAAAAAATTAAATGGGCCTACATATCCTATCCTATAACTCGGAGGTCGTAGGGGCACCACAGATGATCGTTTAACCAGCATACTCCATCTTTCCCTGCCCTCAGCAACCCTGATTGTTTCGCTACATAATATAGTTACACGAAAATGTCGATTTAGCCACTAAATGTTTTGAACTAGAGGACATATCCCTTGAAATATATATATATGTATTTTTTAAAATAACAAAAACATTTTTAGATCGATCTTTTGCATCGAAGTTTCTGAGTTTCAGAATTGCAGCACCCAAAGAAATCCCCTTCTATCATCCTCCTACTGCTCCTAGATCCTCCTCCTCGTCATCATCATCACCTTCCATCCATCCATCCTCCTTCTCCTCATCTTATTCGTCGTAGTCGTTGTTTTCACTGACGTTGTTTTCCCATGACCTTTTTGGCAAAGCCGTCGTCATCATCGCATGTGTGTATGCGCGTGTGTGCGTGTGTGTGTGTTTGTTACTGTGTATCGGTATTGGTACGCGCGCGCGCCTGTGTGAGTGTGTCTGTGTCTATGCGATCGTGTCTGTGTCTGTCTCTCTCACCAAACACTTTATTGGATGACTTCTGATCGTTGATTTCCAGAAGAATCTGCTCCGTTTCAGACTGGAAGTTGCCGCGGTACTCTTCCCATGGTACGCCTGAAGAAAGGAATAATCAACTGATCAATGAATTGATTTTTCTTGTATAGGTCACTGCAGTTTACTGATGTTATAAGATTAGACAGAGAAAGGCAGAAGGACCAGGACTCCAAGGGCATTGTCCAAATTAGCCACAACAACAATAGCTACAAAAACATCTCATCATCGCCACAACCACCTAAGTAATCGTCATCCCCAGCGATCAACACCACCACTACCACCAACGACGACGATCAGGAAACTACTTCTGTCTGACCTGCGTGTCTGCCGACGTCCCACCAGTACTGTTGCTCCTGGTGCCCGATGACGTCAGGGTGGATAAGGATCTTCTCCATGACATCATCGGTGCCAGGACCGGCAACTCCTGCAAGGAAGAAGTAGGGGATGCAGGTGAACTTGCTGTTGTCATCAGGGTACCAGCACGGGTTCTTGCTCTTGGCGATGTAGCGAAACGGACCCTGAAATTTTCACCATCTTTGCTTTCGTCATGGTTCAGCATAGTAGTATTACGATCGTCATCATCACTTGCGTCATTATTTTGCATATATTATTTTGCCTACTTGCTATATATTTTTTTTTTTTTTTATAATGACCTGGCTGTGGTTATTGCTGCTGCTGCTGCCGATAACGATGATGGTAATAATTATAACGTTGACTTCGATGGTAATGGTTAACAACAACGACATGGAAGAAGACGACAACACAGCGTTGAGGGTGGCTTGATTCATAAAATAAAAAAATAAAATAAAACAAACAAACAAACATGCTTTACCTTTTATATTTCTATTCCTTGATAAAACTAAAAAATAGATCTCGTAGATAGGTAGGAAGAAACACAGCCAAGCAAATGCAATAATTAATAAAGAAATAAATAAGTAAATACATAAATAAATACATAAATAAATACATAAATAAATACATAAAAATAAGATAAAACAAAACAAAATAATAAATAAAAGACAAAGAAAAAGAGAAGAAATACTGACTAGCGTGAGAAACGTCTCCCCCCAAGCTCTGGCTGCTACAATGGACGCGCCACAGGAAGCAAACAACGGTTCGTCCTCCACGAAGGCGTTCGCTTTCCCGTACGTCGCACTCTTCTTGTACGACGTCTCGAACCACTCGTACGACCTATAAAATAAAAAAAAATATTAAAAAAAAAAGAAGCACAAAGGTCACTCAAAGTCATTTCAAGATCAACTCAAGGTCAATTGAAGGTAAACAAGATTACTTGTCTCAAAACATGTAAGCCTTTAACTTTGTTGCGATATGTTTGTAGTGGAAGCAGAAACTATACTGTGTTTTGTTGCGATATGTGTGTAGTGGTAGCAGAAACTATACTGTGTTTTGTTGCGATATGTGTGTAGTGGTAGCAGAAACTATACTGTGTTTTGTTGCGATATGTTTGTAGTGGTAGCAGAAACTATACTGTGTTTTGTTGCGATATGTGTGTAGTGGTAGCAGAAACTATACTGTGTTTTGTTGCGATATGTTTGTAGTGGTAGCAGAAACTATACTGTGTTTTGTTGCGATATGTGTGTAGTGGTAGCAGAAACTGTACTGTGTTTTGTTGTGATATGTTTGTAGTGGTAGCAGAAACTATACTGTGTTTTGTTGCGATATGTTTGTAGTGGTAGCAGAAACTGTACTGTGTTTTGTTGCGATATGTGTGTAGTGGTAGCAGAAACTGTACTGTTTTGTTGCGATATGTTTGTAGTGGTAGCAGAAACTATACTGTGTTTTGTTGCGATATGTTTGTAGTGGTAGCAGAAACTATACTGTGTTTTGTTGCGATATGTGTGTAGTGGTAGCAGAAACTGTACTGTGTTTTGTTGTGATATGTGTGTAGTGGTAGCAGAAACTGTACTGTGTTTTGTTGCGATATGTTTGTAGTGGTAGCAGAAACTATACTGTGTTTTGTTGCGATATGTTTGTAGTGGTAGCAGAAACTATACTGTGTTTTGTCAAAAGACAACCACACTTCAATGTTCTTTATCAAATAAATCACTCTTTCCCCACATCCGCCCTTATTAAAATCAAAAATCTCACTTTTTATCGGAGGATGGAGCATCAGTGAATTTGGTGAATTCCTCAGGCGGCCCAGGGCTTCCTTTCTTGGCTTTCTTGATCTTTTTCTTGGACTTGCCACTGATCATGTCTGACGGACTGCCGCCTAGGCCTAGACTGATCACCATCTTCTGCACAGGAGCTGCAACCATCGAGAAATATCTTAAAATGCCTCTGAGGTCAAGATGAAACTTACGACACCCTCTCACCACCCGCCCCCTACTCACATCAATTTTTAATTAAATGTCTTATTCACGTTGAATACAAAAAGTGCGACATAGTGGTTTTCAATTCCACGTGCTACTTCGGAATTGAAAGCCACTATGTCGCACTTTTTGTCCACCTTTGAGACAAGGATAATAATATTAGTTTTCTTAATGTTTAAATCAACTTGCCTCCCTTTGCTTGTTTTTATTCCTTGCTCCTTAATGGTTGCTGTACGGTGCTAGCCATTTTGAGAGAGTTTATTATAAATCTATATCTATCTATATCTATATATCTATCTCTAGATCTATATACTATATCAAGATATAGATATCTCTCTCTAATATATATATATTTTTTTAAAATTATTTTTTGTGTTTGTTTGTTTTGTTTTGTGTCTTATATTTCCGAAATTGAATCTAGCTAAACTTCGTGTGCGACCAGTACAAAATGTCGTTTGCAATGGGTGTATTACCGCCTTTAGAACACATAATTATACCTATCCTATCCTATCCTATCCTATCCCGTAACTCGGAGGTCGTAGGGGCACCACGGATGATCGTTTAACCAGCGTACTCCATCTTTCCCTGTCCTCAGCAACCCTGATGGTTTCGCTCAGTGCCAAACCAGTCCATTTTCGAATGTTGTCCTCCCACCTCTTTTTCGGTCTCCCTCTTCTTCTACCTCCTTGCACTGTGCCTTGCAGGATGGTCTTTGCAAGACCTGATGATCTGGTGACGTAGCCATACCATCGGAGTTTCAGTTTCTTCACCACTGTGAGCAGGTCATCGTGTTGTTCAATGGCTTGTGTGATGGTCTGCCGGATTCGTCTTTGGTGATGTGCTGGGTATAGGAAATGCCCAGAAGTTTTCTGTAGCACCTCAAGACTTCGGGCATTTCAATTAAACACTAAAACAGGCATGGAAAACCTAGAATTATATGTGCGTGACTCAACGCAATTCCAGTTTCAGCGGCTTTCTCTGTAGTAGGTGGTCTTGTGTTAGGGGTTAGAAAGTAGGATGCATGACTTTTATTATTTGATAAGCCACATTCATGTTGTGTACAACTGCTTTTCTGTTGTTTGTGGTGTGTTGTTTTAATCCCTGAAGTCTTTTGTGTTTGATTGCTTTTGTGCCGTTGTGTTGATGAAGTGTACGCCGCACACACATTTCCGTGTGTTTTCATGGGGACAATAAAGATTCTGATTCTGATTCTGATTCTTTGCGACCTGGTTCTCGGCCTGTTGCATCGTTTTGATTGCATAGTAGGAAACTCGCAAGGTGACGTTATATAATAAAGACCGAATTTCAGTTTTTTTTTGTTTTTTTTTTTTAAAACCTTGTGTCTATACTTATTATAGAATTTTTACATCAATAATGTTTAGAAAAAAATCAAAACAACTCTTCTATATTCACGCTACCTAAAAAAAATATTATAATAAAAATTTACAAAAAAATCAGACTCTCTTTGAAACTACACATCATGTTCGCTGCCTTTAAAAGGGACTTGCCCCACTGGAGAAAATAAAATAAAACTCCCAAAATAACTTCTGTGAAAGTACGGTTTGGATATAAATCACCCAATTTGTTTTGTTTATGTGCTTGCTGATGGAACAAAGGTTGATTCTCACAAGGACACTGCAGCGAACGGTGCACTTTAAATATTGTCATTGTTCTTATATAGCGCATTTTCACCTAAGGAGCTGCTCAAGGCGCTGGCCCATACAGGATCTTATGGAACGCGGAAAGCGTCAGATGCGCATGCAATTGCACGCGAAAATATGCACACGCAATTGCACGCCCAACTAGTAGCTTGGGTGGAACACTTACACACCAAACTGCGCACGCGCCCATGCACATGCAATTGCACGCGCATTTAGTAGCTGATTGGTCAAAACTTACAAGCTGGATGTTAACAAAGAGGAATTACAAAACTTGGAACGGAAAAAGCATCGGAAAACGCTTGTTGCTATCGTAAGCTTTGCATTGTGGCCATATTGAAGACCGCTGTACGCGCGATGGGAGATAATTGTCATATTATTTACAGACAAACCAAAGTAAATTATTATAACATTTTAAAATAGGAGGGGGGGGGAGGCACGGGAGGTCGTGGGTAGCGAGGGTTACATTGTAAATTAGTTGTCAATTTACATTACATTATTTAGTACATAGAAACTATTTTCGGGCATTTCCCATTCCTAGCTTTGATGTGACTCGTTGGTTGCAATTTTATGTGCATTTGCGCTTGCGCAGTTAGGTGTGACAGCTTTCGCTCAATGAGCTACTAGATGGGGGCGAAATTGCCTGTGCATTTTCGCGTGCGCATTTGACGCTTTCCTCGTTACATAAAATCTAGCTCAAACCGCATGAGGCGCCCACTTGCGGCCTTTGGACGCACTGTTTGACACCCAGACAACTGAGCACAATCCTGGGCCATGGGCAACCCGGGATGGGGTGAAGGGACCCAGTGCTTGCTGTAGCCCCCAACCATCTAGGACCTGAGCGTCAAGATCTTTAAAATCCGTGCAACTTGACCTCGGTTTATACTCTCACCAGAAGAGGTGCATACACACCACCTTCACCCTCATCAAAGGTATTCGATGCGAGTCAATCAATATTTTCAAAATAAAAAAAATCGATTTCCAGTCGTCTCCTAAAGGTGATCTCCCTGCTTTAATCCAGTGATAGATGTGTGTTTGTAGTTTATGTTAGAGTATGCGTAATATGTGTGGAATGTATGCTGGTTACAGATTGCCGGGCTTTGAACTGATTGGTAATTTGGAAGAGGGGAGGGGGAGGGAGGGAGGAGAACCGCAAGGTCGCGTATATTGCGTCGTCATCATCGTCATTATTATTATTATTATTATTATTATTATTATTATAGTGCCGGGGGTTTCAGTATAAATAGTATCCCCACTTTCTGGAAATTTAGTGCTTTAAATTCCCACTGTCGCTGTCTTCATCATTTGCTCTTTCCCATTCCTGATCTGTCCTATCACTCTGCTATACTTTCTTCTTCTTCGCTAGATCAATGACCTACCTTTTTTCTTGAAAAGTCTTCCTGGACAAGACTCCTTGTTTGTGTATGAGGTCTGTTGGATCAGCTTGGGAGTGTTGGACGCTTTCTGCCGGGTGGTCACTAGGGCTTCCTATGATTGTATTATTTCGCACTATAGGCATTTTATATGTATGTGTTTAGTTGATGATTTATAATGATGGTTGTATTCTATTTTGTTTTTGTAACCGGGGTGTTCGCGTAGTTGAGGTCAACCCTCAGCCGTCCGCCGCGTGGGATGTCTTTATTGTAAAGTGACTGGCCGGTGGAGGGCATTCAATTTTCCCACTAGGGTTGTTTCGGCAGATCTTTTATGCGGATCGGGGGTTGTCCGGTCCTGATTTGGCTCGGAAGAGTCCGCTGGACCTAAAGCAACAATAAATCAATCAATCAATCAATCATTATTATTATTATTATTATTATTATTATTATTATTATTATTATTATTATTATTATTATTATTATTATTATTATTATTATTATTATTATTATTATAATGGTACAGGATGCAGTCAATATACAAATTTCAAAAATAAAAATTCGATTTTCTTCCGTCTTCTAATAGCGATCTCCCTGCCTTTACACCACCTGTTTGAGTGATGTATGTGTATTTGGTGTGTGTGAGGGTAAATGAGACAGGTGAGCGTGTATGTTGGTATAGATCGCCGCACTTTGAGCCTTGGGGAAAGGCGCGTACATAGCATCCTGTATTATTATTATTATTATTATTATTATTATTATTATTATTATTATTATTATTATTATTATTATTATTGTTGTTGTTGTTGTTGTTGTTGTTGTTGTTGTTATTATTATTATTATTATTATTATTATTATTTGCCCCAGGGCAGTGACTACCTTTAGCGGCTTCTTTGTCCTTCATGGCACCATCCATGGGGATATGTCCTGCCTGGCTGTCCGGTGGGGGTTTGACCCTCTTCAGCTTGGGTTCGTCTTTCACGTTAGCACCCACATAGCCCTCGTTCAGCAATGACGACCACGCCCCTGAGTCGAACACCTGTGTACAGCAGCAACAGTAGCAACCACAGACAGAGATAAATGCAGAGGCACCCGTTTTGGAAAATAAACGAATTCTATTTTAGCTAAAATAATATCTAATAGCTAGTATAGAGTCCGCTGACATTAATAATAATAATAATAATAATAATAATAATAATAATAATAATAATAATAATAATAATAATAATAATGGATTATATACGTTCCCTATTCCTTAATCAGACTCAAAGGGCGGCGATCTGTAGTAGGTATTCACGCTCACATGTTACAAACACTCCCACATTCACAACAAACTCACATTCATCACTCAAACATGTGGTTTAAAGAAATGTCGCTATTAGAAGACGAAATTTAAAAAAAAAATCGATTTTTTTAATTTGTGAAATTTTTAGATTGACTGCATCCAATACCATATACCCCAATATACGGGCACCTTGTTATTAGGGGTAAGGTATAGACCTATTTACAAATAAGCATATATAAGTGTGAATGTATCACCATCACATGGTTACTGACTTTTAAGTTAAAAATTGATTATTCTTATATAGCGCAACTACCAGTTCATTATTATTATTAGAGTAATCTTATCCAAGGTAGCGCTACTGCACAAAGGCTTCGCGCACGTTATTGTTTAAAAAAAAAGTTAAGCAAAAACCATTCTCCTTTGCACGTGGAAAGGCGACCATCAAGCACGGATTCTTTGACTTACATCATCAACAACAACAGTAACAATAATACCATAATATACTATATAAACCATTACCATCATCATTTTCCCCCTCTTTATTTGCATGAATGTCTGTCTGTCTATCTATCTATCTATCTATCTATCTATCTATCTATCTATCTATCTATCTATCTATCTATCTATCTATCTATCTATCTATCTATCTATCTATCTATCTATCTATCTATCTATCTATCTATCTATCTATCTATCTATCTATCTATCTATCTATCTATCTATCTATCTATCTATCTATCTATCTATCTATCTATCTATCTATCTATCTATCTATCTATCTATCTATCTATCTATCTATCTATCTATCTATCTATCTATCTATCTATCTATCTATCTATCTATCTATCTATCTATCTATCTATCTATCTATCTATCTATCTATCTATCTATCTATCTATCTATCTATCTATCTATCTATCTATCTATCTATCTATCTATCTATCTATCTATCTATCTATCTATCTATCTATCTATCTATCTATCTATCTATCTATCTATCTATCTATCTATCTATCTATCTATCTATCTATCTATCTATCTATCTATCTATCTATCTATCTATCTATCTATCTATCTATCTATCTATCTATCTATCTATCTATCTATCTATCTATCTATCTATCTATCTATCTATCTATCTATCTATCTATCTATCTATCTATCTATCTATCTATCTATCTATCTATCTATCTATCTATCTATCTATCTATCTATCTATCTATCTATCTATCTATCTATCTATCTATCTATCTATCTATCTATCTATGGAGGTGATTGTAATGCTTTTTGATTTACCACATATGTCTTTAAAATGTACTTGTCTTCTTATGTCATAATGATATACGCTTGTGTAAATTACTTATTCGAGCTAAAATAGATGTACTGTATGTTGTATTGTATGTTGTATTGTATTTTGCATTGTATATTGTATTGTATTTTCATCTACCACTACTACCACCACCTACGACAGCAGCAATAAGAGTAGGAAGACTACCAACAGCAGCAGCAACAGAAGCAGCGGCACTCCAACGCTGCCCCCACAACTAGCTCGTACATTAACAAAACCATCCGTATCCCTAAGAAATAATTACAATATACAAGATGATATTTTGTCCTCATTTACCAAAGGGAATTTATTAAGTTGCAATGATTTTTACTCCAGTTCCACCTTTTTAATGCCAGACAACCACTTCCCTGTGTTTAACACCACTCCCCTCTGTTTGACACCACTTCCCTGTGTTTGACACACATTTTATTTCTACCAATAATTCCTCTTAAAGTAATCAAGATGTGTTATGTTGTTTTGTGTTGTGTTGTGCTGTGCTGTGTCGTGTCGTATAGTATCATATTGTATTGTTTTGTATTGTATTGTATAATACCACTTCGAGCACGCACTTGCTCTGCAATCGGATGCCAAGAGGCTTCAGAGAAAGACTCTTAGTCAGGCCGCCAGACCAGAGTCAGCCTTCACCCGCTCGCAATGTGGGACAGAACTGCCACTCTCGCATTTGGCCTTTCCAGTCACGCTAGACGCTATAACAGGATCAACCCCTAGATGCGCCACTCCACGTTCCCCCGAGACCGACGAGTATCTACTACTAAAAACACATAGATGCACTGAGTGTCTACTACTAAACGGACAGAGATGCACTGAGTATCTACTACTAAAAGCACAGAGATGCACTGAGTATCTACTACTAAAAGCACAGAGATGCACTGAGTATCTACTACTAAAAGCACAGAGATGCACTGAGTATCTACTACTAAAAGCACAGAGATGCACTGAGTACTACTAAAAGCACAGAGAGGCACTGAGTACTACTAAAAGCACAGAGAGGCACTGAGTATCTACTACTAAAAGCACAGAGAGGCACTGAGTATCTACAGAGAGGCACGGAGTATCTACTACTAAAAGCACAGAGAGGCACTGAGTATCTACTACTAAAAGCACAGAGAGGCACTGAGTATCTACTACTAAAAGCACAGAAATGCACTGAGTATCTACTACTAAAAGCACAGAGATGCACTGAGTATCTACTACTAAAAGCACAGAGATGCACTATCTACAACTAAACACACAGAGATGCACTATCTACAACTAAACACACAGAGATGCACTATCTACAACTAAACACACGGAGATGCACTATCTACAACTAAACACACAGAGATGCACTATCTACAACTAAACACACAGAGATGCACTATCTACAACTAAACACACAGAGATGCACTATCTACAACTAAACACACAGAGATGCACTATCTACAACTAAACACACAGAGATGCACTACTCACCGCGTCCCAGTCATCCTCGTTGTCTACGTTGTCCCACAGCTCTTGCGAGAACCTCATCCCCTGCGCATCCTTTTTGTCCTCCTTGGCCTCGGCGTCCATCGCTCCCGCTTCCCCGGGGTCCTCCCTCGTCTGCCTAACCGTGGGGTCAAAGACGAACAGGTCAAGGGTCAAGATGCAAGCCATTCCCAGAGTGGCAGCCAGCAAGGGCAGCCTCATCCGTTTCAAACATGTCACTACAGCTGCCCATCATTAAAACAAGGGAAATAATTAGGTTTTTAGTTCATGTTTTATCTAAAAAGATGGATTTTTAAGTATCCAAAGTCTTACAGTAAATTCGAAGTAAAAGAAATCAATATATTGTTTCGAATCCTGAGATCACCTCAATGGATGTAAATTCCATCCATCCATCCATTCGTCCAACAATCCATTCAGGATATTAGTAGTTATCGTTATTTCTGTCGAGAAAGTTGGCTTTTATCGACAGGCGACACTGAAAATTTTGAAAGTTAATTTATAAATCGTAACGTTTAAAAATCAATAAATCATTCTACCGCTTAAAATGGCCGCCGAATGAACAAGATCGAAACAGCCATAATTCAGTATAATAATGAGAGGTCAAACTTGGATTTACAATATCACCTTTTTCATTTTGTCTTATCTTGTCTCGTCTTGCCTAGCCTTGTCTGTCTGTTTGCCTTTCTGTCTGTCTTTCTTTCGTACAGCCCTTATTTCCATGTTTCCATATTGATATGATAGTAACGTAATCTACGTAATGTAACGCAACATCATTTATAGTAGAGTTTCTCTCTATAGGTACATATATTTTAAACGGACAATGTGTCTAAAAAATAATTACACTTTAGCACAGGGATGAACGAAAGAACAGAACGAATTAAAATTATATGAATGATATGACACAGTGGATAAAATAAAGGTCAAGCAACAAGACTTCACATAATGAGAACTAATAAGTGAAGGAACGAATTAAAATAAAGAAATTAAAATAAGTATATGCTATATATATATGCTTGCGAAGCATGGACGCTCACAGCAGATCTCCAACGAAGAATACAAAGCATGAAGATGAGGTGCTACAGAAGACTTATGGGCATTTCCTTTACCCAGCACATCATCAATGACGAAGTCCGACAGACCATCACACAAGCCATTGGACAACACGATGACCTGCTCACAGTGGTGAAGAAACGGAAACTCCGATGGTATGGCCACATCACCAGATCATCAGGCCTTGCAAAGACCATCCTGCAAGGCACAGTGCAAGGAGGTAGAAGAAGAGGGAGACCGAAAAAGAGGTGGGAGGACAACATTCGAGAATGGACTGGTTTGACACTGAGCGAAACCATCAGGGTTGCCGAGGACAGGGAAAGATGGAGTACGCTGGTTAAACGATCATCCGTGGTGCCCCTATGACCTCCGAGTTATGGGATAGGATAGGATAGGATATAAATATAAATATAAGTATAAATAAATAAATAAATAAATAAATAAATAAAAATGAGATTGAACTCACCGTTAACCATCTTGATGACGCGGAATCCTACGTCCACACTGCGATTTAGTCAAACCCTTTGTATGAGACAACATACTGCATTCCTGAAAAGGTGCTACGTTCACACGTAAAGGCAATCAGTTTTCTGTGAATATTTCCCATAAATGCCGCAGGCTATTGAGCAAGGGTAGTGGATTGTACGAAATAACAAATCAGCTTAAAAAAAATTAATTGACATATGTGTCAGCTGCACAATATCAATCGGCAAGACAGATGGGTAAACTAATTAATAAAGAGAGAGAGAGAGAGAGAGAGAGAGAGAGAGAGAGAGAGAGAGAGAGGAGGGAGGGAGAGAGAGAGAGACGCTCTATAGATACATGCTGTAATATCCAAATACGGGCTCCCCTGCTATTTTACTATTACATTTAGGCTAAGTTCCTATCCTATCCTATCCTATCCTGTCCCGTAACCCGAAGGTCGTAGGGGCACCACAGATGATCGTTTAACCAGCATACTCCATCTTTCTCTGTCCTCAGCAGCCCTGATGGCTTCGCTCAGTGTCAAACCAGTCCATTCTCGAATGTTGTCCTCCCACCTCTTTTTCGGTCTCCCTTTTCTTCTACCTCCTTGCACTGTGCCTTGCAGAATAGTCTTTGCAAGGCCTGATGATCTGGTGACGTGGCCATACCACCGAAGTTTCCGTTTCTTCACCACTGTTAGCAGGTCATCATGTTGTCCAATAGCTTGTGTGATGGTCTGTCGGACTTCGTCGTTGGTGATGTGTTGGGTATAGGAAATGCCCAGAAGTCTTCTGTAGCACCTCATCTCCATGCTTTGTATTCTTCGTTGGAGATCTGCTGTGAGGGTCCATGCTTCGCAAGCATATAGGAAGATGGAGATGACCAGAGAGCGCAGCAGTCTTACTTTGGAATGTAGACTGATGGTTCTGTCTTTCCAAATGGGCTTCAACCTTGTCAGGGCAGCAGTTGTTTGTGCGATCCTGGAGAGGACTTCCTGTCGGGACCCATTGTCTGATACAATGGCTCCTAAATATTTGAAGCTATGCACTGTGTCGAGGGATTGGCCTTGGACTTTGATGTCCGTATTGATGCCATTGGTGTTGTTGGTCATCATTTTGGTCTTCTCTGCACTTATTTCCATTCCATAGGCTTTGGAGGTGGTGTCAAGCCTCTGTACCAGCTGTTCAAGTTCTTGTTCCTCTCCAGCCAATCCATCAATGTCATCTGCAAAACGAAGATTGGAGATTGCTCTACCCCCTATGCTGACTGTGCCTTCATGGTCTGCAAGAGCATCCGACATGATGCGCTCTAGGAAGATGTTGAAGAGTGTTGGAGAGAGTAGGCATCCTTGACGCACACCGATTGTTGTTCTGAACCAATTCCCGATGGCTCTGTTGTGGAGGACTGCACTGGTAGCCTTGTCATACAGGCTTTTGATGACTTCAATAATTTTTGGGCTGATGTTGTACACTTTCATTGTTGCCCATAGAGCTGCATGCCAGACTCGGTCAAACGCCTTCTTGAAGTCTATGAACACATGATATAGATGTTGTTGGTGCTGTAGGTATTTCTCACAGATTATTCTGAGGTTGAAAATCTGCTCAGTGGTACTTCGCCCTGCCCTGAATCCTGCTTGTTCTTCAGCTATGATTTGTTCAGCTTGGGGTTTCAACCTGTTGAGTATTATTTTCAGGAGGACCTTGCTGGGATGGCTGATGAGGCTGATGGTGCGGTAATTTTCACACTCCTGAAGGTTACCTTTTTTGGGAAGAGTGATGACAAGCGACTGGGTCCATGGTATAGGCCACTCCCCACTCTGCCAGATCTTGTTACAGATAATGGTGAGGGCATCAATCATCGCTTCTCCTCCTGCTTGTAGCAGTTCCGCGGGTATATTGTCCACTCCTGCTGACTTCCCTTTCTTTAGCGCTTGCACTGCTGCCTCAACTTCTTCCCGGAGAATTGGGAGGATTTCTTCTTCTTCTCTGTTCTCTGGACATGCTAGAACTGATGGGTCTCCATTTGGTGTATGGTTGTAAAGGTCAGAGCAGTACTCTGTCCATCTATCCAAGACTTCTTGTTCTTCTGTAAGGCATATGCCAGACTTGCTTTGGATAGTGGAGACTTTGGGCTGTTTGACACTTGTCAGTCGCTTCACAGTCTGGTAGGCCTTCTTGCTGTTGTTCTTGTTCAGACTGTTCTCTATTTCCTGGCATTGATCTTCTAGCCAGTTCTCCTTTGCTGTGAGCATGCCTTTTCGGATGTCATTGTTGATTTTTCGGTAGACATCAGCTCCCTGTGAGGTGTTCTTTTTCTTTTTCATCTCTCTTCGTTTATCACACAGATCCAAAAGTTCAGGTGTGATCCACAGCTTCTTCTTTGGTCGGTGCTTGCCAAGGATCTCAGTGGCGGCATCTGTCACAGCTGAGTTGAAGGTGGTGGTCATGGTGTTGACATCTACTTCACCAGCCCCCAAAATGAGCAGTGGTGCAAATTTCCCTCCAATTGTGGCCTGAAATAGTTCTGCCACCTCCGGGTCTTGCAGTTTGTCCAGGTCGAACTTCAGTCTAGTGCACTTTGCTGTATTTACTCTCTTCAAGTGGAGCCGGAAAGACATCATCACGAGATCGTGGTCACTTCCGATGTCTGCTCCTGGAAAAGTACGTGTCCTGCCAATGTTGATGCTTGATCTGAAGCGTTTCTTGACCATGATGTAGTCTATTTGGTTGTGATGTTCCCCGCCAGGACTGTGCCATGTCCATCGTCTGGAGTTTTTGTGGAGACCAAGCGTGTTTGCCAGTACCAGATTGTTGTATCTGGCAAACTCCAAGAGTCTCAGACCCCTGTCATTTGTCTCGTTGTTGCAGTGGGGTCCACATGTGTCTCCCCAGTTGCGGTGCGCATCTTGGCCAACCTTGGCATTCCAGTCGCCTTGCACTATGACTATGTCCTTCTTCGGCACTTGGTCAAGGACCGCCTGTAGATTTTCATAAAAATCCTCCACTTCGCTGTCGTCATAGTCTGATGTTGGGGCGTAGGCCTGGATGATGGTGATGTTGAAAGGGGCTGCTCTCAGACGGATGGTAATGAGTCTACTGGAGACTGGGCGGCAACCCATGACAGTCGCTAGAATGTTCTTGTGGACCAAGAATCCAACGCCGTGTTCGTGCCTGTCATCCCTACCGCTGAAATAGAGCTTGTGGCCTTTGTCGGTCGTTGTTTCACCTAGGCCTTTCCATCGCAGTTCGCTGATACCTAGAACGTTCCATCGATAGTGGTCCAACTCGTGGGCCAGTTCTTCTAATTTTCCTTCCGCAGTTAGGGTCCTGACGTTCCAGGTTCCTATGATGATGTTGTTTCTCGTGCGGATCTTGCTAAATTGTCCATCAGTAGCATACTTAACACCTCCGTCCTGGTGGCCAACGGAAGGCGCGGTCCTTGTGCCGGGTGACGGCCCGGGCGACGACCGATCCGGTATGGAATTAGTGGATTGTGTCATCATGTAGTGTGTCTTGGGCAAAAAAGACCTGGCGGTGCCCAATCCTCTCCAGGCTGTTGGCCACAGCCGAAATCCACGAATACAGTGTGGCTCGCCTTGGCCCTGAGCACATGGTCGTTGAACCTGTAGTAACGTGAGGTTCCTCCGCCCTGGCCGGTGACTTCTGTGTAGAAGACTTTCGCCCAGTGATGCCGTGCTAACATCACCCCTGTTAGTCGCCTCTTACGACACGCCGGGAAACGTTGGGTCTATTCTATTTAATGCCCGAACCCACAGGCTAAGTTACTGGGTGAATATTAAATATAGCCGGCAGTCTCAATGTCAGCAAAGCAGCTGTTGAGTCATATATTACTTAACTAATTAATCGATTTACATTGATGAACGGAAACACGCGGTGGTGCCTTTTGTGCCTACGCACCAGAATCAATAAGTAGGCCTAGTAGTAGTAGCCTGAATGAACAAGAAGTGGAACGTCAACTCCCACCCTTGCGGGATAGAGTTACTGTAGCTTAAAATCAGTAGTTAACCAGGGAAGTAACTACTACTTAAGTTGTCATTGATGCCTGCCTGGTTATTTCCCTTTGTTTTGCTCTCGCACTCTCTACATTGGCAAGAACTCTCGAGATGTAATGTTACAGATTGTATTAAAAGAAAAGATATTGCGGTATTTAAATTCTTAACATTAAGGTTTGAGATAATTTACATACCGTTATATATGAATCAAATGTTTAAAAAAAAATGCTTGGATTATCTCTGCCCAAGCAAAATATACACGTTTTGAAAAATACATGATTCTTCTAAAGTTTCTTTCCCCGTGGAAAATATTCTGTTTGCAGATATTGATGCAAAATGAAACACACATACACACACACACACCTACACATACACACACAAACACACACAAACGCACATGCACACATACCCAAATAAAGAATACCGCTAATCAAGTTCATGACATTTTAATGACAACTTCATACTACATAATATTCATAATATTATATTAACGTGCTAATATTTACAAAATACTATTGATTTTACTATCATGCATAAATACATATATATATATATATATATATATATATATATATATATATATATATATATATATATATATATATATATATATATATATATATATATATATATATATATTCTTTTTCATTGTTAGATTATTTCATTGCTAATGTTACATACAAAAATAAGAATACGAATACACTTATTGTCCTCATCATGGTACACAAAGAAATGTTACTTGTGATTAACATCGGAGATATGAAATAAACTTAATAAAGGCTAATTATTATCACTTCCAGCCTTTCACCCAATTTAATTCGCCGACACAAACACGGTATCCCTCTCTCTCTCTCTCCCTCTCTCTGTTTCCCTCTCTATCTCTCTCCCACCCTCTCTCTCTCCCTCTCTCCCCCTGTCTTTCTCTCCCCCTCCCTTTCCCCTCCCCTTCTCTCTCTGCTTATATAATACGAGGGTCATTCAATAAATAAGGTGAAATTTTCGGTACAAGGACTTCTGATACAGATAGAAGCTTACTTTTTTTTTTTTTTCAACAGATAAGCTCAAAGTCCTTGCAATGTCATCCACTGTCACCCTTCTGTCCGACTGAATGAGGTCATTGACTGATTCGATCACCTCAGGAGACCTCACTTCTGTAGGCCTCCCAGGCCTGTATTCATTCTCAACACTGCTCCGTCCTTCTTTAAACAATTTAGCCCACTTGTAGACATTTTTTCGGCTGAAACATGTGGCACCATACACAGTTGACATTCTCCTATGAATTTCAACTGGTTTGCACTCTTCAGCAACCAAAAACTTGATAACTGACCGTTGTTCAATCCTGAAGCATGCTTCTTGGTCGGCCATCTTTGTTAATCGCTAAAACTGTAAAAGTTTTTTTTTCAGTCTCCAAAAAAAATTACATCCATGTGAAAAAGAAGTTAAACAAAATAATTTTTTTAAAAGTAAGCTTCTATCTGTATTAGAAGTCCTTAAACCGAAAAATTCACCTTATTTATTGAATGACCCTCGTATTTGATGTTGTGAATCACAAGTAGAAATTGTGTTGCAATGTTAACAATATATTGTACATTGTAGGCTGCCGGAGTTTGAAATTAAGCTGAATCAGAAATAACAATTGTAACAGAATGTCCATACAAAATAAAACATGGTGATAATCATGAAATTCGGTATTGACAATGAACCAAATTTATTATAAACACACACTCAGAAATCAAAATATTTACACATGACATAAAGGGTTATTTGGAACACACATTTTGGAGTTGGTTCTCCTTGGTGAATTAATTGTTAGACATGAAAAATTAGTAACATTTAAAATGCGTACCTGAGAATTGTATTCATGGGAATCGTTCTGCAGTGACTAATTTACATTACATTACAGTATTGTTGCTTTAGGTCCAGCGGACTCTTCCGAGCCAAATCAGGACCGGAGTGATCATAATATATAATATACTTGAAAAACAAAATTCAATATTACATGTAGTTTTGTGATTTAAACTTGGAAACATGTTTGAAAATGTTTAATTAGGGTTTTCTTTCATTGTTATGTTAATATTTTATAATACACACTGAATATTACGGATTAGAAAAAACCCAACAATAACAACAGTACTAACACATCTCTTTGTTATAAAGCTCAACTGTAACAAGGCTTGGTTTGTGCCATTTAATATGTGATGAAGATCACTTTTGATTGGTATAATGCTGTCCGCAGTGATAATAATTTCTTTTGTAACATGCCAAGATGCCTAATAAAAAATGTGTCTATATCAAAACAAAAAAAAGTGAATACATTTATTTTCTTCTAAATGGTGTTCTGTGATATCATAAAGAAGGGATTGGTCGGGGGTGGGGGTGTGGGTTGGAGATAGGATAGAGTGGCTGGTGTGGGGGTAGGGGGAAGGGGTTGCTGTGGAGTAGGGGGAGTTTCACGTGCCCTTAAAATGGGACAAAATTAGTTTTATATTGTCCTATAATGCTGGGGGTTTTGTCATGTGAAGCAAAACCTTCAATAGAAATGGAAATAGCAAGGGAAGATAATTGGGGGTAAGGTATATAATGGAATAACCCTTTCTGGTGTGTGTGTGTGTATGTGTGTGTGTGTGTGTGTGTCCTTGTTTACACAGTGTTATCTGGACAAATCAGTGAACATCTACATAACTTGTATTGACATGCCTACTTGTTTTGACGTCAGAACAATGATCCGTTAGGGTTAGGACTGGGTTAGGGTTAGGGTTCGAACACTGCAAAGTACTTAAAAATGGGGATGAAATATGACACATTGTCAGCACAACGTATGTGGCATTTCGGGAAAGTCATGATAATGCTGTGTAACCTCGGCTGTGGGTGTGTGTGTGTGCGTGTGTGTGTGTGTGTGCGTGTGTGTGTGTGCCTTTCTGTCTCTTTGTAAATAGAATAATTTACTTCGGGAAGCACATTTTGTCTTGGTGCGTGTACGTACAATGTCTGTATGAGCACGGGCACGTTTGTGTGCGTTAGAGTGTCTTAGGGCTTGCTGTGTATACTTGTATAGCTGGCACGCAAAGGTCTTAGACACGAGCGTCAGGATCTTTATATATTAGTTTAGAAAATGGAGCAAGTATTTAAATGGCTTACGGTTACAAACAAAATACTTTTTCGTTAATTCAAGATTTGGGATACTATAACTGTGGTTCATTTGACGAAGAGTGGTCGCTTGCAGCCCTTGCAGTGCAGGAGGTTGGAGCACTCGCGGCGGAACGTTCTGGAGCAGAAGCTGTAGATGACGGGGTTGGCCATGCTGTTGATGAAGTAGGATCTCAGCAGCACGTTGTGGGCCACCTCCCACCCTCCTCCCCTCCCACTCAGTGACTCTTTGTCCAGCACCTGTAGACGCATAAAAGACAGACAGCATGTAGTCAACGGCTTAGGTTACTTATGTAGTCAACGGCTTAGGTTACCTATGTAGTCAACGGCTTAGGTTACCCATGTAGTCAACAAAGTACCCATATAATCAACAAAGGACCCATGTAGTCAACAAAGTACCCATGTAATCAACAAAGTACCCATGTAGTCAACAAAGTACCCATGTATCAACAAAGTACCCATGTAATCAACACAGTACCCATGTTATCAACAAAGTACCCAGGTATCAACAAAGTACCCATGTAATCAACACAGTACCCATGTTATCAACAAAGTACCCAGGTATCAACAAAGTACCAAGGTAATCAACAAAGTATCCAGGTATCAACAAAGGACCCATACAATCAACAAAGTACCCATGAATCAACAAAGGACCCAAGAACATGAAGCGCTAAATAAATAAGACCGAATTTATTAAACTGTCTGAATGATTTGTTATTTATTTATTAATTAATTAATTTATTTATTTAATTATTTACTGGCTGATTTATTTTGATGGATGGAAGGATGGGCGGGTCAGTGGATGCCAGGAGGAATGGATGTAATGATTGTAGCCAGGAGCCCTTTGCTAGACTCGCACCTTAATGTTATCGAGGATTCCAGTATCTTTTTTTAAGCTGCGTACTAATTTGAGAACTTTCATCCCAGTAATGTGGGTTGATAGGCTTGTCTATGACAGGGCAAAAGTTTGGGATTAAATGACCGGAGACTCGCTTAAAACCATGTGAAGCAATATTAACAAGAGGGATGAAAGCTGTTATACGCCTGTGTGCCGCGCAACTTGCTAGTGTGGGTGTGCTCACTACCTTCATGATCATGAGGATGAGGTAGGGCAGGAAGCTGAGCAGGTAGACCAGGGTGATGAGGAACAGCATCAACGTTGTGCGTCGGGTGCCATTCCGCACGGAGTTGGACCTGTGCAGGCGCCGACCGTCTGAATGCCGCCGCAGCGATGGACGCCTCTGGTACCGACGGCCCGTCGTCAACGCCGATGCCGATATCGCAGAATCTCCCGATCTGGGGAGAAGTACGATGACACAATGAAATAATTATTTAATAAGTAGGCCTAGTAGCTAGTAGGTGAAGAAGTAATTAATGAAATAAATAAAGAATTAATAGGACAGAGAAGGTAAATAATTTACCCGCAATACATATCCAAAATATATATCGATATAACCAATGTAGGTCTAGTTGTTTTCCTCTAAGATTGTATGTTGTTATTCTTGTTGTTTATATAACGAGGATAGTGCAACACTACTTGTTTCAGTTGATTCAGTACATAAGTCAAATGTATGCCTAGACTTGGGGTAGGCCTACTTGACTTCATTCCAGCTAAAGTGTTCCTGCAGTTTATAAGGGCACTTACTATGTTGGCACAATTCATGCACGTCTTGCAATATAGAGTAGATTTGTAGAGTTCTAGGTATATAATTACCTGTGTCTGTCTCTTGGAATAGGTTTGCCGCCTCTTCTGGACCAGTCCCAGGGCTTAGACAAGTCGGTAATGGGGGTTGGAGGCTCGGAACTCTGCTGTCTGCTGACGGACCTCCGTACGAACCGTCTCGACTCGGCGTCCACGGGGTTCCAAGCAGGAAGGTCCACGGAGATGGGTGTGTCAGGCATTAAAGGTCTCTCCGAAGCATCTTCCGACAACTCCTCACTGCCGTCAACTGAAGGCTTGTCTAAGACCAGACCATGTTTCTTCGCTTTGTCCTTTCTGCTAGGAAGGTTCCGGAACTCCGGGACACCGTTGTTCTTAAACTTGCCGCCTTCGGTGACCTCAAAATCCGTAGTAGACATGTCGCAGTCACCAGCTTCATTATTGTCTGCTAAAATTCTGGGAGAGGCTTCTCCGTCTGTAGCATAATCACTAGTCTCACCCTTGGAAAGTCTGTCATCATCAGCCATTTGAAACTCCGTAGTTTGTCCTGCTTGATATTTATTACTGTTAAATCCTTTTAAATCTTTAGCGGCTTCTTTGCTGTCGAGCCTTCTGAACTTTCCTGCAGTTCCAACGTTCAAATCGGACAGCGGAATGTCTGTGGAAAATAGCGCCTCGGGCAGCTTGTGGTCTAAATAGTCGTCACAATTTTCGTCACTCGCTCCGCTGGAAGGGTTTTCGTATTCACCTACATGCTCGCGACTTCCGTCCTTATGCACAGAGCTTGCACGTTGTTGGTTTCCGTCGCTAGGACTGTCTCGTTCAGGAACAGTTGCGCCTTTGCATAAAGTCGCGAAACGCTCGGATAGTGAAGAAACTTGAGCGTTCCTGTCGTTGAGTGAGATATTCTCATCGTTGGAGCGGACGTCTCCGTTTCCTGCACAGCTTCGAGAACTGCAGTTCTTCTTGTTGCGTTTCGCCCACAGCTCGTTCTGGTCATTCTTCTTGATCGCTGGAGATTTATCTATGGTAGTCTTGCTTGCTGGAGGTCCGGGTTTGTTGTTACTGCTGAATGCAGAGTCTGTAGCGTTGCTGGATGGAGATCCTCCTTTGCTGAACGTAGCAGGAGATTGTCCTCTGAGCGGAGACAGCCCGCGACCGCGTTGCTTGTTTATGTTGTCGTTGTTGTCCAGGCCGTCGCTGCTGCTGTTGTTGTTGCTGCTGCTGTCTCGGTTGGCTTTCCCGGCGGCGTAGGAGAACATGACGTCGTCCGTGGTGGGAGAGGAGCATTCAGACCCTGTGAAGATGTAGGACATCCTCCTGTTGACCCCCGTCCCGAACGCGTCACGTCTGAAGCGCGCGTGACTCAACACCTGCCAACACACACACACACACACACACACACACACACACACACACAAACACACACGCACACACACACACGCACGCATACACACACGCACACACACACACACATGCGCGCACACGCACACACACATCGTGAACAATACGCAGGTCTTGCTAAAACAAAATAATAAATCAGAAAATAAATACGATGTAGAAATTCATGCATAAAATATCAAGATATTTTCCATGAAGCCACATTCGTGAAGCAGATCATTCTGTCAGAAGTGCAACTGAAAGTGACCGGCACAAACCAACACGAACACAATTATACAATTGGTCAGAGGTTCATGGCGTCAAACAGTGCGCAACATGCAGCAGGTTGGTGTCTTTGTGAACTAAGAGTTCGAAATAATACAGGGAAAACGCTTTGAGCACCTACTCTGTAAGTGTGGAAAATACAGATGATTACTTTGAAAAAAATATTACCTTCTTCTTCTTCTTCTTCTTCTTCTTCACCCGATACGCATTGGTCGAAGGCTACTAGAAGCATGCTGTAGTAGTCGCCTGAACACCCCTAGGAGCATTGACCAATGAACTCATGAAAATAGAAAATGTAAGTTTCGCCTCCTCTAGTGGACGAATTAGGTCAAACTGTATTTGTTCCTAGGTCAACTGTCTTTTACGAACACTTTGAGAATGTTTTTGAACCGTTTGTTGACGCCGGATAGTGTCCTCACTTGATTTCATACAATTTAAGAATCCAACAAGGCAAATGGGTTTTTGAGACGGAAAGAGCGGAATGTTGTAGAGCAACATTCTGTATATATTTACAGTGAATTGCGCTTTTCCCGTCACTATAGAGCTTGAAGATCTTAAGAGTATAGGAAGCAGTACCCCCGCTGGGGTGCCGGGGATTTCAGTATAAATAGTATCCCCACTTTCTGGAAATTTAGTGCTTTCAATTCCCCCTGTCGCTGTCATTCTCATTTGCTCTTTCTCATTCCTGATCTGTTCTATCAATCTGCTATACTATCTTCTTCTTCGCTAGACCAGTCACCTACCTTTTTTCTTGAAAACTCTTCCGGGACAAGACTCCTTATTTGTGTATGAGGTCTGTTGGATCAGCTTGGCAATATTGGACGCTTTCTGCCAGGTGGTCACTAGGGCTTCCTATGATGTTATTATTTAGCAATGTAGGCATTTTATATGTATGTGTTTTGTTGATATTTTATAATGATGTTTGTATTCTATTTTGTTTTTGTAAACGGGGGTTCGATAAATTAGAGTACAGCCTCAGCGTCCCCTGCGTGGGATGTCTTTATTGTAAAGTGACTGGCTGGTGGAGACCTTTCAGTTTTACCACTAGGGTTGTTTCAGCAGATCTTTTATGCGGATCAGGGGTTGTCCGGTTCTGATTTGGCTCGGAAGAGTCCGCTGGACCTAAAGCAATAATAATGTAATGTAATGTTATAGGAAGCAGTGCTCTGAAGCCTGAGAGCATGCTTTATCGCCTGTTGAGTCGACTAGTAAAGCATGCTTCTGGCAGCCTTCGACCAATGTGTACCGGGTGTCTTCTTCTTCTTTTTCTTCTTCTTCTTCTTCTTCTTCTTCTTCTTCTTCTTCTTCTTTTTCTTATTATTATTACTGCGTGATAATAAAATGGTCTAAAACCAAAGGCGTGTGAAGAGACGTTAAAATAAAATATTGAACTGAACTCCATTAAAATGAATATAAATTGAAATGAACTGAATGATGACCTTTTTGCCGATGAGAGAGTAGAGAACAACCAGAGCAATGGCGCCAAGCAAAAAAAGGAGGCACTGGAAGGCGCTGAAGGCTAACGGAACCAAGGAGCCGGCCAGAGCGTCAGCCGTGGAGCAGTCGCTACCGTTGATGGACGGGTGCTCCGTGGTCGTCGTCTGTCGTCCGTAGATGACGGAGGCTGGCGCGGCGCAGATGGAGGCAGCCACGGTACACAGCACTATGATGACCTGCAGCCAGGTGGCAATGAAATGTAAAGCTTAGGTCTAAAAGTCACTTTTCATTTTAGAAACTTATTACCTATACATAAACATAGACGAGAAGGAGAATGATATCTAGATGCCCATTAAAAGTGTGCAGTGCCAACCATTTACAGCAAATTCGTTACGCTTTTAAAAAAAAATTGATTGATGGTTTTGTTAACTGCTTACAAATCGTGTCTTAATTTCTCAAAGTGAGAGAAAATAAAATGTTCTTGTATCTTGTTTCTTATGGTATGATTTTTATTTTTTTTATCATGAATGAAATATCAAAGGAAATTAAAGTTATGTTTAGAAGCACAATCAGTATGCGCCTAACGGCATAATCCGCGTGAAGCGCGGTTTTAATTATTGAATACACATAGGAGGGTGGCTGGGACATCAGTATTTACTAACCGGAACCACCAGTCACTAACCTGAGCTCCTTTAGGCGTGAGCTGCCTCCGGAGAGGCGTACAGCAGATCCGTTTGTAACGTTCCACCGCCACCACCATCAGCGTCATGCCTGACGCTAGAGTACAGAACATGTTCACCGTCCTCAGCACCTGCAATAGGGCCAGGCCAAATGTTACTGAGTACAGAACATGTTCACCGTCCTCAGCACCTGCAATAGGGCCAGGCCAATGTTACTGAGTACAGAACATGTTGACCGTCCTCAGCACCTGCAATAGGGCCAGGCCAATGTTACTGAGTACAGAACATGTTCACCGTCCTCAGCTCCTGCAATAGGACCAGGCCAATGTTACTGAGTACAGAACATGTTCACCGTCCTCAGTACCTGCAATAGGGCCAGGCCAATGTTACTGAGTACAGAACATGTTCACCGTCCTCAGCACCTGCAAGAGGACCAGGCCAATGTTACTGAGTACAGAACATGTTCACCGTCCTCAGCACCTGCAATAGGGCCAGGCCAATGTTACTGAGTACAGAACATGTTCACCGTCCTCAGCACCTGCAATAGGACCAGGCCAATGTTACTGAGTACAGAACATGTTCACCGTCCTCAGCACCTGTAATAGGACCAGGCCAATGTTACTGACAGCAACGTGACTGGTCCAGTAGGCAGAAGTGGAAAATAAAAGTTCCAACAACAGTGACAATAGAGAGCGTTGCTGCTGCTTCTCACCTTCGTCAGCAAAAAAACATTCTGTCGTAACACAAAGACTGCCGCATCGACATACAAAACATAAATCACTAAAGAAAACGAGAAGGAAGACGGATCCTCTTCGGCAGTTCATTCTGAAAGCAAAGCGATACAAATCTTTTTAGTAACTATCGTCCCATTAACGTGACCTCTGTCCTAGGTAAACTATATGAGGGTTGTAGAGCGAAGCATTAACAAAACACCTCTCGAAACTACTGTCTGTGTGGGTTTACTGAAGATAATACATCTTGCATTACACAAACACGGACTACTGTAAATAACTGGCTGATAGGCAACGATGAAGGTAAACTTATAGATGTCATTTATCTAGATCTAATGAAAGAGTTTGACATCGTGCCAACCAAGAGGTTAATAAATAAACTGAAGAGTTATGGATTGGTGGATCTTTGCTTGCATGGATTGAAGACACTTTTTGGTGTGAACGGTTATATTTTGTAAAAAAAAATATCTCTGCATGAGAAAAAACAACAACCAGTTACAATCAGAGTTCTCCTTCAATGCAGGAAGCTAAGAGCGCTAAAGTTCGCTCTCGGGTCAAGTTTATTAAGGAAGGCGAGAAAAACACCAAGTACTTTTTAAACTTAGGAAAGGCAAGAACTAATGCCAAAATAATGGACACCTTGAAAACTCAAGACGGTAATTCAGTCATAACACAGGAGGAAATACTGAAAGAGCAAGCCTCTTTCTATAGTAAAGTATACAGCCAAAAAAAAAAAAGAGTTTAATGAACAGCAAGCTAGAGACTTTATACATGGAACAAACATCCCACATATTTCGGAGGAACAAAAGACGGAGTTAGAAATTAATATACGCAAGGAAGAAATTATCAAAACCTTGAAGACAATGAGAAATTACTCTGCACCAGGCCCTGATGGTTTAACAACTAGTTTTCTAAAGGTGTTTTGGGGTAGGCTTGGAGGGCTTATTATCGAATCTTTTAATGCAGCATTTCAAACAGGCGAAATGTCAGAGCAATAATCACTTATTCATAAAGGGAAAGAATTGCCCCGAGACGAACTATCCAATTGGCGTCCTATTTCTCTCACTAATACAGATTACAAATTACTAGCCAAATGTCTGGCCAACCGCTTATCAACTGTTCTCTGCGACATCATTCACGAGAACCAAGTTGGATTTATTAAAAGCAGGAAAATCAGCAGTGATTCGGCTTGTAGATGACACTATAGAATACATGAATTCTATGAATACACCAGGCATTTTACTGGCAATAGATTATCGCCGTGCTTTTGATTCCTTATCAAAGGAATTCATGATTTGGGCATTTAAGCAGTTTGGGTTTGGTGAAAACTTTGTTAGATGGATCAATGTTTTAACGGCGAATACAGAGAGCAGCATTAATTATTTGGGATGGATATTAGAAAGCTTTGCTGTAGAGAGTGGAGTGAGACAAGGGTGTCCTTTTTCTCCACTGGGCTTTATTCTAGCGCTGGAAGTGCTGGCAATTAAAATTCGTGCTAACGATCATATTAGAGGTGTTACTCTACCACTGGCCTCAAATGCTGTTTGTCCATCCACTTTGCTAAAAATAATTATGTACGCCGATGACATCAACCTGTTTTTGGAGGACATACATGATTTGGAAATGGTCTTAAACTTAATTGAGCGTTTTGCTTTGATTTCAAACCTAGAAATTAACAAACATAAAACAGAAGCCATGTGGTTAGGTTCTAAAGTAAACTGTGGTGAAACATATTTTGATATCGTGTGGTAAAACAAAATAAAAGTGCTGGGTGTATATTTTTCTAATAAATACTTGCTGCATCAACTATTGGGGAAAACTGGTTAAGCAGAATACAGAAGATGCAGACGCTTATAGCTGTGGGGTCAAAGAGAAACTTAAGTGTAAGTGGTAAACTTTGTATTATTATATCATTTTTGCTGTCTCAATTTGTTTATGTATTGCAGTCCTTGGCTATACCAGAAACAGTGATTAATACGATAAATACAATATTATTTCGCTTTCTTTGGAAAAGGAAATATTCCAACACCAGGGCTTTTGAGAAAGTAAAACGTGACGTACTCTGCAGTGCTCCAGACAATGGTGGCTTAAACATGATCAATGTCCGGGAAATGCAGGCATCTTTTTTGCTGTCTTGGGCTGTTAATCTGCAACAAGCAGTTTTCTAAACTAGGATCTAATTTGTCATGTTTTATGGCTAATGTGACGCCTACTGAATTTTGCGGGATATATCTGTTAAAATCTGTGTTCTGGAAACAAGTATTAAGTACATGGCTTAAAAACAAAGAAAAGCTCAATATTTATTAGAGGGTGGAACCGGTACGATTTCTCAAACCGGTTTTTAACCGGTTTTTCCAATAGAAAACCGCGGTTTAAAACCGGTTAACCGGCTAGAAGTTACAACTGGTTACCCCGGGTAAAGGCGCATAGTAAGCAAGGGAAATAAATGCATTCTGTCACCTTTTCGTTGATTTCGGATGCTTTCTTGGAGTTAGCTGGATATACCTGTTTCTTTTTGAGTGCTTCACTGATTGTCATTTGTTTTGTGTTGCCTTTACTTGTACTGGCACCTCCTTCAGTCACAATGCTCACGTCAGCGTCAGCGCTGCTGGTACACGGACTAGATCTAGCATGTAGGACTTGCGGGTTAGATCTATTGGGTGCAGGGCCCGCAGGCTTGGCTGGCTTCAGCAGCAGCAAAGGGTGGTGTCGGCGAATGTGTGCATTCAGATTTGAAGTGCCACCGCCAAGTTTAATACTTTCCTTACACTCTTTACAGTAACCGGTATTATGGTCAAACTTTCCTGCTTCTGTCTCTCGCAGGAGAAAGAATCTCCAAATGTCAGCTTTCCCACGCGTGTTTGCTACGAATTTCTCTGTTTCTGCCATTTTGCTAGTGCTTTACGGGACGAGTAATGTCCCTTAGAAAAACCGCGGTTTTCCGGTTTTTTAAGGCCAAACCGGTTTACCGAACCGTGAGAAAGTCGATCCGATTTTAACCGGAAAACCGGTAAAACCGAACACCCCTAATATTTATAATGGCACGCTTTCAGAGGATGATAACGTATGTCTATGGAACAACACAAAAATTACATACAGAAAGAAATGTTTATTTTTTCGACAGTGGATTAATGCAAACTTAAATTTTGTTAATGATGTTATTGTTAATGGAGAACTAATTTCCTACGATGGCCTGTGCGAGATAGCGGGCCACGCGCCCCATCGCTTATTTGAATACAATGCTCTGCGCATGGATTTTTCAGTACTGTATATGGCTCTGCGCTCAGCTCTTAGCGCACGCGAAGCAAGAGGCCTGCAAGAGAGAGTGACAGACACCGCGCGGCCAAGACTCTTTCCTATCCAACGATCAGTGCCGACTGCGCGGTGTTTACGTCAACAACTTATCTGTAGACACTCAGCCTTGTGCGATCAATTTTTGGCATCGCAAATACAATCTTGCTCTGACTGCGTCACACTGGTCAGTTATAATTAAATGCACAAAAGAAGAAAGACTCAGGCTCCTTCACTGGAACATTCTACACAATATTTACCCAACTAACATTCTACTGAATAAAATGGGCATAAAACATTCCACGATGTGCTCGTTTTGTAATGATATAGACTACATAGAACACTTTTTTTTGGCTCTGTCCTAAAATTTAAAAAAAAGTTTGGAAACATTGCTCTGATTATATTTTTGAAAAAATGGGTCAGTCTGTGACGCTGTCGGAGACAGATGCCCTTTTTGGCTACAAACCTGACAAGATTAGCCGGAGAGACGTTAGATTTATTAACCATGTCATTATTACAAAAATGGTCATAAGTAAATTTAGATACGGTACTCCTTATGACATTAATATTATGTTTGACCTCGAAACCGAATATCGAAAGAAAATTTTAATTTGAAAAAAAAAATGGAGAGATTATTTCTATAGGAATAATAACAATATTGATAGTAATGGCAGTAATAATGGTAATGATAGTGGTGGTAGTTGTAGTGATGGTGGTGTGGTGACGGTGGTGGCGGTGGTGGTGGTAATAATAATGGTAGTAATGTGGTGTAATAACAGTTGTAATGATAATACGTTTATTTAATTTGTTTATCTTTTTATTTATTTTTGGGATGTATCTGAAAGGCCTGAAAAAACAAAATGTAATACTTTTAATACAGCATTATAATTGTGCATTTTTTTCCTTTATATATTTCTTTTTTCCCTTGATTAAATTGTGCTCTTTGTTGTTGTTGTTTTTTAAATTGCTATAAATAATTAGATTTGATAAAAACCTGTCCATTGCATGAACCAAAGCATGTATTATGCATATGTGTCGTTATTAATTTTTAAAAAAACTCAGAGTTCTCCAGGTAGCGTAATTGGGCCTGAACATTTCATTTATTATATAAATGACATTTCGGATGAGGTGGATTTTATAATTCGCATAGTGGCTTTTTCAAATGTAGGCAACTTCCTCCGACAACCAATACCTGTAAGCTTAAATCGTTGGACACTATTAGTGTGCTTTCAAACGCACATCAACCAGAAGGCAAAGGTCTTACCGCCTATAATGTCAGTACTACTACAATAAAGTACTTAGCATTATTCAAACTAAGTGCACACTACTTAGCATTATTAAAGCTACGTGCTTACCAAAACCAATATTCTAAGTGACGCCAGTCACCTTTGAACAATACTCTTAAGTCTTCAGGAATTCATGTAATTTACAAAGAGATGTTGACCGTCCGTTTAATTGCTAGCAAAGAATTAGGCGGAGAAGCAAGCATGCATAGGCCTACAAAATATCTGTCACTTTTACACAAACAGTTTGTACAGCTTTGAAAAGCATTAGAAATAATTCCAGTATGCTGTTCAAAAACCAGAAAGATTACACAGCCGTGCGCCTGTGTTGACAAAATGACATCATGGACTCGAAGATAGAAGAGTGACGGGAAGTGAGCTGGAGAAGGAACGGAAGGACGACAACTTAAACCAACCGGATCAGGCATTCCAGTTTGGAGTCAATAGTCCAACACCTGGGACATGTGTACCGCAATCTGGATAATGACTGTCCATACTGTTGTTCAAAAAATGTTTATACGGTTTGGACTGAAGAAATTCGGCACGTTTGTTGATGCTTGGAGCAGGCAAGGTCAAATCGAAATGAATGTGTGGGCGTTGCCTCAAATTTGGGCTCTATGTTTACTAATAGGCCGGTAGTTGTTATGCACACTATGAATGCACTTAAATGACCTGGACCTTAAATGTCAAATCATGTCAAAGAACGAGCAATTTTATTTAACAAGGGTTAATTGTGCTTTTTAACATCTTGCCACTGGGGTTAGTAATGATAACAATTAGTATAACAAAATAACTTTATAACAAAAAAACATCATAATGTAACACTACAATTAAGATATGTGCACACATAAAAACATCCTCGTGTACACATACGCATGCACACACGCACACGCAGGCACACACAAACATACACACATTTATTTAAACCAATGAATGTTATTAATGCAGAACTCTAAGTAGCTAATTAAGTATTATTAATGTGTTTGTAAAAGATGTTTTTAAAGGATGAGTATTTAGTAACTGGACTGCGGAGAACTTCTGGAAAGTTATTCCATACAGAGGAACACGAATATGATAGCCTGGTTTTAAACAGATCAATTCTTGGATATGAAATATTAAATTTGGTTGAAAATCTGGCATTTTTATAGAAAAAAACAACAGAAGAAAGATATGGAGGTGCATTACGAGAAAGGATCTAATGCATGAACATTCCTTAATTAATTTTTGAATCTGTTGGCAATATGTAGTATGTTGATCCGGTCGTAATCATTCGGAGAGGTTTTGTTTTTAAGAATAACCGTTTTAATTGCACGTTTATGAATCCTGATTAAAGGCTTCATTGCATTGTTACTACCATAGTTAGAAAGAAGGGGAATGTAATTTAAGTGAAAACGGAACACACCGGCACTGCTGGATGATCAGTTGACCTTTTTTAAGATGGAGGTAAAAGAGTAGAGGTTTTGTTTTGGAAGAAATTGAGAAGGTGAAAATAGGGTTTGAGAGCGATTCAGAGGGAAAATCCACGTTTTGATAATGTTTAAAATTGGCTTACTTATTCTACAAAACAAACAAAAAATCTGCATTCATTTGGTCATCCTTTGTCCGATCAGTTTCATTTTTTAACAAATTTACTAGGTTTCTGTAAGACTATAAATGTTCTGGATAAGGTAATTACTTCAATCAAGAACAGAATTATATTCAGAGACCGAATGTACCCAAGAGTTTTACCTTGAGATATTGACTGTTGTATCTTGTACTAGGACTTGCTAGGACTTGCTCAGTTTTTACTTCATTGTGGGTGAAGTCGATGGATGCAAACTATTTTTTAGTGGCACAGCTTCGGTAACTAACCACACGGACCCAGTTTAATTGGAAAGGCACACATTGCTGTTTATGACTGAGACAACAAAAATAATCGTTTTAAGTTGAACGAAATCAATTATAGTACAGTTGATGTCCTTACCACAGTTAATGTCCCTACCTTGCACATGGGAGACAACCCGAAGGTGTAGTTGTTGCGCATGTCGATAATCTCCCCCGGAATGGCCACGCTGCAGCTAAGCAGGTCGAAGACAGCCAATGCCTGCACGAACCACCGGATGGTGCCTTTGCGCAACTTCTGGTTGTAGACATACAGTACCAACATATTTCCGGTAACACCTGTTGAAAAATGTCGACATTTAGAAAGTTATTTTTTTCCGATAGACGGAAGTGAAATTGAACAACTTTTTAACTAAAACTGAAGAACACAACACCTTCAAAAGGATAGAAGGGGTGTGGATAAAAAAAATAGTTCGAAGACAAAAGTGCCCAGTTACAGCATTTTGTTTAAATTTTGGACCATGCGTGTCGTTCAGGCAGGGTAATTGGAATAGCTATGTCAAAGAAAGCAGGCAGCCAAATACAGCGATACCCAGAACAAGCGGATAGGGAAACGACCCACCAACCACTTCTTACGATCCACAAAGAAGCTTCTTACTTCTAATGTTACGCTTCACCGCCGAATCCCGTGGTGGGCGATATAAAATGTGGCCATTTTCACTGTCCGTTTTAGCAGTATGATTGCTCTTGTGGTTCAGTGTTGATTTAGGTCCCTACCCCTCTTTCCCTGGGATGGTTATCCCCGTCTGCCATATCGCCAATGGTGGGTGTTGACGTTAAACCTCAATGTTCATTCACTTCTAATGTTCACCTATACTTCCACTCATTCAATAGGCACCTGTCCTCAATAACTACCAGACGACACTATCACAGGAGTATTCTGGAAAGATTACCAGGGATGAAATCAAGTTTGACATGTTAGACACAACATGATCACTATGTCATATTCTTACTTGTTTGGGATTGTGATGATTAGGGCAACGATGACGACGACGACGACGACGATGATGATGATGATGATGATGATGATGATGTTGTTGTTGTTGTTGTTGTTGCTGTTGTATAAAAGCGCCAAGGCAGTAAATAGATTTACCGGGCGGCTCGAGTTTGATCTTTATCGGTCTTCGCTGCTAGCAGCTCTTGAGCTGGAATACATGGATGAATGATTAAAGGAAAGAACGAATGAATGACTAGCGACTTACCAACTATACACAGTATGGCCAGATAAATGATAGCGGGCAGAACCAACTCGGTAAACTCGTCGTTTTTCTGCTGTAGAAAGGCGTCGAGGTCTATGTCGTTGTGCAAGTCATCGGTAGATGAGGAGTTAGATATCGACGAGTTGATAGGCATCGTTCCTGCTGTCGTCATCAAGCCCATCACCTGCGAACCGTTCACGAGCATGGATGACGTCATTTGTGATGAAGTCGTACTTGCTGTCGTGCTTGTGACGTCAGTCTGTAAAGATGGCGAGGTAAAAGAGAAAGATGGACTTGCAGTCTCCATAGTACTAATAGTATAGTTCATAAAGGCACTACTGATGTTTGGTATACTCGCTGTTGTAGAGTTCAGGTCCGCTTCGGTCACATTCATGATTGACGTGCTGGCTGGAATAGAAAGAATTGACTCCATCGTGGTGATTGGAGAAAGGCAAATAATTTGAGCACCGCATGAATGAACAAGATTAAGACAACAAACTACCGGGTACTGCCACAAGCTTACATGACAAGCTTATGTCAGTACAGTATAAATGTACCGAGGTCTAGTCTGTGCACGCATGCATCCCACCACACGGACCTTTAAATATCCTGACGCTCATGTCCTACATGGGTGAGTGCGAATAACAGCAATACACCCAGCATGCATTATAAGTCCTCTTCCAACTTTGTCCTGGGTGGCGCCGCTGTTGCAAATGCCGCCATTTCGCTGAGAAGAGAAGACTGCCCGACCTTTAGCCCGAATAGATGACGAATACAATTCAACAAATAATAACAAAAGCTTCGTTCTTTCTTCTTCTTCTTCTTCTTCTTCTTCTTCTTCTTCTTCTTCTTCTTCTTCTTCTTCTTCTTCTTCTTCTTCTTCTTCTTCTTCTTCTTCTTCTTCTTCTTTCTTTCTTTCTTTCTTTCTTTCTTTCTTTCTTTCTTCTTCTTCTTCTTCTTCTTCTTCTTCTTCTTCTTCTTCTTCTTCTTCTTCTTCTTCTTCTTCTTCTTCTTCTGCTGCTGCTTCTTCAAGAACATCACACGTAACATCCAACAAGAAAAGTATTATGTTAGCATTACTAATACACTAGTAGCTTTTCTACAGCTAGGGAACTTATGTAGAACCTGACGCGGTTCTTGAGCTGATAAAGCTCGATAAATTAAAATTTCAATAAATAAATAAATAAATAAATAAATAAATAAATAAATAAATAAATAAATAAATTGCTCTTTAGGATGCAGAGGTTCTTTCCCTTAGTCCATTGACACAAGCCCAGCGATTGTTCACACTTGTCTTGAATTTCAGCAATGCGTTGAGTGCTGCTTTAACTGACGAGCTGACTTCGCAGAAAAATGACCATTTCCACTATGGCTACAATCCAACAATTGAACACTCTGCCAGTAGAATAGGGGAGATAATAAGATATTTTTTGTCATGTCACACGTTAGACCCGTGCACGTTGCAACGCTGCATTTCTTAAAATGATTGTGAGGTCATTTGTTTTGTCAAGTGAGACAAAAAGGGTTTGTGTAAAACACGGATAGAAGTGATATTAGTGAACTTTAGAAAGCAACGAAACTTAGTTCGTAATACTTTTTCGTGGGGAAACTCCCTTTCTACGTCATCACTTTTGCGCTTTACGAAGGTCACGACCTCCTCATTTGCCTACGCTACAAACTTCGTATCGCGAAAAAGCGGAATTTTCATCATTTTGACGAATCGTGATTCGTAGGTATGTTTCTGGTATTTTATACATAGATCGGGTCAATTGCTGTAAACGTAAGCTTGAACAAATGTTATAACTGTATTCTCACACCCTTTGTTGTTGATTTGATGCACTAACATTGGTGTAATTTGCTCTTCAAAAAGGGTGCTGTTTTCGCCTGCTTTTGCTCTCATCTCTAAAATGGCGGAGGAGTTGTGGTTCCGATAAATATTTTCAACATAAGTTTTGCAATATTTCTAGGTTTCAAGTGACTCTTACGAGCATGGTAAAGATGTAAAATCACTTTACTGGTGTATTCGTATGGATGTGCACGAACACTGTTCATGTTTTAATGTTTTAGCCCTTGGATGAGCACCAGTTCTAGGTTTGTAGATCTAAACGGACAAGTTACTAGGCTAGCGTAGCAAACAGAAGTTGAGGCCATAGAATTTGTGTTAAAAAAAAATCCCAGTGCCCTTGATCCTAAACTTCAGCTGAATTTCGTCTGCTGCTAAAGGCGCTACCGCCTCGGCACGAAGAAAAGTTCGCAAGGGTTTCCCGACAGCATCATCGGAAACGAAAGTGATCGCTACGAACAAAGTTTCGTTGGTCAATCTAAAGCTCGCTATTATCACTATAGCCTCATTGCCCTCCCCCTCCCCAACAAACAACAAACAAACAAACAAAAAACGAAAACAAACGAAAACACAAGAAGAACACATTCACGCTAGATAATATGATCATAGAAACGTTAATTAATCCATATTATTCAAATGAAAGCTCTCCGATGAGCGTGTAAGCAGAAGAAAAAATTTATCGGGACCTCTGAAAACTAACGGTCAATGGCTTCGCTAGCAATAAATATATAGCCCCAGCCCCCTCCCTCCGAAAAAAAAGAAGACATTCTTAACTTGAATGAGACATTTTATAAAATAGTTGCGCAATTTTGATCTAGACTTCTTTCAGACGCCCTTTAATAAATCTGAATAAAATCCATTGTCAACTTGTATAGCGCATATCTGCATCAAAGACATGCTCAGGGCTTTACTTTCTATTAATTAGCCCGCATAACTGAATGTTACATATAAAATTATAAGACCTAAATTATAAAATTCTGATACGATATATTATTGGCTATAAAAAGTTGTCTTTCTTGACTTTCGAGAAATATGAATAATTACTGTAATACTCACAGCTATTGTTCTTTAGAGTACATTTCTCTATATTATCCAATACTATTGTTCTTTAGAGTACATTTCTCTGTATTATCCAATACTATTGTTCTTTAGAGTACATTTCTCTAGATTATCCAATACTATTGTTCTTTAGAGTACATTTCTTTATATTATCCAATACTATTGTTCTTTAGAGTACATTTCTTTATATTATCCAATACTATTGTTCTTTAGAGTACATTTCTCTAGATTATCCAATACTATTGTTCTTTAGAGTACATTTCTTTATATTATCCAATACTATTGTTCTTTAGAGTACATTTCTTTATATTATCCAATACTATTGTTCTTTAGAGTACATTTCTCTAGATTATCCAATACTATTGTTCTTTAGAGTACATTTCTTTATATTATCCAATACTATTGTTCTTTAGAGTACATTTCTTTATATTATCCAATACTATTGTTCTTTAGAGTACATTTCTTTATATTATCCAATACTATTGTTCTTTAGAGTACATTTCTTTATATTATCCAATACTATTGTTCTTTAGAGTACATTTCTTTATATTACCCAATAACACCCGGACAAAATTGTTGGAACAATTTTTCGTTTCTTATTAGACAGATTATAAAAGTCTGAACACTGTATATATAGAAAGATTTGATGGAATTTAATAATCCGCTTTGGAGTAGCAATATTTCTAACAATAAATTGTGGCTTGGATCCTGCCTTTCGTTTTCCATCGTTTTGCCTAACTCTAATTTTTTTGTAAACGGATATTAACTAGAGTTTTCTCCAAACCAGCTGCAATAGTAGTGAATATTAAAGGTCAACATCATTGAAATATAAAATTGAGCACAAAATATCTACATAATAAAAGAAGTCACATGCCAAACAACTTTTTTCCGAAAAATGCTGCCTTTTTTTAATATTTAATAAAATCTACTTCGAATAAACTTTTGCACCTTCGAAAAGCCCGCTCACGTGACCACATGGCTCGTGACGTCAACTGCTGGAGACAATATAGAGTCCGATAGTGCCCCTTCTCTACCAGAGGCCGGGTAGCTCACTTGGTAAGAGCGTCTTGCTAGTAACCGAAAGGTCGGTGGTTCGAATCCCGGTTTGGTCAACGTGTGATCATATTATTTTTCCCTTTACCAACAACTGGTGTCAGTATAAATCGGTCCAGTAGTCACCTATATGCGAAAGTGTCGTGTGACTATAATCTACATACAAACAAAAAACTTCTCTACCAAAACGCAGGAAAACGAAGAGCAGTGGCCTATATTGTGCCGTTGGAGGTTGTACAAACAAACAAGCGGATGGGATAACATTGCATAGGTTTCCAAAAAAACGAAGAAGTGCGAAATAAGTGGGTGAGATTTGTGCGTCGTCAGCAATTTGCGCAAAACACTTCGCTGAAGACTGCTACCCCCCAAGTGCCACTTTTATGCGGAGCTTTGGGATGAAAACAATACAGACATTAAAGCCTATCTCTGTTCCAACGATCCAAAGCCTCAACAACAGCAACAGTGATTCAAGTTACTAGTAGTAGGCCTACTAGTACTGCTTCAACTTCAACTACAGTCACAGTGGCTACTACACATCCATCGTCTGCTATCGTCAGGAAAGTCAGAGGAGCTTTTCAGAAAAGAGAACGCAGGGGCGGACGAGGGGGGGTTTCCGGCCCCCCCCCCCAAAAAAAAAAAAAAAAAAGGAAAAGAAAGAAGAAGAAGAAGGAGAGAAAGAGAGAGAGAGAATACAATTGTAAAAATAAAAATAAAAATAAACATAAAATAAATACTATATATATATATATATATATATATATATATATATATATATATATATATATATATATATATATATATATATATATATATATATATATATATATTTTATTTATTTATTTATTTATTTTTTTATACGAATGTTGGAAACCCCCCCCCCCCAAAAAAAAAAAAAAAAAAAACTAACTGATCCGCCCCTGAAGAGGTTATGTATTCACGGGTCTAGCTCGTATAATTATTTGTTTATTATTACAATTAGTACTCGGGGGTCGAATTCGTTTCTAACAGAAGAGAGCACTGCTGTAACACGACAGATCGAGTGAAGAAACACTGCTTGTCTCGCTTGTAACTTCTTCGCAATCGGCCATTGTCTACAGTTGCTGACGTCACTGCGAGGGACGATCAGCGATAGCTGCGTTTTAGAGTATTACTTCCCTTACCCTTAATTACAGGTAGGAAATCCCACTTTCAGTGATCGATATCTATTAAACGATAGAGCTTTGCTTACCGAATTTTTTGCATCTGGTATTATTTAGTAAAGTTCTTTCAGCAGAAACTTTTTGACCGAGCACTGTGGTTGACCTTTAAAGAAATATTGTTAATGAATTACGACTTGTTCAGCGCGTAGAAGCTTCCACTCCTTGTGGCGTGCTCGAAACGCTTTTAATGTTTCTCGAAAGTCAAGAAAGACAACTGTCATTAGCTTGGAAAAATGTTAATAGTCTCGCTTATTCTGTATCTAGATTTTAATATTCAAGATTTTACCAAGGCTTTTGGCCCGAAGGGGGTTCTTTAGAGAAAAACAGTGGGAAAAGGGGAAGAAAAGGAAAGAAAATAAATTTACAGAACCAAGAATATACACGAACGGCGTTATAATTTCCATAGGAGATGAGAGTATACACCGAGGTCTAGTCTGTGCATGCACGCATTCCATCGCATAGACGTTAAAGATCCTGACGCTCATGTACTAGTGCCGGCTAAACAAATACACCAAGCACACACTAGGTCCCTTTCCCAAACCCCCTGTCGCCCAGGATTGTGCTCAGTCGTCTGAGTTAAGACCATGCGTCCAAAGGTTGCAAGTGGGCGTCTCGAGCTGCTTGAGTTAGATCCTGTATCAGTAGCGCCTTGAGCAGCTCTTGAGCTGGAAAGGCGCTATATAAGAACAAATAATTTTAAAAAAAAAAGAAGATATACATGCATAACAAAGACATCAAACATAAGTAGATAGTTTGGCATGTGTTAAGTTTGGCATGTGTTCAGTTTGGCATGTGTTCAGTTTGGCATGTGTTAAGTTTGGCATGTGCTTGCGTGTGTTCCTAGAAACTGGAGACGTGTGAATGATATGCTACAGAATACGGTACTGCAGCATCTGATGCCTATCTAACAAGTCGGTGCTATCTGATGACTGTCGGTGGTAATACGCTTGATGCACAGGCGCTTGTATCTGGGCACGCGAGCGCCTATGCCTATGACGCGTCTATTATTGATAACCAAAGGGAGACGCGTCACAGGCATAAGCGCTTGTATCTGGACACGCGAGCGCCTATGCCTGTGACGCGTATCCCTTTGGTTATCTATATTTTTCTGAGGACACTGTACACTTGCATCAAGCCACAGGCGCTTGTATCTGGACACGCGAGCGCCTATGCCTGTGACGCCTCTCCCTTTGGTAATCTTGACGCGTCTCCCTTTGGTTATCTATATAGATAACCAAAGGGAGACGCGTCACAGACATTAGCGCTCGCGTGTCCAAATACAAGTGCCTGTGGCTTGATGCAAGAGTACAGTATCCTCAGAAATCTTACGATATATCACCTTACACTTATGGTTTTGCTTTTATCAAATAAACGCCAAATGTTCACTGTATCTTTTTTTTTGTGAATACAGATTTTTTGCCTTAACTTGAAGTGTTTCATGCAATAAACACTTTGCACAATACAAATACGAGCGGATGGTCGGACATTTTGTATGGAGAGTGAGTGGGGGGTGAGGGGGTGGGGGAGAGGAGGGAGGTGAATGGGAGGGGGAACATTTTAAATTCCTTCATTTTTGTTTCCTTCTTTCTTTCGTTATTCGAACCCCAGCCCATCCAACCACTTAGGGTGCTTTCTTCTTCTTCTTCTTCTTCTTCTTCTTCTTCTTCTTCTTCTTCTTCTTCTTCTTCTTCTTCTTCTTCTTCTTCTTCTTGTGCCATCGCTTGCAGCACCGTATCTTTACTAATTGGCTGATGCAGGCATTTTACAGCTGATCAGACATTACCAAGCCAATAAAACAGGTTTTTGTTTGTTTGTTTTTTAAAAGGGAGAAAGTTTCACAATTCTTTATTTGCTATCGATACATAAGAGCAGAGAGCTTTGATAAACTAGATCTCATTACACCAAATATTTGATATTCGTAGTCTTTGCTTGTACTACGAGTACATAAATAAATATATAAAACAAAATTAAATTAAATTATAATTTTTAAAAAAGAATAAAAGAAATAAGATTAAAAAAAATTAAATTAAAATAAAACAGTTTAAAATAAAATGACATTAAAAAAAATAAACACTGATATACAAAAACATCGGGTCTCCAATTTGACAAATGACAACGCACCACGCTGGATTTGCTGTATTGACATGCACTAGTTCAAGTCCACGGGTCAGGAATATAGCAGAAATAATAAAATTAAAAGCTTCGGTATTAAAATAAGCTAAAACGTGCAATCATGAAAATCACTGACCTCACTTCAACTCTTATCACACACACGCACAAACCCTCAAATCATGTTCACTACACAATACCGCGTCAAATGTTTGAAGAAAGCGCGCGCGCACGTCGCCTTTTAAACAGTTGGTCATGCGCTCAGGCGCAGTCTATAATAGTCTGTGGCTCAAGGCACGCGCTGCGCATGCGCCACGCACCGCGTAGCTGAGCCTATCGGAGTCTTAAGAACGCCTATCCACTAGTGAGAGGTACTCGACGACGAATCTCAGCTATGCTGTGTGCGCATGCGCAGGGAACATCGTTTCCAAATAATGACCTTTGTGACCTCCACGGTTCCGTTGTTCTGACTTGGTTCGTTGGCGCTAAATATAATATCTGATGTCATGAAAAGTACGATGCTGTTGCGTAATTGGCGGTGCGAAGTTAGGCTATTCCTGACTGAGAAGGCGAAGTCTGGTGATGGTGGTGGTAGATGCTGCTGTTGCTGCTGCTGCTGATGATGATGACGATGAATAATGATGATGATGAGGAGGTGGTGGAAGAAGAGAAGGGGGGGGGGAGGAGGAGGAGGATGGACAGTGCGTGGGTTAGACTACATGCAAGGGTTTTTATATTTGGCCAAAGCTTTTCCTTGTCATCCTCCTCCTCCTCCTCCTCCTCCTCCTCCTCCTCATCATCATCATCATCATCATCATCATCATCATCATCATCATCATCATCATCATCATCATCATCATCATCATCATCATCACCATCATCATCAACCCCACGACCACGACTACCACCTCCATCCTCATCTCTTCACCACTTTCACCACCACCACGATCATCATCATCATGGCCAACATCAACACCAACACGGTGATTATCTCCTACCCCTCCTTCTTTTCCTCCTCCTCCTCATCCGCTTTCTCCTCCTCCTCCTCCTCATCATCATCACCACCATCATCGTCAGTAGCAGCAGCATTGTCAGGCATGCAGTTGAACCAAATTGTCATATCACGCGCGCTATATCAAGAACAATCACTGTCCCAGACAGACTTAACTTGGCACGTTCTTTATAATGGAAATGTTGGAACCACAGGCGCTCGTATTTAGACGCGAGGAAAGCCGTGCCTATGCGCACTAACCCTCGCTATTATTGCTGAGAAGGTGTCAAACTCGAGGAAGTTATTTCTCCCGGGTCAGTGCATAGTTCAAATCCGTTCGAACATGACTATGAACATTGAAATTTAACGTCTACACCCACCATTAGCGATCGTCTGAACAAACTAAAAATAGAATAGCCTACCTCTCCCGAACAGGTCGATCGATCGATTCAACAGCTATTCAGAAAAACATCCCAATACATCGCTAAGCGCAGCCTATACTCTCTGGTTATTTTATTTTTTTTAAATCGTAAAACTATTCAAATTTTTGGCATAATGATGGATATGAGAAAGGAATAGTTTTGTACTCATACATAAACAGACAAATGTACATTACAGACTGATGATTATTTTCTTGCATCGAACTGTAATCGCCAGAGATGCAGGAACGTCAGTGCAGCCTCTGACAGCATCAAAAATATTGTCATTTCAGCAGCACCGCTTGTGTTTATTTCGGGAGTTGAAATAAGCATAAAAGAATCAGCATGTACAGGAACAGTCCCTGATACTAAATTTTTATATAGTATTATAACAGTTGTTGTTGTTTGTAGATTATAGTCACACGACACTTTCGCATATAGGTGACTACTGGACCGATTAATACTGACACCAGCGGGCCAGTTGTTGGTAAAGGGGAAAAT